>VYXB01010567.1:2110277-2207874 GCA_013397135.1 Pachyramphus minor
GCTGCCTGCGGGCCGTGTATGTGCTGAACGACCCGCCCAAGGCGGGCAGCGGGGCGCGGAGCCCCGAGGCCGGGGCGCGGCTGTGCCTCCTGCGGGCCTGCGAGGCCGAGGGAGCCCAGCTCAGCACGGTCAACTTCGGGGAGCTGGACTTCGGGGAGACGGCGGTGCTGGACGCCTTCTACGATGCGGGTGAGCGGGCTGGGCTAGGCTGGGCTGGGGCGGGACACGGTGCCACCTGCCCGGGCGGTGCAGGGACGCTGCCGGCCGGGCTGGGGAAGGGACCGTAAAGGTACCATAGAGGACACAGAACAGGGGGAAATGGGGAGAATAACAGACTGTGAAGGGGGGGTCTTAGGAAGGGTGTAGAGACAGGGAAACGTGTGCGAAGGGATTCTCGGGTAATGTGCCCAGCACATGGAAGAGGAGGAGGTGACAGTAAAAAGTTCCAGCCCTTACAACAGCCCTTTGAGTCCCCATGGTGTGTAGTCCCAGCAGAACTGTAGGTCCTGCAGCACCAACCGAGCCTTAAGGAGTAGCAGCTCTTGCTGGTGTGTTTTGCCCAGCCTGGCTGGGAGCTTAGAGTGAGACATCCCATGAAGACAGGTCAGGCTCTGGTCTGGCTTGGCCAGAGGCTGCTTGTTCACCCCTCTCACTCCAGACCTGGCCAGTGAAATTGGCTTGTATGTGGCCAGGAACAGAGTGATTCAGTATTGCTCTGATCAAGGACCCTGAGGAAGACTTGTGGGTATTGCTGACCCTGTTCGGGCTCCAGCTGGTCACTGGTGTCAGATGGTTCCAAAAAAAGCTGCTGTCCCTTCTCCACTCAAAAACATGTGTTTGTTTGGGCACTATGGCAGAGAACTGTGAGCTTTTTGAGCAAGCAGAGGAAGCCTCTGAGTCAATGGGTAGTATTAAGACTGATCAAGGTATGTGAACATGTTGCTGCCATACAGACTTCTTCTCATATCTATATGAGCAGGCATTAGGAAATGGGGGAATTCACAGATTTCAAAGAGGGAAAGTACTGTTAAGTCCATGCTGATGTCCATCTTTCATAAGAACAGCTTTGTTTTGCTCATGAGATGTGTTAAAGAATACTTCTTAAAACTTTAATCTTATTTTAAACTCTCGTGGGATTAGGAGTCCATTTCATCCCAGTAAGTCCTTCAGATATTGAGGAACCTTACATGCTTTGTTGTCATTGTTTTTTGACTTCCCAGTCAAGGGTTTATGTTATATCTTCTGGCAAGGTTGACAGGTGTGTAATACATTCTGTGTATGTCTTAGTACACAAACACGAACTAGCAATTTCATTGTACATCTCCAATATTTTTGTAGCCCTTCTGAAGGTAAGTATGATAGTGTACTCATCAATACAAAAGTATTTCACTGTTTCTAGTAATAGTCCTATTAAGGTATTGTGCACACACCTGCTCTGCATTGTACTGAGAGCTTGACACAGTTACTCAGACTGTTTTCCTGCTGTATTCTAGAGTGCATCTTTTCTGGGAATGTGGCCTAATTTCACAGACTTTTGCACTCAAGTCATCTTGTAGGATCAAGATAATTTTATCAGTGATTAATATCTCTTTGTAATAGTAAAGTGCCTTGTTTCTGGATACTCCTGCAACACACACCCAGGTTTGGTCAGCAAATACTTTATATCATTTTTAGTGTCCATTAAAATTGAATAGTCCCCAGTCAGGAACTGTTCCAAAGGAGACCAAAGTAGTGTTTACCTGGATTTCTTTCCAGGAACAACATCTGGAGATCAGCCAGGGGGACAGCTTTTTAATTTGTGTCATGTATACCTTTATTTGTCAAAGCATCCTTTAATGATAAGTTACCTGTATTAAGGAAAACTCGAGTGTATTAGCATCTTTATCAACCAGACCTTCAATCTGTCAAAAGCAGAAAGATTTATTTGACTGTATATACTTTTCTGAAAACCATGCTGCATATGTTAGAAGTATTTTAGCATTACTGTATTGTCAGGGGTCCCGATTATCTGCTGTTAAGTACAATGTCACCCTGAAAATGCAAGCATTCTTAATGTCATAAAAAGCCCCCATTATTTTATTATTTATTTTGCTCTTCTGTTGTTTTAATATTTTAATAAGTGGCTCTTCTAGCATAAACTTTTTTATCTTTTTTTGTTGTTACTTTGCAGATTGATGATCTGAGAACTCCTCAGTCAGAACCTTTATATTTTTAAAATTTAAACTTATGAAATTATGCTGAGCCATTGAGTTGAAGTGTCAGTGTGGGTTTTAAAGTGCTGCCTCTTTTTTTTCAGTTCTCATTTTATGTAGAATGATCTGTTATTTCTTGCTGAAAATTTTTGTTATACCCTTCTTGTTTCCTTGCTCTGTGTTCTTTATTGGTGGGTTCTCCCTGTCTCATGCTTTTGAATACAAGTCAAGCTACTATCCAAAAATGCTGAATCTGATAATTTTTCGTTTACATGCAACATTCTTTATCCGCTACTTTGTGATCTCTTAAATCTTTGAAAAATCAGTAATTTTTAATTGCTGTATTTCATAGATTGTTGCCATGTTCTTTTCCCAGAATATATGTTGACTTGGGACCGTTGGCATCTATTCAGGTCTTAACGAAGAACTGCATTAAGAAGGAGTTTTAATACAACCAGTCCTATGGCTCATGATGAACTTTGTGTTAGGAAATTACCGTGTGTTTGCTTTAAAAAGAAAAAAATCTAAAGAAGTTTTATTACTACCTGTGCAAGATATTGAGCAGGTGTGTCCCATACTGAACATATCTATTATAGTATATATTTACTTTCCGTACGTCAGGGGCAGGACCTTGAGAGGAATGTCCTCTTGCTTTGTAATGGGGAGGGGAGGGGGGTCTTGAAAAGATCCCTGTAAACATCTCTTGGTTTCCTAGTGGAACCTTAACCATCTACTAATGCTTAAAGACTGAGCAGCAACGACCATTTCACTGTGAGTAGTAAGGAGGGTCTTTGTTAAAAATGCTATCCATTTGCCTTTTTCCCTGGCCTTGCTTGAAAATCCCCCTCCAAAGGGAGCTTATCTACCTTATTTAGTATGGATCTATAATATGATTACTCTTGGAATTGGAAAATTGATGATAAAGTCAGCAAAGTTTAAGGACAGAGTGCGGTGAAAAAGATCAACAGGAACTTCTTTCCTGTTTACAGGCAGATTTTCTAGTAGATGCTTTTTCAGTGCAGCACTGAGAAGAGTGCTGCAAAACCACCTGTATTCCACAGTAAGACAATATGTCTCTTTTCTCCTTGAGTGTACTCAGTATTGACTTCCCATCATTTGAAATCTTGCCATGCATGGAAATGTGACTTATGCCATTAGTTAAGTGTTGCGGGTAATGCAGGATAACCCTGATCCTAAGAGATCACCCAGTGTTCTCAGGTGCTTTGCTAAAGGGGAACTACAGGCCTTGTGAGAGCAACAGCTTAACAAACTGTGAAATAGCAAAAAGATGAGATTTCTTTGCTCAGTGTGTGCTAGAAACAAGCTGTCAGGAAAGCAGTTTATGTTATGCTGAAGTGGGTGATGGTATCTACCTAACGAGAAGCAGCAAGGATGTTTGCATACATTGACTGTATCTCTGGGAAGAAAAAGCAGCAATATTTTTAGACTGAAACCACAGATACTGGGCATTAGTGTGAAGCTTTTTTGCACAAAGTGAAGTGTTTTCCTCAGGAACAGGGAGACTGGAAGCTAACTGAGGATTTTAAAAATTCTTCAGAATTGTCCCATGCAGAAAATCAAACTACAGGTAGTGTGGTGCATTCATAAACAGCTTAAGAGACAGTGAAAAGATGAGTGTGACTTGGCTAGTGATGTTGCAGGTAGAGTGGTTCATAGCCGCAAAGGATCTTCCTGATCTGGATGTACTAAGACAGCAAACATGATGTCAAAGTCAAATGTCTGACCTGTACCTCTGGAAAGGTGCTGGTAGATAGAAAGAGGTGTAGCTTTTCCTTGTCAACACAAAACTTTATCTGGGCTTATTGCCTGAAGTGCCACAGGGTTTGGCTACTGTGTTGAAGTGAAGGAGCGTATGAAGTACAGTTATACAAGCTTTGGATGTTTCCATTTTGGATTGTGAAGTCCTTTTTCTGTAGCTGATCATCCTTTTCCCTCATGAGGGATGTACAGCACTCTGTTTTGAGGCTTGGAATGTTTCTTTGAACATTTGACCAGAGCATTTAGAGATGAATGCAGTCACTGAAGTGATGAAAATCAACTGAAAGGAAGGTAAGCTAGAGAGTGGTATACTTCTGTACCACAGTTGAACCACTCTTAACATAACCCTCATTTCTTGTCCCTGAAACTCCTCTTCTTCCTGCTCTACCATGAAATTGGAATGAGGAAATGTGTGTGCTGGATCGTAATTTTCAGGCTCTGGTACCCACTGGGGGAATGCATCATTGTTGCCTGTACCCAGCTGCCTGCCCTGAAGCTCTCTGTCCTCAGAAGGCCAATGTCCCTGCTTCAAAATTGGCAGGGGTACTTCAGCTTCTTCAGCCCAAAGGCTTAGTGTGTCAGGGTGCAGCAAACACTTGTCTCTAGTTTAGGATAATACACGGCTTGGTAGCCAGTGTAGCTCAGCTCTCACTGGCTGTGCCACAGGGATTGTAATCTCTGACGGGAAGGGGAGAGTGACAGTTGAGGGCAATAACATCTTAAACTTCAACAAACCTTCCTGCTGCAATTTATCTTTGCCCCTGGGTGTGACAGTGAGCAGTAGGGAAGGGGTTAAGGGTTAGCTCTCTCATACTTACCTCAGCAGGCAGGGTTTTTTTGTTTTTCTGGGGAATACCTAAACTTTTTCCTTTCCTTTCTTTTCCCCTGCAACTGGCTCAATGGCTAGGGGAGTATTTGCTTTAAATCTCAAAAGATACCACGGAATACAGAAATCTGAAGGGAAGAAAACCAGCCATCTTCAGAACAAGAAGGTGATAGCTGAGAGGCCAGGGCTGACTGGGTTGGATACTGTGCTGCTTTAAGACAACAGCAGAGCTATCAGGACCTATCTTTTATCTCTGCATGGTACTGCACATGTAGATCAACTACAGGTGTCTCCAGCAACGCTCTGCACTGTGCCATCGAACCAAACATTTTGATAACAAGACCTTGTAATATACCAGTATTGTAACCCTTTCATATGCAAGTATGTGAGGCCAGTTTTAAATGATGGTAATGAGCTTGATGCAATCCATCAAATCTATATGTTACTGTCATAGAATCATAGAACAGCTTGGATTGGAAGGGACCTTAAAGGTCATCTCACAGAATATGCTGAGTTGGAAGGATCCCACAAGGATCATAGAGTTCCAGCTCCTGGCCCTGCACAGGACCATCCCCAAGGGTCTCACCACGTGCCTGAGAGTATCATCCATAGGCTTCTTGAATTCGCCCTGGCTTGATGCTGTGACTACTTCCCTGGGGAGCCTGTACCACTGCCCAACCACCCTCTGGGTGAAGAACCTTTTTCTGATATCCAACCTAAACCTCCCCCGACACATCTACAGGCTTCCCTCAGGTCCTGTCACTGGTCACCACAGAGAAGAGATCAGTGCCTGCCCCTCCTCTTTCCCTCACAAGGAAGTTGTGAGATGGGATATGTAGACTGGAATGAGATCTCCCCTCCCTCTCCTCCAGGCTGAACAGACCAAGTGACCTCGCCTCAAGGCCCTTCACCATCTTTGTTGTCTTCCTTTGGACACTCTCTAATAGCTTCATATCATTTTTTATATTGCAGTGACCAAAACTGGCCCAATATTCAAGCTGAGGCCCCCCCAGTGCAGAGCAGAGCAGGACAATCCACTCCCTCATCCGGCTGGCGATGCTTTGCCTGATGCTCCCCAGGACATGGTTGGCCCTCCTGGCTGCCAGGGCACTGCTGACTCATATTCAACTTGCCATTGACCAGAACCCCCAGGTCCCTTTCCAAGATGCTGCTTTCCAGCATCTCATTCCCCAGTCTGTCCATACATCCAGGGTTGCCCCATCCCAGGTGCACAATCCGGTACTTTCCCGTGTTGAACTTTGTTTCAACCTGCCTGCCATGGGCAGGGACACCTTCCACTAGACCAGGCTGCCCAAAGCCCTGTCCAACTTGGCTTTGAACACTTCCAGGGATGGGGCATTCACAACTTCTCCGGGCAACCAGTTTCAGTGCTTCACCATCCTCACAGTAAAGAATTTCCTCCTAATATCTAATCTAAACCCATCCTCTCTCAATTTAAAGCCATTCCCCCTTGTTCTATCCCTGCAGGCCCCTGTAAAATGTCCCTTGCCAGCTCTCCTGTAGTCCTCTTTTAGGTACTGGAAGGCGCTAGAAGGTCACTCTGGAGCCTTCTCCAGGCTGAACAACCCCAACTGTCTCAGCCTGTCTTCACGGGAGACGCTCCAGCCTTCTAACCATCTTCATGGGCTTCCTCTTGAACTTGTCCAACAGGTTCCCTGTTGGGAGCCCCAGAGCTGAACCCAGCACCCCAGGTGGAGTCTCACAAGAGTGGAGTAGTGAGGGAAAATGCGCTCTCTTGACCCGCTGGCCACCCTGCTTTTGGTGCAGGTCAGGCTATGGTTGGCTTTCTGGGCTGCAGGCACACATTGTTGGGTCATATTATACTTCTCACCAAACAACACCCCACGTCTCCTTCTCCCTCAGGGCTGTTCTCAACCCATTCTCTGTCCAGGCTGTCTTTGGGCAGAGAAATATACCTCGATTCTCTAACAGAGATTCTGTTGTGTTATTTCTCCTTTTGGAACCAACATCTCTGTTTTACTTGTGATGGGTCATATGAAAAGGCATATCAACAGTCCAAACCCGGTACAAGTCCTGCCTTTTAATGAAGCTTTTAATTAATTTCTTTGCCTCTCTAAAAATCTGGTGCAAGCCATACAAATTTGGACTTCTGTTGTTCCAAGGTGAGATAATGAATGTGTGCACATACGGTCTGTGCGAAGTGACTCATTTCTGTGCCATGACTTTTGGGTAAAGGAAAAAGAATGCAGTTATTTTTTTTCCATGTTCTTTCCTGTGCATAAACTTGTTTGCATGAAAAAAACCCAACAAAACAAAAAAACAACTCAGCCTACAACTGTCTGTGTTCTCAGTCTTTCTCTCTTCCTGAGCTCAAATACTAAATCTGAGAAGGCTTCCTAGAATCTGACTGTGAACTCTGTCACTGGCTTTTGTAACTAACATCATTTAACATGATTTCTAGGTGTTGAATCGTCTAAGAATGAATCTTCTCTCTGGATACAATATAAATTGTTTGTTTCTGGTTTTTTTAACTTACTCTGCAAGTAATATTTTTCTCTATATTATTAACAATTTTATTGATTCTTACTAAATAGACTTAAAGGCTTTTACGACCATTACAGTCATTACAAATGATTTCAAAAAATTGAACATTTAGGGTTATTCTGAAGAGAGGAACAACTTCATCTATCTTGAACTGCCTTTGTTCTGAAGACCAATTATTGGCACACTTAGAGCCCTTGAAAGCACTGCAGTTAAAGTGGGTTAGGTTTTTTTTTTAAACATTATTTAAATGTTTTTTGGGAAGTTAGACTTGCAGCATTTACTGAAATTCTTCACTTCAGTAAATGTTCTGAAAATGTTT
Organism: Pachyramphus minor; assembly: GCA_013397135.1. Lineage (NCBI taxonomy): Eukaryota > Metazoa > Chordata > Aves > Passeriformes > Tyrannidae > Pachyramphus > Pachyramphus minor. The sequence goes on from VYXB01010567.1 coordinate 2,117,920, forward strand.
TCCTCTCTGATAGGAGGAAAAAAACCAAGCTGGCTATAAATACCAGTCAGTGAATTCTAAAGCTCACTTTTTTTTTGTTTAGTTTAAGGATTCAATACAAATATATTTTTTCAATATAGTTCCTAAGTCACTCTGAAGGAACGTACAGTGCCATTTGACCAGGAGATATTGGCAAGAGATCTCTGGTTCTGTCTTGTGGTATTTCAAGTTTACTCTCAGTGTCATCAGAGAACTGCTGAAAAGAAGAAGCTGTGCATGGGGCTGGCAGGCTTGAGTCCACCAGGGTGGGCACAGGGGCTGCTTATGTGGGAACCTGGCCACTGATCTCCTTTACAGTGATTGCATGCTTGTTCAGTCTCGCTGTGCTGTGTGTAGCATGTTCTTCATAGGTTTAAGAATTGTTTCTCCTAGACCTGAAGTCACAAAATTAGGTTAAAGGAAAAAAAAAAGGAATTGTTTGCTTGTGGGGGTTAATTACATTGCTTTCATTTCCATCCTCCCATAAAATAGACTAATTATGGTAGATATGCAGTAGCTCATATTACCTTCTGCGGTCATGCTCTGCTTTTATCAGTGTAATCATGTGTTTTGTTAATTGTCAAATTACATTGCATGTACTCTCTAGTTAAAAAGTAACTAGTGTTCATGGTTTGCAGAGGTAGAAGTTTGAGGTAAAGCTCTACTGAGGTGTAAGGACTTGGTGCAAACTTGGTTGAGAGCTAAAGACTTTTTGTCTTCCTCAAGATGGACTTGTAGGAAAGCAGTGAAGAGAAGACTCTTGATCAGGTGCCAGAAGTAGGATACTTCTTATCATGTGAATGATAATTATTAGATTTATTGCTAATTCAGTATTGCTGGTGCAGTTTCTAAAATTACAGCTCTATCATCTATTCTAATAGATTATAGTATAATGAGGTCATGGTCCCTCAGGTTGAGTCATGACCTTCAGTGAAACCCCCTTGCTTTCTAAACTTATCAGCGAAGTCTAGGTGTGTCTACTTGGTCTCAGATTTGGTCAACAGTTTATGTCTAAAAGCTTACAATTTAAGGAGGTTTGGCTAGAAAACTACAGGTTTAATCTGGCCTTGCTGAATTCAGTTACAAAGCAACAAAGCGCCTATGTAGCTGCTTTAGCACATGTCCATGTGTGTTGGGATCTTAGTGCTTTTTACTCATCTGTATAAAAGTTCATTAGCTTCAGGTTGGACATAGCCCGCAGTCATCTGTGCTGGGAAGGGGCTCTGCCTGGAAACTGCTTCCAACACTGGGAGACCGGTTGGCCCAACCTCCAGCAGTGTTTTATACCCTTATGCAGGCCAGTGTGCACCAAAGTCAGTCCCAAACATCTGGGCTCCCCCATCTCTGAAGTGCATTTATCATGCATCCACACAGTCCCTCCTGCAATAGTCACATGGTGTTCTTATCCCAGGACAAATCTCATTGCCCTCAGGGACTGCAGAAAGGGAGAAGAGGGGTGGGGCTGTGTGTGGTGGATGCATGCAAAGATTATCTTTTGTCACTGTCAGGGGCCTCCAGTTTGAGCTTGCTGGCTGCAAACTTGTGTTGAAGTGGTACTCAGGGCATGCTGCTCCCTTGGTGCATGTGGAGGAGCAGCCGCAGTGGTGGTTGCTTGGCCAAGCTGCTGCCTCATTTCACTCTGCAGTGATGTGATGTGGCTGAAGTTTGGCATTTGAGAGGGGTGTAGGGTCTTTCTTAGGAGGACTTCAGTGTTTGTTGCTGGCAGGTGAAATCCGTGAACATGGTAGGCTCTGTTTGCCTTGCGCTTCAGCAGGGATGTGAATTGCTATAGCCTCAGAATACCTTTGAATGGCGATTTGAGTGCCTGAGGCTGAGCCAAGTGAGGGGTTGCAACTGTTGCTTTATGCTGCTCCATGGCACAGGCTTGCTATAAACAGCGTAGTATGTCTGCTGAGGTCAGGGTGATTCAGCTGCCAGCCCAGGGGTCAAACGTGTCTCACAGTGTGAGTTCACCTAACCTCTCCTTTCTCTCGGGAGTGCTGCAAGAGGTCAGCTTTTCCCAGAAGGTTGGACTGGCTATAGAGGCATGCCAGGAACAGGAGTTGCATCATTGTAGTCTGCAAGGTGGAACCCAAAGCTGGAACATGAATTCTGAGACTTAAATGTATTGGATTGCCATGTCATGATAAATCATGCTTGCTTTTTTTATCCTTCATAATATTCAGCCTGAGAAGGTAAATGATTATGCTGTGGTGTTCAAGGCGGTAGAACTGAAACTTTTCAGATATTATTTGGTAACACTTCTGAGCATTTAAACTTCTGTCTAAGTCAGTAGTTCAACAATAGGTATGCCTTGGAGATCAAAGACAAATGGGATTCAGAACTTTAAAAAATGTACCCAGCGTTTATTACATTGGAAGTACATGATCCCAGCTTTGATTAGTAGAATGTTTCCTTGACTAGAGCAGGCTCTGATGACAGAAACAAATCCAAAACAGTAATGACAGTGTTAAGACTGTGTCCCTAGCTTTCTGCTGATCCGGGATGGTATTTCCAAATCCAGTGGTAAGGAGAGTACTCCAGTTTATCATAGCTGAACTTGTGCACCTACAGTTGTGTCTGCTGTAGTATGTACTGCTTTTGTGCTTAAATCATGTTTAATACCTCTTTAAAGTAAAACACAAAGAGAATCATCTTGAAGTGCTTTTTTTACTGTTTCAGTATAATCTTTTTTGTTTCATTTTGTATCAAGTTATGAAAGGAAATGTCTGGGTTTTCTACCTTTTGTGTTTTTTCCTCTGTTTAGGAAAACATGCCTTTATGCACAGAACTGTAGCGCAGCTGATGGTCATGGAGCTCTCAACAATTTGAAATGTGTTGTTCACATGATACCTAAAGCTTTTGAAATCTAAGCCAAAAATGTGTTGGTTCTGGAAAACAAACAAACTCCCATGTAAATCAGCATGATAATAAACTTTCTCTAAAATTCTTCAGTTTCCTACTGGTGCCAGCAGTGCTTTCCATGATTTGTGGTACTCTGATGCCTCCAGAACTGTCAAAAACAGTGCTAGATTCTATGAAACTGATTGTGGGGAAAATAACAGGGGAGTTACTTCTTTAAACTCAGGCTAGTGAATTACTTGCCTTTTGATTGCTGTCCTCTTTCCTGTTCACCTTTAAATTTGCTCCAACTATTTAACAGCTAGCTCAACCACAAGAACCTGCATTGAATCAAGTGTCTTTGCCTTAGCAGAGAAAGGCTGTAGTTTTTCTATTGCAGAAAAATATTTGCCTATAATAATTTCACTTAGGTGAGATTAGCTGCATGAACTCTCCTATTGCTGCAGCACAAGGCTGAGTTCTGTCTGTGTGTTTCTTTCTAGCAGTGCTAGACCAGTCATCTCCGTTGCACTAATCTTAGTCAGTAATAAAAACTAATGTTTACAATGGCATTACTGTTTGGCACTAGGCTGCCTTACTTAGCAGAGCTTCTGTGTGCACAATCCTGTTTCACACAGTAACTGTCAGCTTTTATCAGCATCAGCTCTGCCTTTTGTGCAACTGTGATATTGTTTCAGATGTTTTCTTTGTAAATGGATGCTTGACGTGCTTCAGTCTTTTTAAACCCAGTTTGAGGACACGATTACCATCCTCAAAGCCACACATTCTGCCTGTTCCTACTACTGCTGTTTATGATGCTTTAGACAACTGACGAGTTATGGGTTGTTGTCAGGTGAAGAAAGTATCCAAATTAGAGTGAATGTCTGAAAATGTTTGAGATAGATTTTTTGTTTTCATGATAATGAAGTCTTGGAGCTGATAAACTTAGCTTTTTGCTTATGATAACACAACGAGGTAAGTCTTCATATTGTTTTGTGAAAGCCAGAAACTGCTTTGATTTTCTGGCTTGCCATCAAGGCACAAAAGAATGCTTGATTATTTTTTAATTTTTTTTTTTTTAATCCTTTTAATGCCTCTGGTTGTATGCTGGACATCTTGTCCAGAAGGATACTGTGAGAGACAGTATAGAAATCTTTACTGAAATCCAAACTGATTACATCAAGTGGCTAATAACATTGCTGTGATTATAAGAACTTAAGGCTAGCGAGATCAGGCAGTGTCAAAACAGATGGAAGATTCTGCTGATATACACTGAAGGTACACAGCCCATGTGCACCAAAATGCATCAAGACTCTGTGCAGTGTTTGGATGACCTAATAACACAAATTCCCGAAACATTCTCGTAGAAACTGCTTGCCATCTGACAATTTCACTGCAGTAATTCACCTACTTCTTTTTTCCACATTGCATCTGAAACAATGCTTGTAAAACCAGCACACAGATTCTAGAGATACAAAATTCAGTGTTCTTCTTCCTGCTCCGTGGCTCAACCCTTACTTACAGGCTCAGGCCTCTTAAGTTCCCCCAGTCGTTTGCAATTGACTTTTCCTGCCAGTTTGAAGTTGTAAACTGATTTTGAGTGACTGATAGAAGAGACATTAGGGGTTTTTTCAATGTTGAATTCTGCTCTGTGATATACTACACTGTGATCACTGAGGTGATGCAGAAAAGTGGTCTTAGCATGAATATGCATGAATGTGGGGCACAGCACTCTGTTGAAGCATTATGGCTTGACCCCATCCTCTCTACAGAAGGTGCAATACACAGAACTCACAAGTCTTCATAAGAGGAAAGTGACTTAGTAGAAACATTTGCACACTGAAAAAGACTTTCAATGCTTCTGCAACCCTTTTTCTTTTTTTTTCCTGAGTTTTGTTTTTATTCTTTGCTGATCATCTCTAAATCTGACTATGGTATTTCCCCAAAATAAAGAGAAAAGGATACTTCATCAGGAAGTGACAGAGATTTCACAAAGTCTTTTTGGGACTTTGCACAAAGAAAGTACTCATAGGTGGTTGATTTGTGTAGAAACTTCAGCTGCGGATTCAACTGAATGATAAATATAATGTGGGAAGAAATCAGCCTCAAAGCAGTATTTGTGGAGTTAAATTTACAAGGAAAAAAGCTAAGAGGGAAAGATATACCACTGAATGCTTACACTGAGATATCGTCAGCATCCCTGCTGAAATCCATATTGTGACAACTTCGTACTTATCTATATACAAATATAGACTGGGCAGAGAATGGGTTGAGAGCAGGGCTGAGGAAGAAGACTTAGGGATGTTGGTGGGTGAGAAACTTGATATGACCTCCATCAGAAGCAGCATGGCCAGCAGGCGTGGGGAAGTGATTCTCTTGCTGTACTCTGCTACTTGCTGTACCCTGCAACTCTGGGGCCCCCAGCACAGGAAGGATGTGGACCAGTTGGAGTTAGTCCAGAGGAGGACTATGAAGATAATCAGAGGGCTGGAGCACCTCTCCCATGACAACAGGCTGAAACAGTTGGGGCTGTTCAGCCTGGAGAAGAGAAGGCTCTGGGGAGACCTTCTAGCAGCCTTCCAGTACCTAAAGAGTACAGGAAAGCTGGAGAGGGACTTTTTTCAAGGCCTGTAGTGATAGAACGAGGGGGAGTGGCTTTAAACTGAAAGAGGGCAGGTTTAGATTAGAGGTAAGGAAGACTTTTTCTTTACTGTAACTGTAGTGAGATAGTAGAACAGGTTACCCAGAGAAGTTGTGGATGCCCCATCCCTGGAAGTGTTCAAAGCCAGGTTGGAGGGGACTTCGAGCAACCTGGTCTAGTGGAAGGTGTCCCTGCCCGTGGCAGAGGGGTTGAAACTAGATGATCTTTAAGATCCCTTCCAACCCAAACAATTCTGTGATTTTGTGGTGAAGCATCCTACTAAATGCTGGAGACCATGTTTAGAGGCTTGTTGTAAAATCAAAATATCATGTGATTCATTGGGTTTGATGAACCACCATTTGGAAGTATGAATACTCCTTTGACTCTATAGAGATCCTAGGGAAATCTAGAATGGATCCATTGCGATAACAGAGAAGCTGTGGTCATGCTTAATACTCTCTATCTACATGCTGAAGGTAATAATGTGAGCTATATTTATAGGATAGTTAAAGATTAAGTAGGTACTGGTTATGACTTGCTTCGGAAAGACCAGCTTGTACTAAAATTCTAGATTTTATTGCAGTATCTTGAAATAGATATTTCTCATTTTTTAGTGAAGGCTGCCCATTTTTTAAATTGCAGTGTTCAGTAGTACATGCAGTGTTTTAGGCTGGCACTTAAAGCTGGTACTGTTTACAGTAAAGCTAAAAATAGCAGATTGAATCCACATCTGCCCAGCATCTGGAATACTAAATCCAGAACTCTTTATCAATGTGTGAGTGCAAGTGTCTTGGCTCACAGAGGATGCTGTGGGTTTATATAAATTGTGTTAGTAAGCTTTTGCACTTTAATAATACTGCCTTTCCTCAATTAACATTTTCTCTGTGCATAACTTATTGTGCTTTTATAAGGGTCCTAATTGACAGTTTGGGTGTCTGTCAACGTAAAGAGAAAATCTGTAATCCAATTATGAATTGGGATACCTCAGTTTGGTACATAAAAGTTCTAAGTGGTAATGATGGAGATGTCTCTTGATGTTTGTTTTTGAAAAAAAAAAAAACATTTGGGAAAAAGTAACGGATTCAGAGTAGGAAAGTCCCATTTATTTTCGTATGCTGTATTTTTAATTCTTAAAGAAGGGAATAAAGGTCTCAGTTTAACCCAGGCTTATGAGCTTTAGTGTACTGAAATATTTTTTCTTTTGATTTTAGTTCCTTTTATTTTGACTACTATTCTTATATCTTACATTTCTTTGAGAAGAAGATAAAGCTCAGCATAATTTTATTTTTCCCAATTTTTTTTAATATGTTGACCATTGTGTGACCTGTGGGAGATGTGCAGATTAGGCATTTTTTTTCTGTTACCCAGCCAAGATATTCAACATTAAATGATGGGTGACTCTCAAGTGGTTTTGTTTGGATAAATGTCTAAAGTTTGAAGCTTACCTAAATCTCCTTGGCCTAGAAATTGATTTGCCTGCAGTCAGGGAGGAAGGGACAACCTTTCTTGTTGAATTTCATACTCTTCTTGATTTTGCTTAGGTCGGGTCATTGCGTTACACAACCTTTTTCTCTATACTTCATTCCCTTTCACTGCCTTTTATGACCCAGTGGAGGAAGTGCAGAGGTGCAGGAAAAGTTAAATAAAGTTCATCTTTCTCATTTTTCCCCCTAATTGCAGACAAGGTTCAAATTAGGGTCAGGCTGGGGGTGATTTTTCTGTGTGCTCTCAGCTGGCTGCACTCGGGTGCGTTTCATGGAAATAGTCTCATATGAGGCTTGGCACACTGCGAGTGTGGCAGGCAAGTGTGAAGTGCCTGTTTTTAATTTACTCTGCTGTTTCCTTTCTTCTCTGATATTAAATAGGGCAGAAAAATGTCAGATCCTCTAGAATTAGTAGGCTCTTTGGCTTGCAGAAAAATTTTAGGAAATAGTGTTATCCTTAATGACTTGGCATAGTGAACAGTATGTATGTGAGACATCTACTCATTATGGCTGTCTAGCAACTCTGTAAAAATTTTGAATATACTTAGAGCATATAAACTTGGAAAATTATTGTGTGTTTTTCTCGGATTGTCTGTGATGGGTAAGGTTTTTTTTGTGGTGTCCTGGAGACGTAGATTTTGGGAGCCTTTCAGTAATAATGAATTTGGGAAAAAGTGAGAAGTGAGTGACTTCCGAAATCTTCATATGCCTAGTTGTTGTAAGCTTTTTCCTGCAGTGGTTCCTGCTATAGCAATTCCTATAACCTGCAACTCAGATCATGGTTGCAACAATTTAAAGGCATATCCATTACAATCTCCACCCCTTCTCCCTTTGGACCAGACCATAGCATTTAAAATTGCAATTAAAAAAAACCAAAACCAAAACAACTCTGTCTCAGCCAAACTCAGCACAGCTGTATTTAATGAAGTTTAATGGAATGTTAAGATTTGTCAGCATATTTTAACAATAGTTGGGTAGTCAGTATCACTACCTGTCTTACCACACATCTAGGAAGGATTGTTTATCCTGAAACTTGCAGTAATTAATAGATGTTGCTTTTTACAGTATATATGGTCAAATGATGAAAGTCAACCTGCAAGTAGCAAATTGCTTTGTCTCTTTTTTTCCTGTTTTACTTCTGTTGAGTACATGCTTACAAGTGTTAAATAACAGTCATTGTAAATGTAAGTACTTTGTTTTGGCACTCATGAAATATAAACATAATGTAGTGGGGATGACTATAAGAGGTGTTAGTGTGTGGACTATGTCAGCGCTGAGTCTTTTTTTACTACTTACAGAATGGGATTTTTCAGTTAGAGATGCAAATGTGTTGTTATATGATATGTAAAAAGTGAGTTTTCATGAAATTAAGTTTTTAACCCTTATTTCTTTCAAGTGTTGTAAAGTTTAGCAGTTTCATAAAATACTTTTCCAGAAGGCTGGTGTGAAGCTGGTAGCTGATACCACTCACAGGACTGATTAGCTGCACTGACAGAGCAGATTCAGTCTGCTATTGGGCTATCACTGAGTTAGCCAGAAACTGCCAAGTTAAATATAGGCTGAGGGATAAGGAGAGAACAGAATGGTGAGAGAAGGAATCAGAGGCTGGGAGTCATGAGAAAGAGGTAGGAGTTGCAGGCAGGCATAGGCATTCATCAGCCTGAGCCATGGAATCGCTGAAATGGCCAGGATCCAAGTGATGAGATCTCTCTTAGTTCCTGACCTGGGAGCTTGAAAGGTGTAATTTTACAAAGAAATGGTATAAATACTGATCTCCTGTGCATGGCACAACTTTCATAATTCATTTATTAGCTGTGTGTAGATTTTGGTAAGACCCATCTGAAGTATTTGTGGTCGGTAACTAAAGATATCTGACTGATTGTGGTCCCAGAGTGGGTGAATTTTTACAATCCTTCCTCAAGGGAGACTGTTGTAAAGGGGTGGGTGCTGGGTGAGTTTCCAGTGACAGTGTGTGTGGACATTCTCTTTTTTACTGTGATCTCTCACATCAGGGTGAGTTACCCTCCTCACACTTACGGTTACGTTGTTCCTGAGACCTCACAATCTGTGGTATGGAAGGAAGATGTAAAATAAAATTAAAAAGCGGTAAAGTGTGTTACTCACTTTAGTATTAATGTCAATGCCCTACAGAGAAATGTTGTTCTTGTATTAGTCTTGAAGGTAATATTACTGAGAATTTAGCTGCTTTATAAACTTCATCCATAGGCCAGGAGATTATAGTCAATATGCCAATATATTAAACAATCAGATTATATGAGTTGAGAAAAGATAGTAGATGGAAAAACACCTCTTGAAGAGCAGTCATTCCTGCAGTTATATAACATTTGTTGAGTGCCAAAATAAATAACATTGTAAATTTGGATTCAGAAATGTACTTGCAATTTATGGAAGACTCAAACAAGAGTTAGGTATTTCAGAGACTTCTTTGGAAATAAGGTGAGGGTTTGAATTGTGACAATCCTTCCTCTTCCTCCTCACAGATAGAGAAACTGTGAGGAAAGTACTGATGAGACAGCCCTGTAGTCCTTCTCCATTGGCTACCATTTAGTTGGTGGGAACATCTCCAGGGAAATACCTGCTGAGATTATACAATTCTTGACTGAAATACCTTAATGGTTCATGAATTTCTTCAAAGCAGAGCTGAGAGGCTCCACAGAAGGGCTGTCACAGCACTGAACACCTTCAGTGTGAGTGTCTGCAGTTGCTTGGACTCCCTTTACAGCTAGTGGGGAGAAACATGCACTTCTGGCCTGCAGTTCATCTCATCCTGAAGTAGGTGTCTGACAGATGAGAGGAATGGTGCTCTGAAGTGCTTTTCCTCTCTCTGCCTTGACAGTGAAGGCAGTGAGGTCTGGCTGATCTGGGTCCAAACGTCTCCCTCGTGACTGACCAACTCACTGCTGATAACTTTGCCTTGGAACGAGCAGCATTTCATGAGGCTAAAGGAGTACTTCCAAGTAGCCTGACCCACCTGACACATTTCTGTGTTTCTGCTTGGAAGAACTAAGGCTTCTTAATATGGCATGAGAGAATGTTTAACACTGGCCAGAAAAATAAGTTCTCCAATACAGTCTCAAAATGACTGAGTTGGTTTTATGTAAATCTCTTACAAAAAAAACCACAACAAAACCCAACAACCTGAAGCAAAGACTGGCAAAATTAAAAAGGAACTGAAAGCAAAGCTTTGTCAGGGAAAACATTAAGCAACTTCTAAGCCCAAGCTTACGTTGTTTACAGTGAATTGTAGGTTTCCTTACTTCTGCAATTCAATATTGCAGGAAGAGTTCTTTGAGGATTAGTCGTTTCCTTCTTTCCCTAAACTGCCAACTGCAGAAAAATAAAAGTTTTATGATCTGTTCTGAATCACAGGTCACTTTCGGTTGTTTCACTGTTCCAGTCATACAATAGTTTTCTCCTTCATACTTGTGCAAAAGCACAAGCATTAAAAACACATTCTATGTTTGGATGCCCTATGTGTTACATTAATTGCATTGCTTTTCTTCCCACACCAGTTCTTGTGGGTGCTGGTTGTATTCTGATTTGGCAGAGTCTGAGAAACTTGCTTTAAAGATAAGATAAAGAAATAATAAGTAGAGGCATGCTCTTGACACAACTTTCACTTTTCTGGATCAGTAAAATTGCCTTCTGATTTTAATGTAGCATATTGCCTTGTTTGAAACTTAATTTTGCTGTAAATTCAGTTGTAATTAAGAAGTATCTAAAATGTTTCTTAAAGCTTTTGCTTTTGGTATTGAATATTTTTTGAAGAATCCTTGCTTCCATTTAACAAAAAAGGTCCTAATATGCAATTGCAGAGTAAAAAATTGAAAAGCTTCAGATGATACATAATGAATAAGGAAACCCCAAAACATAAAAATAAATCAGAACTCAGGTTCCTAGAACTGGCAGTTTTGTTCACCTGTTGTAATTTGTTCTGTTCCTTTTAAATAAAGTGCAGTTTCTTGAGTCATTCAATTTTTGGAATGGATATTTTGATGTTAAGGAGTATGTATCAGTTATATATATGGCATAAATACTTAGTCGTTGTTTAGAAAAATGAGTAGTTTTAGGTTCTGGTGTCCTGAGTTGCAATAAATGCCACTGAAGCATGAAAAATATGTTCTGGTTCTATTCTTAGTGTGGGTTCCATGTACCAGAGGACAGATGAAAGATGCAGTATCTGAGTACAACTGTAAAGTAACACCATGGCACTAACATGATTAATGTTTGGGTCTGGATGTAACACTGTTGTGGAGGTTTTTGTATGAAATGGGTTTTGGTACAGAATTATGAAAACCAGAGAGGAGCCATTGGCCCCTCAGTCTTGTCTGTCCTGTTGTTTTCGATGGTTGTCTGATTTTCACTGTATGCTGAAGGTTGATTTTGCTGGGTGGGATTTGCCAGTGAATGTTATACTGTCATACGTTACTAAGAGAGCCTAAGATTAAAATTACTAAATGTTGCCAAAGCTAGTATCCGAAATCAAAAGGACAAGAGGTTACAGGTGAGAACCCATCTCAAGAATAAGAAATTTCTTTCTGGTTTTGACTCAAGTAACTATTTAAAATAAATTTGGTTTTTGTATTTCTTACCTATATTAAAACGCTGTCAGGCTCTGTGGCTGTGCTGGTTGCATTCATTACTGGTTTCACTCCAGCTACTTGTGCGTCTGTTTTTCTGCACTGGATTATTCTTTGGGCTGCTTCTCTGGACTTCACATTTCATCATCTGCAGGATGGCTGTCCAAAAAGTGCACCGTGCTCTGCCATTTTGGGCCTCTACGGGTTCTCCCAGTGTTTGAATGGAGGCTGTTTGAGGTATTTTTGTGATCTATACATGAAAAACAAGTGCACCAGCTTTGTTACCTCCACTTTCAAGCTGTAATCCAGGCTACAACTTTGCTTGGTAATTCTAACTGTTCTGGTAGTTTAAAACCTGCTTTTTTTCAGCTTTTTGCCTTGGGAGCTGAGAGGATTGAGTTTGAGTGCTCCAGGCTTTTTAGGTGCGTAGGAAGGAGGAGCTGCCTCACTGGGCCACATGAAAGGACTTTCTAATATGCACCCAAATGCTATGGCTAGAAACAGATTTGGGTGTCAGCTGTTCCTCCTCCTCCTCCTTTGCGTGGATGTGTCCGCTTTGCACACAAAGGCCAGTTGGACCACTTGCCTTAACACAGCTGTTCCCAGATTTGTCTCTGGAGGTGGGAGTCTGCCAGTTTTAATGTGTTGTGTGTTAAGTGGAGCACAGCAATCATTTGAACTGCTGCAGTTAGTAGTGCTTCTGGATAGTGGACTCATCTGAAAAATTAAAGTTTTTCACTTTCCTAGTAATAGCTGGGCTCTGGATTTGCCTGATTCTTTCAGGAAAGTTATTTAACAGCTGACTTTCTTAGCCAAGAACGCTGCTTCTGCTCAGTTAATACATAGTTAAAATGACTTCTTCAGCACTGAGCAGAGTGAATTCATGGGAAGGATGTGAAACTGCTTTCCAGATCAAGATTGGACATGCAGGAAGGTGGAAATGCAAAAGCAAGGTCTTTCCCCCTTGTGTTTGTGGTTCTTAGAATGTTGGCTTTTATAAGGCCCTCAGTTGTTAAGTGCTCTTTTGGTCACCTTACATTTTGCTGAATGAGAGGAGCAGAATCGATACATGTTGGTGGGTGGTGGCTTTTCTCACTGGTAGATGATTTTGTAACATAAAACCTATTACAGAGATTAAAGATTAATTAAATTAAAGATAATTAATTAATTAAAGATAAGATTAAAACCACAACTAAGTAAAAGGCAAATGACAAACTCTGCGTCTGAGAACACAGATTAGAGGTGTTGCCCTGTTTTTGGTAAAATAACACAAGTCTAAAATTGCCACTTTACAACAGTTCTTTTGTTTTCCTGAGCAAACAGAGAAACCATGGATAAACACAGCTCAGAATTTTTGCCATTTGATGCCCAGGTTTTCAGAATTCCTAAAGGACTTAACAAATCCATTGGAGCTGTCAAAAGGGAGATATATCTAAGCTTAGATTTTACTTCATTTTATAATCAGAGTGCGTGTGTGTGGATAATATACCATAGTTGGAATCAAATTCTCTGTGGTCTTCTTAAGATAATAAAAATTTGAAAATAGTGAATTAAACATTTTTTGACCAGTATTGAAGTTACCTTCTTTCTCCAATTTGTGATTGATGTAATTAATAAAATCTGAAAATTTAACTTTTTTTTTCCTTTGTTGCTTACTATCTGTGAACAGAAGGAAATCTTTTTTCCCAGATTAATATGATGATTCATAACTAATTTAATTCTTAAGTTTCCTGTTCTTTGAGTCGCTTCCTTTGGTCTGTGAACTAAACACCCTTTCCAAAGGAAGTGCCCTCACTGCATCAAAAAGTTTTAGACATCCAGTTTGTGTGCTTGTGTTTCCTTTTCTGAAGTAAGGAGTAGGCTGAAACTCATTATCAAACTCCAGGCTCAGCTGAATTCTTGTGCAAAAGTTGATTTCATATTGTAAGAACAAGCATCCTTCTTAAGGGTGCCTTGTAAGCAATTTCTAAACTGTAACAGTTAATTTTACTTTCAGTATTTATACAAAAGTACAGCACTTGGTTTTAATCTACAAGAACTTAAGCTTAGTCTGAAATAGATGAAATCTTTTTTTAAAATGCTATTTAATGTTGTTATTATATATACAAATCTTTATTGCAGGATAAATCATTCCTGCCTAGTTGTTTTTTATTTTTCTGACCAATTCTGGTCCTGTAGCAAACCAATGAATTTAGCAGAGTTCATGCTATAATCCTGCAAACTTGAAGAAGTTGAGTGGAAATACCACAAGTGCCTAAATTTAGAAAAAAAAAAAGTTGCATCTTTATGTTTCATGGGTGTTTTAGCTTCTAAGGCAACTTTAGCTTTAATGTTGTATTTCAGAATGTGATTGTGATTGGAACAGGTTTTTTGTTTTTCTTTTTAAGAAAAGTAAGCAATTTTACAGAATAACATGATTTTAGAGCAGTAAGATGTTAATAAAACTTGATTCATAATAGCAGCACGAATATTGATGGTGGTGTTACATTAACATTGGCCTGTGCTTAGGATCTAATGGAAGGCACTGAGAGTTTACTGGTATAAAGAACTATGCTGAAATATTATTTCAGTAGTTCTCTTGGTAGTTACTACTAATGTGCTTTGTTGGCTTGAGCTATTCCCTCCCCCAGTTTCTGTGAGTCCGGGGTCTATTAAAGTTGAGAGTGGTGTGCCTTTGGCTTTAGCTTAAGTGAAAGGTGCAAAGGGTTCCTGGTTTTCAAATACACCAGATTTTACCGTAATTGCTGCCCTGTCAAAACTTTGGTATTTTCTCCTTTAAAGGACCGCGCAAAAAAGAAAATGAATATGCATCCTGAAGTTACGGATTTTTTATTTTCTTTGTTCTTCTGAAGAACTTGGCAGTTTCCTCCAGTTGATTTCAAGGAATAACACATTTGTTTAGTTACTAACTATGAAGGACACTGATGCAAATAGCCAATAATCTGAAGCAATACTAATCTGAAGGTTCATAATTTGTAGGATGCTAGTGAATAACAAGGGGCAGAGTTCTGCATTTTCCTCCAATAAGGTTTCTATTATCAGGTTAAGTTGGGGGATTTTTTTCAAATAGGTTATGTATAGAAGGGTTCTAAAGACTGTAAAATAACGAATCCATAATAATGGAGTAACGTTCTTGTTCTTCACGTGGATAAGGCTGGATGGAGTCTTAGATTAGAAGCTGAAGGTAGTACAGTACAAAATTTTTTTGAATTTTTCTTGTGTTAGGCTTCCTAGATTCCATTTAACTTTCAACATATTTCAGGCTTTTTATTAATTTTCTCCTGTTTACTACTTTTTCACTTACAGATCCCAAAACTTGGTTTCAAAATTGTCCTTTTGGTTTTGCTAACCAATAAATCATAGAACAGCCATGTGAAGACTTGTGATTTGCTTAGATCATTAAGTTATGTGATGCCTTCAGGTGCATTTCAGACAAATAAGTTCTGTGGTTTTAACATCTGTAATAATGTTTTTCCTGTTGAATTATTTATAAGTTTTACAGTCGCTTGTTTTACCACAATTAATGATATCTAATCTTTATTTCAGTTGTTGTAGTTATTTGTCTCCTCCCTTTCTGTTCTCTTAAGACACACTAGTGTTAAAATCTGTACACTGTAGTATAAGAAATTATTTATGTGTCATCTGCTGCAACAATGCAGAGACCTAATCAAGACTAGGAATATTGATGAATTGCCTTAATGCACTGAAAGTACACACATAGCATAATCATTTGACAATGGAAACAAACAAAACCCAGACAAATGAACTGCGGATACTCAATAAAGTGAGATCAGTTTTGGGGTTCGTGACAAAAATGAACTGTTTTGAGAAAGAAAATAGTTTTATGTGCAACAGTGAGAGAATAAAAAGAGTTGAAAATATCTGTTATGGTTAAGAAATGAGGGAGGACATTTATGGGTATGTTCTTTTGAACATGAGTTGCTACTGCAGAAAAAAAAGCAATGAGTTAAATGTTCTGTTCCAAATCATCCAAAATTGGTCATATGCAACATTAAGCACCTCCACACCCTCTGGTGGATGCATCGTGTAGACCTTTGGGCTTTACTTGGAAGCCTTCTGTCTTTACAGGAGTGCTGTTCTTTCCCCTGCTCCCTTTCCTTCTGAGCATAGGGAACCATATCCATTGGTCATCTAGACCTGCGTGAAATGTTTCATTATTACATAAAATTTCTCATGCATTGTAAGATTTTATAAAAGTTGGCATTAGCTTTTGCTTCACGCTTGTCTAATGGAGGACGTTGAACCTAAATCTGGAAAGGGAAATCCAGAAGTATATTTGGCTGAACAGGCTCTCCTGTTATGGAGGATGGGAGTTGATGATGAAGTCTGATTGACACATTTCTATTCATAAATAAAGATGTGCAAAGCAGATATTAGTCTTGTAGTATTTGTTTTCATGTGTCTCAGGAAGTTTAAGGGAATTCTTATCTCTCTCTTATCAGTCATACTAAATACATGGTTGAAGTACAGGGCCCCCTGTCTGTTTTTAAAGAACTGTAAATGAAAAATTGTAGTGTAAATAATAAGAAAAATACAAGCCAATTGAAACAGAAATATTTGTGGTGGCACATATTAACTTTGTTCACTGAAGGGTTCACAAAAGTGCTTTACACCCAGGAGAGAGATGTACCCCTGAGAACAGCAGTGGTGGGGAACGTGCTTAGACCCAGCATCCAGTGACACCAGACCCTGTGCTCTGGCACTCCGTGCACTGGATACATCTTAGGGTTCTACTTCTTTAAGAAATCTTTAATGTTGTTCATCTCTTCTGCATCAAAATTTGTGTTATTTTGGGGCCCACTGAACTCAAGCTACATTTCAATAGCACATTAGTAAAGCTGGTTTGTAAACAGATCTCTTTCCTCCCTTCTCCAAGCCTGTTGCTGTTACTGCTGGAGGAGGGCTTGGAATGCTCTGTGGGAACGCAGCTTCTCATCTCTGCTCTAGCCCACAGCAACAAACACTTCTGATGCTCTGCTTCTGTCTGCTGTCATTTACTTCTGTGTCATCTCTTGATTTCCGTGACCAGACCAAATCCGCTCAGTTTTCTTCCTAGGGCTTTTTTTTTGCTTGCATGCCTTTTTTTTGTGATACCATCTTCATCTCTGTTAGTCTTCAATTTGTTTTGTTTTTATTGTATTTCATCTTACTCATACCTGTTTGTGAGATGTAAACAAGCAAGAAAAACTCTTTCTCACAAATCTTCTTTTATCAGTGTGAATTAATATCTAAGTGATGAATAATCATCCTTTTTCGTGCAGGTGCTCACTTCTGTCCTTATGTCTATTTAATGTGTTTTTGATACCGCTTACATTGTTACAGAGCAGCAATCAACAGAAGACAAATTTCATTGTAGACCAAATGTGGCAATGAACTGTGTATAGCCTTGTTTCAGTGAACTCTGTTAGAAATCATTGCTCACACTGTATTGTACAATGCAATATCTGTACACTGTATGAACCCATTGTCTGAATTCTCTTACCAGGATGGTGATTTTGATTTCACAGCACTCTGGTTCCACAAAAACAATTTATACAAGCACTGCAAACCATACAAGCTCCTAATATTTTTCCCTAGATGATATTTGATTTTCTGTCTGCTTGGTAATTTCTCTTAACTTTTATTTTATAGATTATTTATGTTTTCTGAATGATTTTGTAATATTGGGGTAATCTAGATATGGTTGTGTTTATGGAGCTGGGGTTTACTTCTTCAATCTGTCTCAGTTGATGTGACCCTACAGTGTGCAATACACTAAGAACTTTGTCCATGCTGTGTAGAACTGGTTGAACAGGAACTGGAAAGATCATCAGTAGATGGTGAAGGATTTGAGGTTGCATAGGAATGAGAGGATTTTTTCATGCCATGACTTCGTGTTGGGATTTTGTTTCTTCGGTGGGGTGGGGGGAAGGCATGTTTGGATTTTTGTGTGTTTTGTGGGGTTTCGGGATTTGGGGTCTTGGTTTGGTTATTTTGATTTTTTTTTTCAGGTTTTTTTTTTGTTTTTTTTTTCTCTTTAATGGTGATGTTTTGGTCTTAAGGCAGGTGTTTGGACTCAAAATGTGCCTTGTGCTTTAACAGGAGTCTCACAGTAACCAGAGGGACTGGCTGACCCCAGTGTGGTATGTTAGAATAGCCTGATGGAATTGTACAGGAGTGTATATTCATTGCAGGTTTTTCCAAGAACTTGCATACTAAGTATGTACTATTGATTCTTGTGGTGTGTAACCTTGGTGACTCCAAGGTTAACTGACTGCTGCATTTGGGTCTGAGCCATCAGACCTGCTTTTAGCTTTCTTGTTTACTAGCAGCTCACCCTTCTCTGTCTTTCCCTGTATGTACAGACACTGTCTGTATCCCTTCAGAGATGGAGGATTTACTGCCCAGCTGCACTGAGTCTCTGCAATCTGTTTTGAACCTCAGACTACCCTGTGGTTTCAATGCCAAGGCTCTAGTCTTATGAATACTTAGATTTAAATTCATCTGTCTATCCCATAGTGGTGAAAGCAGACAGATGTATCGATACAGACCTTTTTTTAAAAAGCTTTAAAGCAAAATTTTCCTAGGTAGCTGTAGGATATAAGGATCAAGGAATAAAAACTCAGCATTAAGCGTCCTCCAGTTACCCCTTCTCTGTACTGGCCTTTAGATTTATGTGAGAACAAAATGGTGAACTCAGAATCTTTTACCTGTATCTCAACTGCTCTGCATAATATAGGGTATTTCTCTTTAACTCTTTGTATGGCTAATCTTCCACTGATGTAAACTTTTTAACTTCCATTTCTGACTGGAACACTAACCAAGGAGGTCTTGCTCTGGCTACTTGTGGTTGAATTCCCTTCTTCCTGCATCCTCCATCTTCAACATCTTGCCTGTAGCTTTTAAGAGTTAACTTTCACAGTCATTTTTTTTCTACTATTTAGGAATTTTCCATTCTCCAAATCTTAGCCTCTCAAGATAAACTTGATCTGACAGTTTTCCCTGATTTTCTTCTGCGTTGTTATTCTTAGAGGTTCCACCTGAACATTTGAAGCTTTCTGTCCTGTTGGGCATTGAGGCTGTCAGGCCTAGATGAGAGAGCAAGTGCAAAACTGCTTCTTCTCCTAGGCCATTCCTCATGCAGTAATTTCCAAACCTCAAGCAGGACTCAAAAACTGTGCCTCCCACTTACTGTAACACTGTAATAATTTAATGAGTAAGTTCATGTCTTTGGTATAATTTACTTCTCTCATGTTAAAATTTACCATGAGGAAATGATCCTTACTTGAATATGTTGATTTTGTCTTTCCCAAATGTATGTGTAATTTCAGGATTTGTTTTAAATCCTGTGTTAAGAATGAAGTTGGTTTTAAGATTATTATCTTTTAGCATTTTCCACTTTTCTCATTTCAGATGTTGCAGTTGTGGACATGAGTGATATTTCCAAGCAACCATCACTGTTCTACCACCTTGGCGTGCGTGAAAGCTTTGACATGGCTAATAATGTTATACTTTACCATGACACTGATGCTGACACTGCTCAGTCTCTCAAAGTAAGGTTCTCACTTGAAAATCTGCTTCATTTCAGAAATATCTTTAAATACCTTAATCTACAAATGTTTGTGTTTTTCTGAAACTTCCAGTGAATGTGATTTCCTGATAGCTACATAACAGAATCGTGATAAGAAAAAACAGCTGCTGTCAAAAATAGTAATAATTAGAACTGTATAAGAGCTTTTTTATGAGAAAAGTTCCATGGTGTGGTGCTGATTTTGCCTCAGATGGTTAGACTTGGAAGTGAGAGTGCAGGTCTGATTTTTTCCTTCCTTTTCCTCTTAGTTTTACTACATGTAAAAAAAACCCATTATGGTTTTTATTATAAGTACACTTGAACAAGGGGCTGTATTGCAACCTACTCCTGTTATTGAAGCACTTCTGTCAGATGAGGTTTGTATTCCCTAGGTGCTGAGCAGCTAAATCTGCAGGAATCTCCTTTTTATTGCTGTTTGAAGATAAAAAAAGAGATCCTTGCCAAATCTTTTTATAGGGCTGTTGTTCATTTTTATAGTTGGATAATACATGCTATACACTGAAACTGCTGTTCTGGATGCAAGTCACAGGTTGTGGATGTTTCTGCCTTTCTCAGTGCAGGTTCCCTTTGTTTTAAGTCACATTTAGACTTTTATCCTCCATATCATCTATTTCCGCTTTTAATATCATCCATTAATATCTTGCTACCTTCACTGAGGGCAGCATTGTTCTTGCTTTGTTGGTTTTTTTTCCTTATGTCGAGTTATTGCCCCTTGCTACTTTGCTTTTTTTCATACCATTCAATGTCCAAAATTCCTTTTTGGAATTCTCCAATCTCTCTTGATCTTGTAAGAATATTGTTTCATGCTAATTTTGTTTAAATCTCCTTCTTTTTTCCCCAGAAAAGCTCCATTCTGTCACAATTTCTCATTCATCGTCTCTAGTCTAAATGTCATTGATTTTACTCTCATGTATTTAGTATCCCATGCTTTGTTTCTGTCACTCAGATGTTTTGATCAACTTGGTTCTCCGAAGGATGTGTTCAAGTTTGGGAAGCACAGGCTAATTATCTTCTATTTGTTGCTGCCCAAGGAGGATGGCTTTGATTTCTGCACTTGGTGCCAAGCACATACTCCAGCACCTGCTCCATAACTGCAGTGCTGAATGATCTCCAGCATTACATACATGGTTGGATCTTCAGATTGATTGTTCTCAGAACTTCCAAATCTTTGCACTGTCAGTTGTAAGGCTTTTTTTCCTGAGGATGTAAAGGTCAAGTCTGGGGTCCTGGGAACACTGGAACATGACCGGGTCACTTAAAGCTAGAAAAGCTGTTATCTATCTTCATCTCTCTTCTTCAGCGCCTCTGTCAGTGGCAGTGATATCTTCCTCAACTCTCAGTTGTTTGCATGATCGCTTTGGTCATAGGTCATTTGTCCCTAGCTTATCTTACTATGGGATCATAAGGCTTGTTTTAAGTTGCTGGAACCAGGTATCTGTATCGAGTGCTAGAGGACTTTAAGCAGGGCACTGGTTCACAGTTCAGTCCTACCCTGTTGTCCTTGGTATCTCTTCTGCAACTGAGCCCCACTTCAGTATTGGGTAGCATTCAAATATGCTAATACAGCTTTCTTAGGATTGCTTCAGAAGGTAGGCAGGGATTGTTCTTGGGGTATTTGATGCATTTCACAGTGTTTCAGTTAGTTTCAGAAGAGTTAATTTCTCCCTCCTGAGAAAGATCTTTATCTACAGTAGGTAAAGTTCTATTGAATGCTTGCTTAGCTACGTAGACCTTAATTTCAGATACGTGATATTTCAGATGTCTAAGCCTTCCATCACATTGGTTCTGATGTATTTTATTGGGCTTAAGGAGTTTTAAATTAATGAATAATTCTGTATTTTTGACCATCTGCCGATGTTTCTTTGTTCTCAAGTTTATTACTAATTTGGTCAGGTCTTTTTTGCTTCCCTTCAGGAATTTATTACCTTGTTTGAATCTAGATTGTTGTGCTCACCTCTTAGGAGTGGTTAGCCTAAGTGTTACCAAGGGAGTATTCATGTCTGTTGTTACCTCTGCTGAAGATCTGTGAAGTTCCACCAGCCTGGCTTTATGTAGATTATCTCTCATGACTCATCCTGAAATTGTCCCAGGAGTTGTCTCTTTAGTTTCACTAATGTTCTTTCCAAAACAACCTTGTTCTGAAGACATAAAAGATTATGTAATCTGGCTGTCAAGAGGGTCATATTTGCAGAACTAAAGCTCTTAGATGGCCCCTGATATTTCGTCTGTTGTTGAGGAAAAGGGTGCCTGGCTATGATCATTTCTGTGCAGTCCCAAGTGGATTTCAGGCTTTCAGATGTGAAGTTGCTAAGCAGAATTACCTTAGGTTTTCAGAGCACATTCCATTAAATTATATTGGTAACCTTGCTTAGAAACAAGTCTGTGTCTAATATTTGTAGCATGGCTTACTTGATGATCTCTTTAGTTTGACCAAGCAGTGTTCATTGGACATGTAATCCGTCACTAAAAAGAAGGTGACTTAGCAGCAACTGAAATCTTTGAGGTCTGGTTTACATGCCCATTAGTTTATCATCTGCTTCACAGTTTCAATCTCTCTCTCTAGATTTTAGGGTGAGATAATTAAGGTGTAGGAGGAATGTGTTGGTCTTTGCCAGTCTGGTAGGAAAGGGGCTTAAGCATCTGAAGGATACCCTTTGAGAGAGAAAAACCCTCCAGCTTTGAATGCTTTTGTCTCACAAATGCCCAGAGTGTGCCCAGTCTGGGAAACTCCAGAAAGTACAACTCTCTTTATATTCTGAGCACTTCTTTAAATAGGTTTCTTTGCTGAATTGTTAATTTTTATGACATTTTGATGTTCTGTCACTTTACTGGGAATTTACTGTGGCAGGAAATCTGAATTATGCTGTGAAAAAAAGTCTGTGTATATATATGTATACCAGTAATTTTTATTGGAAATAATAATTCCCAGTAAAAACAATTAAACATCTCTATTATCTCTTTTTTTCTCCCACAGGATATGGTGTCTCAGAAAAACACAGTAAGTATTAAATCCACATTCATTTTAAAACACAAAATGAAAATACTACATTTGAAGCAACTGCAATAAATAAAAAAGCTCTGCATGATTGAAGGAAGTTATTTTACCTATATACAATTCAAACTAATGGAAATCTTGTCGGCTTACTTTCCAAAGTAAAGCTAGATGTAAAAATTACTTTTCTTTACTTTTTTAAGTTCTAGAAAGGTGCCAGTAAGTGCTTTTTATGTAGGTTGACAGATTTAAATATAAACTCGGAAATTTAAAATCTCTTTATCCCTTTACCTCTTTCACCCATTTGTGCAAATGTGTATGTGTGTGTGATGCCTTAATGGGGCATCTTGTAGCCAAAGCTGTCTGAGATTCTGTATAGCCATCCTCTTCCTTACAAATTCACAGATTTACTTAGAAAAGTAAAAAAAGCTTGTTTCCCAAGTAAAAATATTCTTACACCTAATGGAAGTAAAGCCAAACAAGTAAGTCTGAGTTAAGATAAAATGTCGGTGTTATTTTAGGCTTTTTAAAATATACCACAGTATCTTATACAGTTATATATTTTGTCATGCTTCACATCCTGTCAGTGGTTATTTTCATTAAATCCTCCACACTTTATTTTGAGAACTGCTGAATTTGCAAAACTCTTAAACTTCCATTTATCCTTCTTTTTTTCCCACTATTCACTGTATACTTTTATTATTGAGTGGGAATGAAATAATAAAATGGTCTTAGAGTTTGATAATAATTTAAAAGAGAACTAGAAGAAAGAATGCATTAGTCACAGCAGTTTATTTTGAGCTGCTGTTTATACTTGGCCCACAGCGCTGCATTAAGGCTAAAGATAGATCAGGTTTAGTACATGTAAATGCAGGTCATCCTTCCTGGCTGTCTGGTGATCTTTGAACTAGTTTGACCTGTGTGGTGGCAACTGCTTTTACTGATCTGTAGCTCTGTGAAGGGGAACTCAGAATGAGGCAGATTTGCTTGTTCATCAGCTGGTGGATGACCAAAATTTCATGGGCACGTGCTTTCATCTCCAGAGCAAGCGGGAGAATTGTGCCTGAGCTATTTGGTGGGAATTCCAGAAATGGAGTAAAGGCAAAGGCAAGTGGCAAGTTCAGCCTAGTGCAATCAGATTAGCAGCCTGCAGTCTTCTCTTTTGGCAGATTCTTTCTCCAAAAACGGGGGTATTTACCTTCACACTGAAGAGAACAAAAGATAGAATCATAGAATATGCTGAGTTGGAAGAGATCCAGGAGGACCATCAAGACCAACTCCTGGCCCTGCGCAGGCCATTCCCAAGAATTAGACCATGTGCCTTAGAGCGTTGTCCAAACATTTCTTGAACTCTGTCAGGCTTGATGCTGTGACCAGTTCCCTGGGGAGCCTGTTCCAGTGCCCAGCCACCCTCTGGTGAAAAACTTTTTTCTGATATCCAGCCTGAACCCCCCAACAGCTTTATGCTGTTGGTTCTAGTGACATGGTTTTTACAGCAGGGTCTGGTATTGGACCTGTAAACACCATGTGGCTAGCAAAAGGGGCAGGGAGACCTCCCTAAACTAGGATCCTGATCCCTTCTTTAAAAAGGAGGGATTGCCTAACCTACTTTCTTCAAGTGCTTAAATTAAGAAAACAGTTGTGAGTAATATACAGTGAGAAAAAAAAAATTGTGACTTTTAATACCAAGTATGGATTCTTGACCATTTTGTGTTATTTGAAGTTGTTCATATTTTCATTTATTAAATAAATGTGCTCCCATAATTCATTCTTTCATCAGTTTTTTAAATCAGAAATTAGAACAAACTCATTAGCAAGCTGAATAGTTAATAGGTTAAAATGATGTTTTCCTAAGTTGAAGTTGACTTCAAATAGACAATTACTTTTCTCTCCTTTCTGATCCACTGAGTTGTCATGAGAGGTTTGCAGTTTACTGCTGACCCAATGTGGTGCCGCTGCTTCATTGCTCAGTTAAATATTTGACAACCCTGTGGGCAACGTCTTGCTTGAAGTTAATTGCTAATGAGGGTTGCTGTGCTTATCAAGGAGCACAGAGTTGGCATGAATTTATTGGGTCCAGTCAAGTATGTAGTCAGATAACCATTTCAGTTTAATTGCTGAATATTAGATGCAGTAGTTAATACCCCTGTACTAGGACTTTGTGTTTTCCTGTCACTTTTCCTGATTGAAAAGTATGGACATGCCTCTGCTGTAACTGTGGAACAGCAGACAGAGCTTAAATGCACTTCTCATCAGGGGCTGGAGACATGCTGGAAAGAGGATAGATACTCAATCTGCTAAGCCTTGCAGTGGTAGCCACAGGAATATCCTTACTGGAGAAGTCCTCTCTGTGTTTTACAAGTTCTGTCTCCACGCATCTGCACGGTCCGTAAAGAAAGGAGAACAGCTGGGATTATTGTCAGGCACAGGACACCTTTGTTCCAGCAGCAAGAGTGAAACTTTCTGTGCTGGCTGCTGTCGCTTGGAGCTTTCTCTGAGGTTTCCCTGCCCTCACCTTTGCTATTTGTCCTGCAAATGTCAGGTCATCTACAAAGGTGCAAAGAAATCTTAGCCTAGAAGAGATGTGGATCCACACTAAGGGTGCAGAAAAGGTGAATGTCTAGTGTGTCACCTGGGGCTGTTTGCTTTCATGTAGTACAAATAAGCCTTGAAGAGAATAGATATTTTGCATGTAAAGAAAACATTATTCTAATTCAGCATTGAGGAGGAGGCAAAAGCAAGGAAACTGTACCTAAAGCTGAAAACAGTGCATAGAAGAAAAAGGTCAACAATTTGTTTGAGATTTGGCCTGAGTACAGCTGACCTGACAGTGAAAATTATGCAGCAGCATGCTGCAGTGGTGTAAGTCTGGGAGATTTAATAGCTTACTGTCTGAAAAAAGAGTACAATAGTAGGAGAGCTTCCTTCCTTCCACCATGCAGGAACGAAGATTTCAGGGATAAGATGGGGAATATGATTCAGTTCTAATTGACTGCCCTAAACAAGCAATTAAAAATCTGTCTGTATTGATAATTTATTGAATACTTGGATGCAAAAGGAAAGGATTATTGGCTGTGGGAATTACGTTCCCAAGAAAGAATTGCCCTGGTGTGAAATTCCAGGTCAAGGTTCTGTGTCCCATCAGCTAGATTTCCTTCTGTAGATCTCATCTGAGCTTCGAGGACTATTTTCTCTTAATTTTACTAAAGATTGCACACCTTCCTCTTTTCTGTCAAAATTATTATCAGTAAAATAAATGGCAAATTTGCAGTCTTGCAGAACAGGTTTTTTCCTGTGCCATTATGGAAGAATGAACTAAAGGGTAGAGCAAAAAAAATGATCTATGGAAAATGGGCTTGTGCTTTGGCGTTTCTTTAGAAGTCAGACAAACATTTTTTTGGTTTACTGGAGAAATGAAATTTCAAGGATTTTCAAATGCAAAAGGTTAAAAAAAAAATTTTTCCCTAAACCCGTTGTAACAGATAAAATCCATGGCAAAGCTGTTCTATTTTGATGAAACATTTTGTTGCCATCCTTGATATTTGATTTTTTTTTTAGAAAGGAAATTTCATCTTCTTCTACAGGATTTTAAGGAATGATGAATATAAAAAGTTCAAGATTGAGTGAATAAAAGAGTGCACAAGGGGCTTTTAAAAAATTGGTGGAGTCAGGAAGCAAAATGTACAGTCCTTCTGGCAGTAGCTCTAGCACTGGTTGCACATAGTTTGCAATACATACTTTGATCCGGTCAATTTGTTTGAATGAGGTATTGAAAATACAAACTAGAACTTTCCACTGGAAAAATTATTTTGGAAAGTACAGAACTATAAGGAGAAAGAGACTTAATAGTTAATTTTGCTTTAGTTGATGATATGCCTGAAGAAATGTGAATAACCCTGTTAATTGTGTTCAGGGAAGGTATTTAAAGAAAGTAGGCTGGCTATTAATCCAAAAGGTTTATTATAGTATACTTAGGCCTGTGGGCCTGAAGAAGTATTTTCAAAGATTTAAATAGTTATTTTTCATTAGATCCTGTATAGGAAGCAGAGAATAATGTCTGGGCTGTGAAGGAGTCATTAGCAAAAATTCTTCTTGATCTAAAGGGAACTGGATTGCAATTTATCCTTGCCAAAAGGAATTTTTATGTTGAAAAATCACTTTTTATTGTAATTGGCAGAAAGTCTCTTCAGAGTTTCAGTAGCTGTATAAATTAGACTGTATATACTGTTTCAAGGCAATGAACGCTGAAGAAAACTAAATAGAAAGATTTTGGCACTTAAGTAGCCAAAGTAGTGGATTATAGTGAGAGCCAAGACACTGAAGGGTGATTACATTATACAAATTTAGTAATCCAAAGAAATATTATTACAAAGTAGTAATAATATTTTTTATTTTCTGATTATTTTTAAAATGTGTAAAAGTTTATATGATACAGTCTTTTAATTATATATTTTTAAAAAGGCCTGAGGTAGCAGAATCGTTAAAGGAGATTGTAAAAGGTCACAGAATGAAAGAGTAAGAACATCTTAAATACAATAATTTATTCTTTTGGGTGTAAAGTAGCACAAAGGCAATGAGTAACCCAGTAAATGTTACTTTTATTGCTTCTAATCCCTTTGATAATGAAAACAAAGACTTTTAAATTTATTTGTGAAAGTGAGTTTTGATAGAAATATTACTATCTCAAGCGATCCATAGTGGTTGGAATATAGTTAATTAATCAGGTAATGAGTCTGACAGGTTCGTAGAAAGAAGACTTGAAAGCATCTTAATGATGACACAGGGGGATGTATAGACATGTCATGTAGATGGATAGGAGAAATCTTACATTCTGAGTGACAAAGTATTGACTTGTTTTCTCAACCTTGTAAATATAGTCTTGCTGTAAACATCTGTATTCATTTCTTTCTTTAATTATTTCTTTATTCATGTGTCATGTCTGTCCTTGATTCTTATGGTGTTTTGTGGTGGTGTTTTCCTCTGTGTTGTTTTATTTCAATTTGGAGTAGGTTGCCAACCTCAAAACTTTTCTTCGGGTTCAAGTACCTCCCGAGTACCACAGTGGTAATCTAATAGGCAAAGTATGTATCAACTTAATATCTGTTTTCTGTTGAATAGATATGCCATCTTTTTACTGTGTTTCTATACTTGTAAAAATGCATAAGGATAATTTAAGGATAATGCTTGGTAGGGGTGATTTGGAGCACGTGGTCCTTGCAAGCTAGATCCCAGGCATTTAGAATGTTTGTCTTGTGATAATCTCTATTTACAGTCTTTACAGAAAACTATAGCATATATTCAAATTTAAAAGAGGAAGTATTTTTTAGAAGTTTATAATAGCTTAGTCACTTGTATTGCAAGATGTCACAGAAAACAATGGTGAAAACCATAATACTGGAGGCGATGGTGAATTAAACTCCCTGAACATTCAGGAGTTTTTGACTTGAGTGAATGCAGTTCATTTTCTGTTACCCTGTGTTTTGCTTCTAACTGCTTTGTAAGATAAGGTAAGCACTCTTAATACTCCTGAATGAGTGACAAAGTGAATAGCATG
Organism: Pachyramphus minor; assembly: GCA_013397135.1. Lineage (NCBI taxonomy): Eukaryota > Metazoa > Chordata > Aves > Passeriformes > Tyrannidae > Pachyramphus > Pachyramphus minor. The sequence goes on from VYXB01010567.1 coordinate 2,145,642, forward strand.
GCTCAAGAAAAATAATTGTTCTATTAGCTAGGCTCTGCAAATTTTACTCAAAATAATTTATTTGGAAAAAAACACCTTTAATTCTAGTGTAGCATCTCTGTCACAAAGTAACAGTTGCACCGGGATAACTGTAGCAGTACAATTAAAAAAACCCCTGTTTATGTTATTAAGGTCAACAGTTGACTTTTAACAGCATTAGCAAAACGTTTAGAAGAGTTTTTTGAGACAAAAATCACTCTATATTTGGCCTGTGTTGCCTAGAGCCTAAAAATGGCTTGTGTGGGCCTGACTCTTACAGTCCTTCAGCAAAGGCATGGCTCTCTGCTTAAGAACAGGTCCCTCTCTCAACTTACTTGCAATTGTTTCCTGGGTTGTTTTTTTTTTAATGTTCTTAAACTTTTGTCTCTTTTTGTGGTAGATTTTAAAATATTGTGATTGAATACAGAAGTTTCATTGCCAGCACACTGGCAGTTGCTGGAAGATGAACTGTTGAGAGGCAGTTTTTTAATTTAGTCTACTTGGGTGTAATTTTTAACTTAAAAATTTCTCAAAATCAGACAATTAAAATAGCTTAGCTACTGATCTTGAAATTAACCAACTCAACATTCAGCCTTTGTAAGCTATAAAGTTATAATTCTGTTACAATTAAGTAATAAATTATAGGTTATAATTTATATGTATTTGCAGCTAGAATTGCTATATATGTTACTTCATATATATCTAAGCCCTGTATTCATGATCTTAAAAAGCAATAGTTGGTGTATGACAATTTTTAAAATCATTAGCTTTTGCTGTTGGAGACCAGCATCCTAAGATCAGAAGAAGCAACCATCTCTAACTCTTGTTAGCATAAGAAAAGTAGATGGACTGCTTTTTTATGTAATGAAGATAAGAAAGATTCTCTTAAAAAGGCCACACAGTCTATATGAAGTAGTTTTATAATTTATTAGATGTATTATTGGATAGAAGAAGCTAGAAAATTGGAGCTGATTGCTTTTCAGACAAGGTGATGTGCAGAGTTCCTGACTTCTGCAAACAAAAACGTGTTTGTTATGTATAAAAATGGAGGTTTAATTGCATAGATTTCTCTACGCAAAGAGAGACAAGAAATCTAAGTCAAGTCGATGATATTCTGGCTGGATAAGATTAATACAGTGTTTCACGTGTCATTTAACTTTTTTTTGAAAACTGCTTTGCTTTTTCAGAACTTAACTGCAGTTCTCTTTTTGTCACAAGGTGTACATCACACTTTCAAATTGGATGTGTTTTTTTTCATTGCAGAAAGAGCTAATTTGCTGTTACAGGTTTAAGAACAGAGTTTATACATAAGCAACTTTTGCGTTGCACTGAAGTTAGTGTTTATTTGAATAAACCCGGGACTAAATTGTTTCAACATAGTGGTGGTTTGGGTTGCACTTTTTCCAACTTTTTTAGCAGGAAATAAAGATAACAATCCAACAGATAATTATATTGGTACTATAATGTAGTGCCAGTATATAGAATGTACTATTGGGTTTGTAAGGAAGGAATGTGACTTGACACAAATGCAAATCAGCAACAGGTTGTACTGATACAGTTTTTTTATCTGTACTATTAGTAACTGCATGGCCCACCTTTTTAAGTTCCTGCGAACATCTTACTTCTCTTGTCTAATTTATTAATACAAATAAAAATGTGCCATCTTCATATCCATTCTTTTCATCTTCTCAGCATTCTCCCACTGTTCAAGGTGACTTTAAATGGCTACAGCTTTTCTACAGGCTTAGATGATATGAAAAAATAAAAGGTACGATTTTGCTGTACATGTTCAGTGCCTTGATACCTCCAAGGTGGAGGTTGAAGGGCATTTAGTGGTAGGTGATTGTGGTAGATGTATCATACTGATCCATGCTGCAGTGCTCCTGTCTGGCTACTCTGAAATGTAAAGTTTGCTTTTCTTCTAAACAGCAGAGATTTGTTATAGCTCAAATGGGATACGGGTGGTTCTACTAGCTGTGGAAAACTTCACAGTGGTCTGTTTTTTTGGGCCTTTCTTAGGAGCTGAAGATGCTGAACTTGCCGGTTTTGGGTTCTGAAGGGCATTTCCTGTGTCCTCTCCCATTTTCAGTATCTTGACCATGTTTACACATTTTATGTGATGTATTAAGGTTTTTTGGGTTTTAATTCTAGAATTTTGTGTTACAAGTACTACCTGTATTACAAAATATTTTTAACTTTTGGGTTTTGCTTGGTTTGGTGTTTGATATAGCATGCAGCAGATGCTTTGTAGGCTCTTATGTATTAAACATCTCTATAAAGTCCTTCCGGTGCCTGTGTTTCTCAGTTTCTCTCTTTGTGAGGAGCTCTGCATCCTATCTTTCTTAGCACAGAGTGAACCTAGAGGATGTAAGTACATCTCTGACCTGAAAAATTTGGAAACAGAAGATTAGCTGGTAACAGACCCTGTTAGGATTTGTACATCACATTAAAAAAAAAATGAACAGTTTTGTTATATTGTCCCTTAACAGACCTGGACCCTTATTCATCACCCTTGTTAGTATTTGTAATTCTTCCACAGAAATTTAATGCTTGCAAATCTTATGTTAAACAGTGCACTAAAACTTCATAGTGCACCAGCACAACTCTGGTTGGTTTTTCTGACAGCAAAAGATTCTGTGTACACACAAGTATATTTCCACTTGGATTTGTTTTCTAAACTCTGCCTGTTTTTATTTTAGGCTTCCAGTGGCAACTATTATTTTATTCCATACATTGTCACACCTTGTGCTGACTACTTTTGCTGTGAAAGTGATGCCCAACGAAGAGCTTCTGAGTACATGCAGCCCAGCTGGGACAATATCCTGGGGCCACTTTGTGTCCCACTGGTGGACAAGTTTCTCAGCCTTCTCAAGGATGTTCATGTTACATCATGGTAATGTTACAACACATACACTTCAGGAACCTTTGGTAGTCTCTTTTTAATGTTATGGAGAAAAGCTACAGAATTTCTAGTAGCACTGATTTTTAATTTTTTCACTGCACTTAATATAGTGGTAAAAGAAGCTGCTAACTTTACTGCTTTCTGTATTCCTGTCCTGCAGCTGTTGCAGTTAACTGACCATGTTATGCTAGAATTTGATTTATGGTTACTTTCCAATAAGCACAGGCAGTTCCATGGATAAGATAAAGCTCTTAAGTTTAAATTACAGTGCATAAGGTTGTAATAGGAGATAAGTTCATAGCTTCTTCGTAGAGCTCAAAGCCAAACACTGTCCCTTTCTGTCACCAAATAAAATATATATATATGGCAGCAATGGGCAATCAAATATAACTTTGATGCTTTGGTTTTATTTTTAAATAATAACCTTTTGATATCGCCTAATAAATGGGATATTGTTTAGCTGCTTCTACAAGGGAGTGTTGGAGTTTTGAGAACTGGGGCTGAAGAAGGAGGTCTCTCCACTGCTCACCCTGTACTCTGCAGCTATATATTTCTGGAAAAAGCTTCTTAGATTTTAATTTTCCTAGTGTCTGAAGCATAAGATAATGCTGGAGGCCCTCCAGTTTCTTTCTGTTTCCCCATTGCCATCTCACCCAAGTGAAAGGCTTGCCTAAAAACCTCCCTTTCTCGTGTGGTCCCACTCTTGGGATCCCATGGGTGACCCTGCTGTGACATCCCACCCTGAAGTGGAGAGGAGCACCCAAGATTCCTAGGTGCTCATGGTTGAAAGAAATTACATAACTCAGAGGGTCTGCAACAGCTTAAAAAGTTGTACTGGTAAACTACACAATTGGTGTGGTAGTCCCTGACCTCCTAGTACAAGCACATGGCAGTGGGTGTTGGATACAGGGATTAGGGTGAAAGGAAAGAGAAAGAGAGAGATGAATTAAAGAGAGGGAGAGAGAAGGAAAGAAAGAGATCACCCATCCTGGCTCCAGTGTGAGTCCAGCTGGGGTGTCCACAGTCCTTGCACATGCATGCAGAGCAAGCACCCTGGGCTTTGTTGAGGGACCTTTTTATAGATAAGTTTATTTTTATAGATAAGCATAGTTGGCCCTGGTAGTAGTAAATTTTGGTACCATTTTAGTCTTTGGGAAATGTTGCTCTGAGGACCACCTGTCCAAAGCTGCTTTGTCTCTGACAGTTACAACTAGGGCTGTGGGTTATTTTGGGTTTGGTAATTGTGTTGCGAAATCCTACAGTAAAACCTCTTTTCTCTTTCCCATTTTCAGGCTGAAGTGCCTGAAAGAGGCTTTTGTCCAGCTGCAAAATTAGGCACTGTTGCGGTAGATCCCTGTGAAGAGGTAGATCTAGTCAGATGATACCTCATTCCTGCCAATAGCTTGAATAAATTTGAAGAGGTTAAGCGTTCCATCAGTCTTGAGACTCTCATTCCTAAGTTACTTTTGAAAACTATTAGCCAGTATCACCATTTGGTTTGGGTAGCACAAGAAGGACTAATTATCATTAGCCTGGTAGAAGGCAATGCTGGATAGAAACCTGAGGTTGGATAATCCATGGTGAATTAGACTTGACCTCCAATGACAGTAAAGCAACTATTGAAAGCTTTCCAGTAGTGCTTATTGTGACCTTGCTGCTCTGATTATAAACACATATATGTCAGGTGTAGGTGTAGGGTTTATGCTAAGGCAGAATGCTTTGCAAAACTCATTTGTAAAGAGTATCTGTCAGATGACATCTGCTGACTTCAGAGCTACAGACTCGATAACCTGCTCCAGATAAACTTACCCCTAAGTAGCTTGTCCAGGCCATTTCTACCTGCCATACTGGTAATATAAATACGATTTTTTATTTTACAAAAGCTCTGATGTTGCATTGCACACTGATGTCTGTGTAAATAAGATGCACTACTGAAGGCTTTTGGATAGATCCTGCCTACGTTATGTATTATGTTCATCGTAGAGATTGCAACTAAATTGGCTTTTGGTGGCTGGCTTTTGTTTTCGTTTCTTTGTTTGCAAGCCTCTTTCCTCCTTTCAGGATAAGGTAAAGTACCTCCTCTTTACATCACACTGGTCTTTCCTTTCTGTGTCACTTTATTATCGCAGTTGCTGCCTTCTTTATGGTACAGAGGCAAAGTACCACGTCTGTCATTGTCAGTAATGGGGCAAAGATATGCCCCAGTTTTCCTATGTTGATAAAATTACCCCACAATCCTGGTTATAAACATATTGATAGAGAGCCCCACAGTCTGAGGTGGGGCAAGGTGGAATACTTACAAGTAGTTAATGAAAAATTTGGAGACATTTGATGTGCACCTTACTCTGAGGAAATGGTACTTTTTATTAGCAATTATACATTTTTTTAGAAATTTCGTCAAATTTCAGAAGAAATATCTAACAGTCTTCTTCCCATATTTCTGTCTTTCATTTCTTTAGTACCTATTATAAAGAAACACTGCTAAATGACATTAGAAAAGCTAGAGAGAAGTACCAGGGAGATGAACTGGCTAAGGAGCTGGCCAGAATTAAACTTCGTATGGATAATACTGAAGTGCTGACTTCTGACATCGTCATAAACCTACTGCTTTCCTACAGAGATATTCAGGTATGTGCCTAAAGACTAAGGAAGGTTACCTCACGATGGGACTTTGTCTCTTGTTTGTTCTTCTATACTGCATTGCTTGTTAAACAGTGATTCAAAGCTGACACTAAATCGGCACAGTTGTTACATTGTTTAACAGTTTGACTTGTCTGTTGAGCGGCATAAGGGACTAAAGACTTATTTATTTTGCCTCTGAACAAAAGACACAGATTAGGTGACTTCCCTGAGGTCTCTTCCGTTGTTTTTAGTAATCTTTAACTTCCTTTAAAAAACAAAAAAGGAAAAAGAAAAAATTCCCTACCAAAGCAAGGCTCTTGCTTTGCCCTTCCTTCCCTTTCTTCCCTCCCCGCCAAAGTCAGATGTATTTAGAAATTAAGAAAATGCATTTGTTGTGACCACTGTATTGGTCAGAGATGCCCAAATTGAGAACTGCCATTTAAAAATGCACTAATTTGCTTTTAAAATATAACTGCACTTTTTTTCCCTTGTTTTTATTTTTTAAGTAAGTTTTTTAAATAAGCCTGTGTGCTGTCTTTCCAAACTGACAGTCTGTGTGTTTGACATCCCTTTTAGAATACAGTTCCAACCATTCTACAGAATTTTTTTATTCCATCAGGAGTTAAGTTGGTTATTTCATAAGTATAAATGGGTTGTAAGAGCAGTGGGTGACCACATCATCCAGCATTACCCAGCTTTCCATTCTGAGATGCACATTTTCCTGCATCACTTTATCCAACTTCACTTGATTGTCTCTAGTGATCATTTGCATTCTTTCAGAAGGTCTGCCTTGAGAAACATTCTCATCTCAAAACATGTTTTGAACCAGCAGATTAAGTAAGGTGAAGCCATTTGATGTCAGTAAACTGGCCTCCTCAGCAATATACATGTGGATAACCTCAGAGAAGCTGCAGCGAGTGCTCAATGGGGTGACATACCATTGTCACCCACAGAGTGAACTGTGCTCGAGTCTGCGATGACCTGATGCAATGTTGTTCATCAAAAGTCCTTAATAAGGCCTGAAAGAGCCAGACCCATCACCTCTGCTTGCTGGTGCTGGGAGTGCAATCGATCAGACTAGGCTAGAGGCATTCAGTAATCAGGGCAGGGGCATTGTGGTGAGGAAGAGGCAAGCACTGGCACGGATAGACAAAATTCATGTTTATCCTTACACAGCATTTGTAGCTGTTTCACTGACTCTTTTAGGAACAGTCACCTGAGAAACTGTCTTAACAATTATGATACATTTAACTTCGTGATGCTTTTCTCTGCTTTCAATGTCTTCTACTTTCTTTTTTTTTTTTAATTTCAGGACTATGATGCTATGGTCAAGCTGGTAGAAACACTGGAAATGCTTCCCACCTGTGATCTGGCTGATCAACACAACATTAAATTTCATTATGCTTTTGCATTGAATAGGTAAGGATCATTGATTGAGGTTGATCTTCAAAAATAAAGAACTGTGTTTACATTTAATATTCTATTAATTTCAGCATAGAGAACAGCATTAATGTTGCTCAGTACAAATGATTGAGCCTACCAGGAATAAAACACATTCTATGCAGAACAGAATTAGCAGCTGTATCTGACCCTACAGAATGTTAATGTGTGCTTAATTTTATTAAGAAGTATACTAGAACAGTGATCATAATCAACCGAGAAAGTAATTAAGAGAGAAAGTAATTCATTTATTTCCTCTTGGCCTCTGTAACTGAGTTCTGTTGACAATGAATCTCACTTAGCTTTGTCAATTCAGAGTGATTTCAGTGCTGCACAGATCCAGTGATATGGCAGACAAGGGGCACAGGATTCAGGCTTCTGGGCGCCTTGAGGCCAAGCTGGTACACAAACCCAATCTGAACAACAAATGTGTGTGGGTCTGGGTTAACAAGTTGTTCCAGGGGTGTTTTAATTTAGACTCAGCATCATTCCAACCTTGCTGCATGCCATTGGGCTCAGAACCAGCCTAGGTCTGACCTGGCTTGGATCATAAGCAAAGCATGGGCCTGCCTGCTGCGTGCTATGCAGAAATGTACTAAAGCATTTCCTATTATCATATATAGCAAAGGTGGACATTTTCATGCTGATTTCTGGTACCTGGATTCACATGGCAAGTGTTTAAGCACAGTCCCTCTCCTAGATTACTGTCGTCCTCTCTGGTTTTGTTTTTGGAGCAGACCATTTGTCATCTCTCATGTCTCATACCAGAGGCTAATAATGGATGACAGACTTCTGCGTGCTTCCAAGCTTGGGCTATCTGAATACATCACCCTCCTGGATGCTTGTTTAGGAGTCCTAGAGAGCAAAAGGCCATTCCTGTTCAAGTGTCTTCAGCTTTGGATGTGACCCACAAACAGAGCAGAGAGTGCTCTTTTCTATACAGACATGGGCTTCTTCTTCTATACAGGCATCTCCTAGCTGAGATTTAGGTCTGATTGTATCTTAATTTAGACATTGAACAGAGTACATCTTTAGGTGTAAGTTCAGCTCAGATGTGCAACATGAATATTTTCAATATTTGTAGTCACAGCTTTGGTATGCTGTGTAATTGAGGACTGGGTGTTTCAGGTGTTGATGGCTGTTTGCTTCTGTCCATGGGTACACCTTGTCTGGGAGGCAAGCACTGTGTAAGGACTACTTTCTAATTGGCCTTATTTACCACGACTGCAGTTACCAAGTTCTAGAAGCTTGCAAAGAAACCAAAGGGTATGCCAAATTCTGTTCAAAACAGTAGATTTTAAACCCAAACCCAACCCTAGTGCAAGGCCAGAGCTGTGAAGACTTCAGTCTGTTTCCAAGGCACTTCTGTCTTCTCTTATATTAAAGATGAGGACAGCTGCAGTCACTATTATTTAACTCAGCATGCTGTGTTTTAACAAGCAACATATTCCATTACAATAATAAAAAAAGGCAATTAGCAAGTAAAGGGCATAACAGGGTCCAAGTAGAAAATCACTGGTAATTGTGAATAATAGCAGCTGTAGGAAATTATTCCTGTTGATAAACGCTGGGGTATTTAAAATGTTCTGTTCTGTGATTACTCAGATTTAGTGAAAAACACATTGTGGGGCTCCTCATTTTATATGATTGGCTTGCATGAAGCACCTGAAGTGTATATGAGGAGGAAAGAAAAGCTAGAAAGCTGGTTTTTCTTCATTGTCATATCTATTTGCAGGCTTGCAAATTTAGTTCTTGTCTCAAAGCCCAATTTAAGGTCTTGTTTTCCCCATTCAATGTTTCAAATATTGAAGGTTCGGCAATCAAATTGCACAATTGAAATGTGTCTTAACTCAAAATTAGTTTCAGGTGTTAAATCAGAATGCAAGTGCAATAACTAATAAAATTAGTTTATTATTAATTTATTAATGACATCTCATTAACGTAAACAACAATATTGTACATTATGATAATTAAACACTATAGCTTATGTGAAGATTAGTCATTTTATGAAAGGTGGTATTTATAGTGACAGCGTAAGTTGTCTCACTGACACTTCTGCAATGTGACAGCGAGATCAGGGTTGTCTTTTTAATTATGGATAGCTGCCTCAAGGCTAAAATCAGAAGATAAACAAGGCTCATATAGAAATAGAGTGGCAAAAAAACCAGGTTACTGGTTTTGAGTATTTATATGGAAAACATTGTCACAATTGCTTGTTCTGCTTTGATTTCTTCCCCCTGTGCATTGCTCTTCAAGAAATCTGTTTGCTTCTAGAAGACTTAAAAATAATCAATAAGTCAACATGAAATATAAAGGAAACAAAGGTGGATTCCCTTCAGTGAATACTTTTCACTGCTCTAAGAGTTTTCTATAGTACATGGTCTTCTCCAGATAGATGGATGGGAACATGTGAACAAAAAGCTGAAAAAAGAAAGATTACACCACCTGTTACCTACAGAATAAGCTAATTCATGTTCTGGTGAAATCCATTAAATAAATTAAAAAAAAAAAAAGAAAAAAGATAATCTGGGTTTTACTATGTGTAGGTGAGAGGCTGTTATATGACTATGATTTCTGGATAATGATTGAGAGCTGGGGGAGAGAAACAGCGCAAGGATGGCCATACTGGCTCAAGGCATAGTTCCTTCTAGCTAGATTCTTATCTCTGAGAGTGGTCAATAGCACATATTTGGGAAGAGTATGAAGACAGGGAAAGGCACAGTGGCAAATCTCCCTAAATACTCCAACTACTTCCACCCACTTGTGGCTTAGCAACTTCCTGAGACAGCAGTGGTAATTTTTGTGCTTGTCAAGATAAAAAGAGGATGGATCTGTAATATCAATAGCTATAGAGGATGCTGTGAGTATAACACAAGAGAAGAGTATGAGCGCATCCTTTTGGGCGTAGTGCTTGGTGGTGCCTTTGTTCCCCATGGAAACAAGCAGACCATGTCTCGGCAGCAGAGAGTACCTCTGGACTTCTATATCCAAGCCACAGTTCCAGTGACTGAAGTTGCCAAGCTACCGAACATCAGCAGGTTTCTGAGAGGGGGAGCAGAGTGTGGAGATGTGGGGATGGGGTAGGAAGAGACAGAAAAAATTGTATCGTAACTGAGAGGTAGAAAGTTTTTAAAAATGTATTGAGTTTGTTGGAAGAAGTGATATTGCTCCATTTTACAACTTGTCCCTTCCCTTCAGAGGAAGGTGTTAGAGTTGAATACCTCTCATTATGAATAAGAATGTTTGACTCCAGCCTTAGGCACGATGGGATTGAAGAGCAGCAAATCAGAACATGTGATACAAAACTGAAGTTACACACTAACTTGATCATATCTCAGTTCTGCTTGCTCAGTATATGCATTTTTATACTGCCTAAAAATGTATATTTATTATGTGCTAAGCTGTTTTCATCAGGTTTGTAGCCCTACAGAGTAATTCAGAGAGGTAAAGGAGGAGTAGATAGTTGGGCAGGACAGGGAGACAGATACAAGTGGCTTGTGTAGACCAGGGTGAGAAGACTTTCTGTGGTTGAAGAAACATGGTAGAGTAAGCAAACAGATAAATCATGTGGCAACACTGCAGTGAGCAAACTAGCAAATGGGCAAGCAAACCAGTGAGCAGTTTCTGGAGGATACAAGTTCTCAGGCAAAACTAAACTGGCAGCAGAACAGTGGGACTAATGTAGAGGAAGTGATTAGAGGCTGTAAAGGTGCCCTGTGGGACGCCTTTATTTTTAGGAAAAAAATCTCTACATAGTGATTTCTGTCTGAAAAACCTTCATTTGAATTTTTTGTCCTAATCCTAATAGTTTAGTTTCTTTTTAAATAGAGCTTAAAACTGCACAGAGTACCAAAGATTACTGGCTATTTGCAAAAGACATCACGATGGTTTTAGTTTTAACTCTTTGTTCATTTCCTTGTAATTCCTAGAATTTTCCCTGGGGGAATGTTGGCAATATTTTATTGAGCACTGGGATATTTTCTTAATTGCCCTAGTTTTTAGAAGTTACTTGCAGATCTGTTTCTTCACTGGCAGTAGCTTTTGCAGTTATCATGTTCAGATAGACTGATTTTCCTGTGTTTGGTTTCTGTGCAAGTTTTGACAAGGCAAGGTTTGTAGGGAAAGAATTAAAAATGTGCTAACAAAGAAAACAGTGAGGAAAAAACAGTATTACGAACAACTCTCACAAGGCACATGTGCTTTGTTTTAATACAGTTGCTAAATAAGTTGTAGTAGTAGTCTTTTTTTTTTTCCTAGCTCTTTGACCATTAAAATATATTTTTAAAGGTAAAACTGTATTTTGAAAGAACGTTCAGATTGTGATTAATGATTTTAAAAACTGTCCGTCCCCCCCCCGATAAACTATGAAGTGTAGCTCATATTTTCACTGGGGGTGTATGCAGACTTCTTTAAGGTAGGATGCATCTTATCCCAGGTATGGAGAGACTAACAGAGTGTATATTGAAGTGCACTGAAAAATGTCTATTTAGAAATGACATTTCATTTCTAAAGTGAAGTGTTTGTGTCATACCATGAGGGACATTTGTATTTCAGTGTATGCCGGCCTGTAACTAAGCAGCAGTAAAAGGAACCAGCAGAGTCCTTTCTATAGTGGTCTATTGGGATTCTGCTCTGCCTTATAAAACTTCTTATTCAGGGAATTTGCTTTGCAGAATCAGTCTCTCCTGGTGTACCAACTTACTTCATAAAGAGAATGTTTTCTGCCTTCTTTCTCATGCCTGTGCATCATCATATACAGTAATTCAGCTTTCCCTGTTCAGAGAGGCTGTGGCGTCTCCATCCTTGGAATTTTAATAGATTCAGCTTTTCAGACAAAGCCAAGGCTGCCATGGTCTATTTCTGGGAGATGGACATGCTCTGAGAAGGAGATTCTACTGGATGACCTCCAGAAGTGTCTTCCAACGTGCATTTTTGTGATTTGCTCTCCTGTGGCTTTAAATGGGGGCTGGGGAGCAAGGGAAAGTTAATATAGTTGAGATTGGATAAAAAAAAATATAAGTCAGTGCTACAGCCGTGAGGGTTTAAGGTAATCTCTTCCACTCTATTGATAGTACCACAGACCTGTTTCAAGTCACCTTGAAACAAATTATAAGCTGTCAGGTGTACAGATCTGACAAAGTGTGGAGTCTGAAATAAGAAATGAAAATCGGTCTTCGTCGAGCATAACATGTTCTGCATATAATCCAACAGTACATTTTCATAGCAACTTAGAGAATTTACTTTTTGCCTAAATTATGTGGTCTTTCTTTTTTTTTCCTTGGTTTGGCCTCTCTTTTGGGGATTTAGAAAGTGATAATTGTTCCTAAAATTGTAAATTACTATAATTGGTATGCTGGGTTTGTATTGCCCAATGCGCATCAAATTCTGCTGTGAAAAACAAGAGTTTAATATAAAGATACCTACACTGTTTTTTGTTTAGTAATATCCTGTTAGATGAGTGTATACTTATCATGTGCTAAATTTTGTTGAATTTAATTGTTTTTAATGATAATTTTTTCCTTATAAGAGACAGAAGTCTTTCATTTTGAGTCCTCTAGCACACTGATTTTTTCAGGGCTTGGTCTTTTGAAATGCTGCTGCTATTGTATTTGGTGTGTACAGGTTCATCCTTTGACCAGAAATGTTAATCTGCACAGTGTCCCATTTTAAGCAGTCTTGCTTTATGTGTTTATTTAGCCTTCAAAATTATGCTTTTTTCAATGAGTGCATAACACCTCTTTATATTAATGTTAATAATTATCCTACTCTCATAGAAGGCGACTTGAAGTTTGTGTTGTGTGTGAAACAGTGATTTTTAGATTTTCTGTGCTCAAGTGCTCTAAGTTAGGTATTAGTTGTGCATTTCTTGTTTGCAGCAAAATCTTGAACACATGCCAGCTTCTGTGACCACACTACACAAGACCAGGGAGCTGCTGGACTGTCATTTTATGTTCTGATTTTGCTCTAAGCTCTGTTTACTCAACTTTCTCTGTCTTCATACTAACAATAGTAATTTGTACTCTTAGTGAAAGAATCATCTTCATTCAGAACAGCTTTGGTTAGAGCACGCTGACCTGTGCGATGGATTTACCTCCACGCCTTTTAACATCTCTTTATTTCTTGTAAAACTGAAAAAAGATACTAACTTTCTCCTTGTGTGCTCATTAGAGAAGACTGGTATTAAGTCCAGAATAGTTAATTGGAAGAAAAAATACTTTAAAAAATATTCAAGTAATCTCTGTGAAAGTTTATACTCTGCCGGTGACATCAAAGGCAGGATAAAGCCTGCACAACTAGCTACAAATCTGTTTAATCTTATTAGATGTTCTCCATCACATAACATGCACAGAAGCCTGAATTTTGCTACAGATGTGTTGTTACTGGTATTACTGCATCAGCTGGTTACTAAGGAATTGAGCTACTTTACAGTAAATATTAATCCTTTTGGGGCATGCAAGTAATAAATTTACCAGAAGCCATTATCTGCTACTGGTATTGCTGACAAAGTAGTCATAGTCCTTGTAAGCTTGTTCATGGATACCTAGGTAGGGATTGGAAAATTGTAAACAGTTCTGAAAAGGGGTTGGTAAATATTTTAAATCTCTCTAGTGATTAAAAAAAGTCTTGAAGAGGCTATTAAACTCAAGCTGTGTTTTCATTACTCTTGCAAATAGACATTTTTGTTTGTTCTGAGTGACTTTTTATAGTAAATATTGAATTCTAACTTAGAAAAACAGCAAGGTAAATGGAGGCAAACATTCTGATTATTTAATAATAATAAGGAATGGAAATATTAATCACTTTTTTTTACTGATACCATTGTTAAATATTTTTCAAAAGAAGCTGTATAACAGCTGTTTGTTTTCCAAATATTTTACTCTGAATAATTTTTGATGAAGAAAGAAATATGGTTAAGTTTTATTCTTGTTATAGTTCCAAGGTTCCATATTGGGCTGCATCATTCTTTTGACTAAAATTGGATTGACTAGGTTTCTTCTGGACTTAGTTGGTATTTCCTGGTATTGTTTCTGGATCAAGATTACAAATCTTGGACATAGCTGAATGATCTGTCAGGTTGAATGTGTAATATGGCCATTTTCGTTAAGTATATTGTCAGGAACAAACACTACACAAGCTCTTGTTTCTCATTGCAGGATGTGTAGGGTCTGTCTGCTTGTATGAAAAGGAATCAAGTAGATGGCAGATTTTCCTCATAGAGGAGTTCTGGGCTTAAATCAGTTCTTATGTAAGCTAGAAGTAGAGCCCCATGATAGGAGAATACATTTGGTTTTTATCAGTCAACCAACCATCACATATCAGTCTAAATAAAGTTATCTCTATATATAGTCAAGTCTGTATATAGTAGTGATGGATTGGTTGTGGGATAGATGAGGAATAATGTTATTCCCCCATCTTGCAGTTACTGTTTCAGATCTGAACTCATTTATTTTATTCTCTGTGTTTTATTTCAGAAGAAATAATGCAGGTGACAGAGAGAAGGCACTACAAGTTATGCTTCAGGTTCTGCAGACATGTGATCACCCTGCTCCAGATATGTTTTGCTTATGTGGGAGGATCTACAAGGATATGTTTCTTGATTCTGACTGTAAAGATACCAATAGTCGAGATCATGCCATTGAATGGTAACAGGAAAAAAAACCAAACACAAAAATATCTATTTTAAAACATTTTCAGACTTTTACTTACGGTTTAGAAAAGCAAGGCTGTTAGAAGATCAGTTGTTCTACTTATGTCTTTTTTTCAGTGTTCTGACCGCCAGATCTTTGGAGATACATATTACCTTGCTTCTTTTTATAAATTATCATGGATATAGAATAATGCACTTAATTTACTGGGGTAATGATGATTCACCTATGTCTTTGTAGAGAATATATACAATTAATCTGCTTCAAGGCCAAAATGAAGTATGAGTGAGATCACGGGATTTACATTGATCCTCTGTGCAAGGATGTTTTCCGTGCTGGATCCCCAGGAAATACAATGATCTGTATATAAGGAAAAATACTGATAAACTGTAATATGAATTTTCTTAAGACAATAAGGCATGAATATGCACTCATAGCATGTATTTGAGTGTGTTTATGTCATCATATGAACTACTGCTGAGTACAGAAATGTTAACAATGTGAGTTTGTACTGTAACTGTGAAATAGTCCCCCACTCCTCTTTTTTCTCCCCCATACAAGCTTCAGGTGGGTCTCTTCATCCTGCACCAGCTGGTGCCACACATTCAGCCTTGGTCAGCTGTGTCTCAGTTACTTGTAATGAATGTGAAACGTCAAAACAAAGGGCAGCCTTTTTTTAAAAGCTGCACTGAAGACTAATATTTTCATCACTTTTCTTATATAAATAATAAAACTAGGTTCTGTTGCATTCAAGAGTTTTGTAGTAACCAATTCATCTTACTTTCACAAAACTACACAAGCTGACCGGACATAAAGCTAAGCAGAAGTTTTTCTTTCTCACCCTAAGTTGAAAAACTGCTTTCTTTCAAGTGCTCTTTGCAGAATACCGTTGGTGCCAACTAGCCATATAGCCCTTACAGTAAATTAATAGCTTAAACTACCTACCAAAACTTTGCGGTATTTCAGTTGTTATAAACAGTGAGATGTGATTTCTTGACTCTTCTCTGCAGGTATCGCAAAGGATTTGAACTCCAGTCAACTCTGTATTCTGGAATTAACCTCGCAGTTTTGCTGCTTGTTGCAGGACAACAGTTTGAAAGCTCAATGGAACTGAGAAAAATAGGTAAATATCCACACACAGTGCCACAGACAAGTTTTCTGCCTCTCTCCCAATGAAGAAAACAAAATACTGAGATGACGGGTTGCACAGAGAGAAATGTGGTTTAGGCTTTTTAGTGGTGTGTCCTGGATGGCAGTTTAAAACACAGGGATCTTGAAGGACCATTTTCCTTCTTGCTGCCTTGGAGCAGCTTTCTAGTGATGTGGCCCATCTAAATGGACCCAGAGACTGTAAAAGAACAGAGAAGGACCAACTTCAGCACTCTCTGTGAACTGCCTTTACTGCACCACAGAGATTGTCCCATTGCGCAGCCAACAGGGCAAACACAGGAAGAGACAGTGTGGCCCAGTTCTCCTCAGGGCTGCCAGGGAAGGATCCACAGAGGTTCTGTTGTCATTGAATTGAGAGATCCACAGGAAGTTTCTCCTGGAAGGATCTGCTAGGGCAGTTACTAGTTGTCTGCCTATGGTCACATCTTCCACTAAAACACCACTGTACATCTACAAAGAACTCATATGATAAAAACAGATATGCAGTTCTTCTGCGGAAGATAATATTTGAATATTATATTTGGAATCAGATCCTGTCTGAAATGCATATTTGAACCTTAAAGGTTAAAAATACAAAGGTGGCTTTAAATCATTTCCCTGACCTTACTCCGGGGGTGGATCCTCTAGCCATGGATTGCTTATAGTAAATGCAGACCTTGATGACACATATTTGTGCGTCTTACAGAGAATTGGGAGACAGATAGCCCAGACAAATAGCACAAGAGGTTTTTTAACACTGTGTGTGGGAGGAGTTCTGACTGTCTGAACTGTATGGGGGGTGTCATTGCAGATCCAGCCTCTGTGTTGGCCAATGTTGTTTTCTGGGGAAAACTGACTCCATTTTATTTTCATCGGTAATGCTTAATCAAGAGATAAATTAGTTTTTTACTGATAGACATCAGTTAAAACACTATTTAGTGTTTTACTGATAGAAAACTATGGTTTTTAATTGAAATTTTACAGGTGTACGGTTAAACAGTTTATTGGGAAGAAAAGGAAGCCTAGAAAAAATGAACAATTACTGGGATGTGGGACAGTTCTTCAGTGTGAGCATGCTGGCTAATGATGTTGGTAAAGCAGTACAAGCAGCAGAGAAACTTTTTAAGCTGAAACCTCCAGTGTGGTATGTGGTAGAAGGCTGTAGCTCAAGTACACAACTATGGGGAAATACACAAATTTGAAAAACATTGCAGTCACGTAGATAACTGGATTTTTCCATCATAGATTGTTTTTAACTCTTAGTTCATATTCTGTTCTTTTATTATGGGAAGGAAAGGGGGAAGGTAAGAAATGAAGTTGCCCATCATTGTTGGATTTATATCCCATTGAGGAACATCTTTTATAAGAAAGAGTTTGGAAATTAGTAATGATTCCTGTGAAGCAATTGTGAAAAGATTGTCAAACCATTGTTATCAGGAAAGACCTAGCTGTTGCTTCCCTCCCCCACCATCTAATAGCTTATCATATCCTCTCTAATCACCATGTAACTACTCATATAACTGCACCCTTTCATAAAAATCTATTGTTGGTGAACATCCATGTGAGCTTGTGATTTAAGGTTTTGTCTAAACTTGCTATTCTTTCCAGAAGTTTGTAAAAATCAACACTATCATTTCCAATGTGATAGCTTTTAAAGTACATTTAATTTTGCAGTTAATTTTTTTTGATGTCTAAGTCAGTGAAGTGGTTTTAGAATCTGGTCAAATTTTGTTTTCTTTCAGTTAACTCACTAATTCAATATATTCTAGGTACTTGAAATCATTGGTTCAGAATCTGATGTTAATTCAGCGTTTCAAGAAACTCACCATAGAACATTCTCCCAGACAAGAAAGATTGACTTTCTGGCTAGATATAATTTTTGAGGCAACGAAAGAAACAACTAATGGACTGAGATTTCCAGTAAGATGTTATGTCTGAACAAGTTTTGTATGTTTTATGTTTCTGGATAGGATATTACAAGAACTAGAAGACTCTAAACACTATACTTACAAAGTTAACTGCCTGTTATTTCATTGCATGAACCAAAACCCTGTATTCTGTTAATATTTATGCTATAAAAAAATTTAACTCAACACCCTTAAAGTATTCTAAGAAATACTTTTAAGTCTCCTATAACAAATTGTGATAATAGAATTCTGTTGTACATAAGAACACAGACTTTTCCTGCCTTGTCTTGCCCTTCTGTCTCCCTTGAAAATTTTTTAGGCCTGACATCAAGATTACCCATTACCTATATCACAGCATCTGAAGCTATTGTAGCATATTAGCTGCTGGTTTATTAAGGAAAAATGCTCTCTCTCTTCAGGTTTTGGTGATAGAACCAACTAAAGTCTACCAGCCTGCATATGTTTCAATCAACAATGAAGCAGATGAGAGATCTCTGTCTTTGTGGCATGTCTCTCCCCCAGAAATGGTAAAACTGCCAGCAGATGTGTTATGTGTACTGGGATTCATTGTGCTTAAAGTTACTTTTTTACATGTAGATTTTGCAGTACTTTGCAATAATTTAAAGTTTGCTACATTTCTGTGAAGCTCAAGCTTCAGTATCTCTTTTGTGCAGATATGAAAGTTCACATTTTACAGAGAACTTAAAAGGAGGGAATATGATTAGAACTCGGGTGATTGTGACCTCTGGTTCAGATTTAACTTTTCTTGACCATGTCTCTTAGAATTGCTTAGGGTTATTCAATCTGCTCATAATATTGCTTAGGGTTATTCAGTGAGTTTTTTAAGATGCAGCTCAAAGTTAGATTAAAAGTATAGATAAAGCCTAATATTGTGTTTTAATATTTTAGACGTTTTAAACTGTTACAGTTATAGTATTGGAAACTAGAAAAAATGTCAACCTATGACAGATGTCAAGAGGTAAAATATTTGGTGTCTTGGATTATTGGATAAGGCACAGGGAAGGAGTAGGCACAGTTATGGACAGTGTAAGCTCTTAAAAATGAGAAATAATTTCAATTGAAAGACTTGAAATCTGCAATGTATTTTGCCGTCCATTCTTAACATCAGAGCAACACAGGTGAAGAATAGACTGAAAATATACAGAGAGGCAAACTGTGGAAAAGAAGCATGTTGGCGTAAGACGAGACCATGTAATTACCTGGGTGTGTGAACAGTTTTTCTGGTACATTGTTCTACTTCACTCTTTCGAGTGGATGTGTCTGACACAGCTTTGCTTTATGGAACAAATTTTTAGTGCATATCTGGCATTGCTAAATAAAATGCAGCTATTAGCTATGGATTTGTGGAGGGCTACAGTCCTAGACACAGGCTGCCCTTCCTCTGTTTTGCCCTCTGGTGTGCTCCCCGGGCCAAAGCTGTTGGCTCAAGACCTCCTAGGGAGATGTATGGATATGCTTTTCCCCTTGAGCCTAGATAAGAGTAGGGCATAGTCTCCTTCATGTTTAATATGAAATACTGATGTATTAAGTCAAAACACAATGTTTGGTAAATTGTACTTCACAATTTATTCTGCAAATTTAATTTTACATGAGGAAATACAGCCTTTATTTCTAACCTCTGCCATTTATATTAATTTTTTTCTGAAGTGAGTAAAACAGCAATGTATCTATAATTTATTTACCCATATATCGATCTTCTTTCAAATTGGGGGCAGAAGAAAGAAAGAAAAAGAGACGTGTTGGAAGCTTAGCTTTTGCTTAGCATGCTGTGACTTTATTTTCAATAGCAAGGTTAAACTCTGGTTGATTATAGCTCTTTGTTCTTTACAGAAACAGATTCATGAATGGAATTTTACAGCTTCTTCCATTAGAGGAATAAGGTTGGTATGTCAGAGAACGGTTGTTGTCTTTTTGTACGTATTTTGTGTTTCCCTGAGTGGGAAATCTGGATTCTACCTTAAATCTCTGCTTTGTGTTACCTGTTGTAAGAGCTTATTCTGTCCAGCCTGCCTTGAAATGTCAACACAGAAGAGTTTGCCTTTCTATGCAAGGACAGAGCTGTACGTTTCTCCAGGAGTACTTATCTAAGAGGAATGTGTGGACACATGTATTCTCTCGTAGACTTCCCTGTTTTCAATCATGTGACTGGTTTTTGTATATTTTTCTAAACTTTTCTGTGAAGTTATTGCCATTTCTGCATTTAAAAACTTAGAGGACAGAAGGAAAGAAAAACCCTTAGCTCTTATCACTTCCTTCCATAAGTGAAAGAAGATTTTGTTTGTTTTCCTTTAAGGAAAGGAAACCAAGTTATCTGTTTTCTGTTTGGAATTCAGAAATGCTTCTGATATGGCTTTATCTAAAAGCATTCTAGGCAAAATTTGGATTGTTAGTGAAATATTACATGAGGCATGGACATAGTTTGTGCTAAGGACAGAAAAGAGTTCTTGAGTTGAAAGGAGACTACTAGCTGAGTTTCTCAAGGATTAGCCTTTAAATAGTTAGAATAGTTCCATTTTGTGATGCCTAGATTAATGGAAGCAATAGGCAGGATTAAATGAGTCAAAATATTAGTGCCAAAGAGGATTAAGTACAGCAGGATATCACATAGAAAATCAGGATTGTTCTGAGAGGATAAAAAATGTTCGCATTTGGTATTAACAACTACAAAATACATGACTACACTTAGAAGCTGCCGTATGTATCTTAAGTTGGGCCACTTTTCTGCCAGAAAGGTGAGAAACAGAATACCAGGAGAGAAAACAAAATGAAACCTGTTTACTCTCTGTCTGAATTATGCAGGCTGCAACTAAGAACCAGAGGAGCTACAGGGAGCACAAGGTGGGCTTTTGCCTTCTCTCTGAGTTCCTGAATCACCACATTGGTGGATCTGGCCTTTCTTGGAACATAAATGGCTCTTGTCTGGGGCAACTTGTGTGAGTGCATAAGCCTAAGTGCTTGAAAGAGGTTCTCATTCAAGTACAGGCATAAATTCAGATAGCTAATGAGTTATGTCATTCTGAAAGTAAAGGGCTTCTAGGCTATAGTCTTTACTCAAAGCACCTGAGTTTTAGGTCCCATGTTTGTCTTCCCTGAACTTGTATGATTTGCTTAAGCAAATAAGCTCAGTGAAGAAGTATTTCTCTGAATAATGTGAGTGGTGGTTGCTATGAAAGCCTGCAATTGTGGATTGGGACATAGATTCTACCATAACTCCAGTATTTTCTCCTAAAAAGAAACAGGATTAGGTTTAAATGAATTTTATTGATATTTTGTTCTACTACTTCAATGCAAGTGTATGGGAAGTTGTCATTGAAGTCTGTGGAGCTGATTGAGCATAAGTCAGCATGAAGTTTCTGTACCATATTAATTACCTTCAGTCAACACAATGTACAGAAATTAATCTTTGAGAAAGATAACTTTAATCAAATGGAAGCAAGCAATTTCATTTGCTTTGAATTTTAATCACTTCTGGGGATTACAAAACTCAAAGAGGCAGTCTTTTTCAAACTTAGCAGAATTAGATGTTTGCTTTGTGTATGACAACTTAAAACTTCTATACTTTTGAAATTGCATTAGTTTTAGGAAAAAAAAGTTCACATATGCTCTATCAAAACCCTTAAATTGTATTTATGCTAAACAGCTCATCTTACATACGGCATATATGGCACTGTTTATAATGCAGTATTGTTACTTAGACACTGTCTTGTCTATCCTGTATTTGCCCTTGGAAGAATCATCTTGCTTTGTCACTTAGTTCTCCTGTCAGGTATGTGTCGTGTTAGACTAGAAACCGCTATTCCAGAATGAAACTACAGAATGGCACAGTGTATTTTCACGTATTTCTAAAGAAGTCTTCTGGCAAAATTCTCATGTTTTGGAACATTTTCCATGTAGCCCTTAATGATGCTTCAACAAGTTGGTCATGTAACATGCAGCAGCTTTACTATATGCTACTGTCATTTTAACTAACTGGCTCAACAGAGGATAAACAAAATCGAAGAGTTTGACTTCACAGATCATGCAAGAATCCAAGAAATTGTATTAATTTGATGCAAAAAACCCCCCTATAACAAGTAGCATAATATTGAAGTACAAGTTTTTGGAATAAGAGGTTAATTTGTAGATTTACTTTCATATTGATAGTGTGTTTTGACACTTTTCAGTGCATTTAGGTGGGATATATGTATAACACTGGCAAGACAGGATAGGCACTAAATAATACTTTTGTCAGAATTATTGCTGCAATTCATAGTAAATATTGGTCATCCCAACAGTTGTTTATCAGTAGTAGGGCTGTGAAAAGTATACACTGAGGAAGATCTGCTAACTGTAGGTATTTCCCAGTTCAGTCTTTATGTAGGAACAATGGAATAAAAACCTGAAGTACTTTTCAAGCTTAAAAGAAAGGCTTTCTGGATAGCTAAATTAGTTTAAAAACAATTCACTTTCCATTGAGGTGTCATCAAATACCAAGACATCTGATGGAACTGTGGAAAATTGGAAGTGGAGGTGGACAACAAACTGACCTCAATACACTTCAGATAAACTAATATTTTACTGAAGCAAGCAGTAGCTTATTTCTCAAATTGGAGGTAGGATTATAGAATATATAAACAACTCAAAACTGCTAGTTATAAGGAAAATACATATAATCTGCCTCGCTGAGGTAATTAACTGTGAAAAAGATGTTTCTTAAGTGTTCATAATTCAAAAAAGTTAAATTACTACTTCTAATAGTTACATCCAAAATAATACTTTCTTAACGTGAATTTTGCAGCATTTCCAAATTTGATGAACGATGTTGTTTTCTATATGTCCATGACAACTCTGATGACTTTCAGATCTACTTTTCTACAGAAATCCAGTGTAGCAGGTGAGTTCCGTTTGTGTGAGTGTTGCATGCCTGATCTATGTCCTAAATAGAACTGATTTAGTAAAGATTGAAAGATGACATTTTTGCTTGACAAAGTAGTTATTTATTTCTTCACTTATTTTTCTGTCACTGAAGAAGCAATGAGCTAAAGAGCAATGTGCCATTACACTTGTCTGATTCTAATTAGTTTATCTACAAGTCATTAGGTCTGAGAAAAGGCTTGCCTAGCTTATTCTAATTTATAACTATTATCTTATTTTTGTGTATCTTGGCCATGTCATGTAAGTTTCTACTTTGTTTTTAGGTTCCCTTGTGTGCCTGTTCAGTTTTATTTAAGAGCAACTAGATACAATAAAAAGTTCTAACTTATATTGTAAGATCTGTGTTACTGTTGCACCTGTAGTCAAGTATGTACTGATCATATGTTGTCTCTAAACAGTAAGCAGGCTAACTGAATTTGAGGCCTAAATCTTAACAGACCGAATTCTTCCTTATGACTGATACTTGCATATAAACCTTCTAAATGATGTAGGAGTGAGTTGTTAATACACTTAGTATTTGGAGTTGAATGGTATATTCACTTTTACTGCAGTAATTACTATTTATGTATGACATGGAACAAACTCAGGGTAAAGAAAACTACTAGCTTTGTACAGTGTATTGCATAAAAGATAGGAAACACTAAAATAATATTGCCTCCTCAGCCTTAATTCGGCATTGCAATTTGTGTGTTATGAAATGTGGTGCATTTTTTTATGCCTTATTCAGTGCACTACAGGAGTCTGTTTCAGAGATGTGTCTCTTAGTCAGCAAAAGAGATGTGAATATTTTATAATAATTTTTAATAATGGTACGATTTGTTATGGAATTTGGAAAACAGCTAGCAGCTCAGGTGGGGAACTAGAGGATAAAATGTTCATGTACTCAAGGATCGCCCCAGAGAACCAGAAATTAGTTAAAACTCTGTTCTTCTAAACATGTTACTACTTTTATACTTTTGACTTTCTGAATGTGTGACAAGAAACCACAACATCTGATTTTCAGAAATACTGAGTAATCACACTTGAAACCAAAAGTGTACAGCAAAAGTATTTGAGTATTGGATCTACCAAGATTTTACTATGCAATTACAATAACAAGCAACTGTTGAGTCATGCTACAGCAAATAAAATAATTTGATAAGTAATGAGGCTTTTCAGTGTGTTTTTGATGTTCTTCGTCATTTAAAATGGGATAAATATGGAAAAAGTAATGAAAGAAACCTATGAACACGCTAGTCAGTTTATTAGCTTGAAAGCAAAGCCTACCTTGTGAAGAAGCTGTTTAATCTTCCAAAAGGATATTCTTCTTTGATCCTGTGCTGTTTATTGCTTTTTTAGATTCTGTGGCTTGGTGAAAGAAATTTTGTCTGATGGAGTTGGCAGTACTTTGGAACTAGAAGGAGAAATAGATGGAGACACATTAGAGGTATGTCAAGGATAAAACATCTAAGAACTTGTTCTCAGTCTTCCCTGTACTTTCATATCACTGTACCAGAAAGATAAAAAACCAGCATTTAAACTCCTTAATTGCAAATGAATTTTCAACTCCTACAAAATGATTTGCACATGAGATTTGTATTCATTTGAAAAAACCTATGTTATTGATGAAGTGGGCCTTTTACTACTGTAAAATGTGTAAATCCGTAATGAAGTGCATTACTGAGTATGTATTTTGTTGGAAACAATCTATAGATGAGAATCAACTGATATCAGCTGGCTTAAAGAAAAGAATACCAAATAAATTTTAGGGAAAAGCCATTTACAAAGGTAATTCGGTTTTTCTAGGTGTTGCCTGATACCATTACTGCTCCAGGTAATTTCATCTGACAGGCTTCAGTCCCAGAGATTTGCAGATATTTAGGATCAGATTAATACATTGCGCTTTTTTCTTATCACTGTAACATCCGTGCTAGGAACCCAGTTCTTAACAAAAGCTGTAGGCTTTCTTTATAATCAGGATGGAGGGGGGAAAAAACCCAACCAGCTTGGAAAGGGTTATTCACATTGTATGTGAGCTGAGGTTAGGGTAGGTGAATCCATGTAATTCATAAGACGGTACCTCATAGCAGATATCCAGATTTGTAGCACCAAGTACATATCCTTTTGCTTCTTTTTATTTGTTTTGAAATCTGAGAAGCCACCATGAAAAGTAGGTTGTAAGTTTTATTTGTGGTCAAGCAAATTTAGTCAATCTGATTAATGAGCATGAAAACCTCAGTTTGTTTAAGCTGAGTATCTTTGATTGTGTCTCATTCCAGCATCTCTCTCAGGCTTGTGATTCAGAGCAGCTCTTCATGGTAGCAAACCTTTTGTGGTACCTGAGGCTTCAGAATAGGTTTAAGAAATTAGAAAACCCTCTACTATTCTGTTGAATGTAGTTGCATATGGTGGGAAAGATGAGATTTTGCACGGGAGTTCCTGCATAGTGGCCACAGAATTTTTCCGCAAGTGAAAAGGACAAATACTCACATCTGTTAAGCCCAGTTTAATATATACATTTGTAGTCTGACATAGGGTCAGGGCTCTGCCTTGATAAAGACAGGGTATTATCTATAGCTGCAGATTTTACATTACATACTTATGTACATAGCTAATAGCAGGACAGTCTCCAAACAACACAATCTGTTCAGCTGTCTGATAGTCTCTCAGAGGAAGTGAGTTCACTGTGGCTTGAGCCTTTTAAAAACTGAACTGAAAAAATCACTTGACAATGCACAGCAGGAAACAGTCCTGCACGAATGAATGGCAGATGCAGATATGACTACAGAAATTAATTTAAAATATTTAAGCAATATCATTCTACATATCTTGAAGTTTTCACAATTGTACCGTGTACTTACTTACTGCCTTAGGTTAGGACATTAAAACAGAAATCAAGATATAGAAGGGGAGAATTAATTAGTTTAGTGTATAAATAAGCTAAGACACTTAATGTCTTCCTGCAGCCTGAGATCTTACATTTTAGAAGAGACAACATGGGAAATGCAGCTTTGTATGGTCTTGATGGGCTTAACCAGCACAGAGAAAGCAGAAGTTCTTACTGTTAATAAAACAACTGTTTATATTTGGGGAAGAGGAAGAAATAACATCCAGCACAGTCTGGGAGAAGAAAATCCAGTCAGAATCCTTATAAGAATGTTGTTGCAAGGGGTTGTATATATGTATATAGTCTAGTCCTACAGCTAACAAGTATTTTGAAGAATGAATGTGGAAGTTCTGTCTACCTTAGGGTACTCACTTCTGTGTATTGATACTGAAGAAGTTCCTGTCAATTTAAGAGTACCTGCTGTACCCCAAATAGGATATCCTGGAAATCACTCTGCCCTTCCACATTCATGGAGAAGGTCAGCTATGAACACTTGTTTACTTATACCCAGTGGGTGGATTGCACATCCAGTGGATCACATATTCAGACTTTTTGCAAACAGCAGTGATTTATTCAATCTTTGTAGCTGTTGGAACAAGAAGAGGCAAATGTGAAGTGGCATCAGGTATATACAAGTCTGTTAAACTGTCTACTAATTAGCATTGACTTACAAATCCCAATGATTTTCATGTATCATGGGACCCAGACTGGAGAACATAGGTTTCTCCACAGTAATTACAGAGTTGGCTTAGGACCAGTCTGTTGCAGATGGGGTTGCTGTCAATCTTAGATTCTGGTATGTGACTGCTGCCTTTTTTCTGAACAGTTTTATGTCATATGATAGCTGTGAAAGTTGGATATGCCCCTACCAAAGAACCCGACAAGTTTTGCATATGACATTTTGGGTCAGTTATGCCTATCGTATAACAAGATTATGTTATGAACTGTGAAGTGCTGAAATATGGTAAATGGAACCCTACTAAAGCTGTGCTAGCTCGAGTTTGGTTCCACTGAGCAGAATATTCTGTTAAGATAAACAACAGATGGGTTCCCTTTAGCACATTTCATACAGCAGCATGAAACTTGACATCTTTGCTGAGGTGAAGAGGGAGGAATGTCAGTGAGAAATGGACATTGCAATAACAGAGCTGCAATATGGACTGGGAAGACATTTCAAGGAAATATATCCCAAGGCTGTATTCTGTATCAGAGAGTCTTAGTGGACAAAGCAGAAGAAGTGATCATTGACAGAAATTTCAATAGTTCTGGCCATTGTAGAAAAGGTTTGTTTTGTTTTTTTTTAATAGAGAATTTATATGAAGCCAGAGAGAATACCCTGCAGTTTTCCCACATGGAACATTCTCTTGGATGTGGGAAGGTATTAGTGGAGGTCTATTTACTCCTGATAATATCTGAGGCTATAAAACTGTCCAATTCCTTCCTTAACTCTTTGCAAAAGTGTTTTTGCAATATCCTTTGTAAGTTCCCTGATTTGAATCACAGGTGTGCTGCTTAACCCAGCTTCCATAAGAAATTTGGGTTTATGTGGTGTCTGGGATGTACTTTCATTGAGCAGCATGCACTGACCTTTATAGTAGGAGAGGTCTGTGACAAGATCACTATATGGGACAGGACCATGAGGTGGTGTAAATCAGTGTAGCTTTACTGCAGTCAGTGAACCAGCATTGAGTTATTCAGCTGGAAACATGACCCAGCATGTTTCTGCAGCAGTGGAAACCACCATTTCGTATATTTAATCAGTTTTTGAGATGATGAACTTTTTCTTTGCCTTCTGGAAAAGCTCGTAATGAGGGGGAAGTATGTCAGAAATCAATTTTGCTATGGCTAAGCTCTAATGAGAGTCTAGAGTCTTAAAATAATGTCTGCCCACTGTAGTGAGAATATCACTTTATTTATTAAACAATTGGTTTCAAAATTATGGGTTGTATTCCGTATATTTATATATCCTGAAGGCTCTGTCAGCAGTTCTTAGAGATGATTCTTTTTGACAGCACTGTTCCATTGAATTTGGTTTAGTGTTGGCGTTCCTTGTTTGGATGAATGCATCTTGAAGTTGGTTAGGGATGATTGTTTTACAAAGCAAGTAAGATGGAAATTTTACAAGTTGTATAATGCACTGAGCTGGCAGATAATGTGTCCTACAGCTGTGCTGCAGTAACCCTGCCGTGCTGTTCTAACTTAGTACATAACTGTTGTTCAGGCTCTCTGTAATGTCAGATGTTAGTGATAACAATTTCTGTGCTGCTTTTTGTGTCTTTTCTGCTTGCAGTATGAATATGATTATGATGAGAATGGTGAGAGGGTAGTTCTAGGGAAAGGTACTTATGGAATCGTTTATGCTGGAAGAGACCTTAGCAACCAAGTCCGAATAGCCATCAAAGAAATACCTGAGAGAGACAGCAGGTAAGACCTAATTTATTGTTATATACATACTTGTAATAAAACTGCACTTGTTTGCTGAAAACTTACTCTTCTTAGTATGTGTTTCTCTGTGGTTAATTTATAAAATCCAAATATATTAAAATCAGTTATTATTTCCTCCTGGTATTCAACTGTACTCTTCTGAGAATAACAAGTTTGAATTTTTTAAAGAGTTATGATAAATTCAGTTTGATTATATATATGCATATCAAGTTGCAGTTTTATCTCCTTTGTATTCTTTTTGGAGAGGGGGAAAAAGCACAAAAGGAGCTTTGGTGGCAAAGAGAGTACTATTGATACAGGAGACGAACACATAAAAATTCTTTGAGGACATGTTTCTCCATCAGGGTTCCTCTGAGATCTGCCTCTGTACGTCTTCTGATGAGGCAGTGAATCACACTGCAGTTTGAAGGTTATGGACAAGATGTTTGCTGAGAATTGGATGGATATCCCTAAAATCCATTCTGTTGTCAAACTAGTGTCTAAATGTAGTCTAGAACCTTTTCCTACCTGATGAAATACTCATTGGTTCTTTTCTTTTCTAATTAGATATTCTCAACCTCTTCATGAAGAGATAGCACTGCATAAATATTTAAAGCATCGGAACATTGTCCAGTATCTTGGATCTGTTTCAGAAAATGGGTACATTAAGATTTTTATGGAGCAGGTGCCAGGAGGTTTGTATCATTCTGAGTAACCAAAAGCAGTTGGGACTCTAAACTTACTGAAAGTTAGTAGATATGTTTGTGCACTGTATGTAGATTTTCTGTTGGGACCTTAACTCTAGGTGTCATTCTTCTCATATAAAGAGTAGATTTGAAGATCCCAGTAACCTCTCCTCCTTCTGTAATAGTTCTAAACCTGGAGAGAAGTCATTGAAAGTATTTGGTGTCAAATGCGTGATTGTTATAAAATAATGGAGTTAGAGCTGTATAGCAGCAAGCAAGTTTAGCTTGAACATCTGAATGATGACTGGAGCTTTTAGAATAAATTTCTGTTGAGCAGTAACACTTATAGAGCAATTAAGTACTGTTTTGTAACTGCTATATACAAAGCAATGCTATTTCCTAGGTAGATTGGAGGTAAAAGTGATGTGTACCCCTGGCTCATAATTTCCAGTTTCACTTCTCCAGCCTTTCTACATTTTAGGATGTGAAGTCCCTCTATATCCTCTCTAGTTTACGTTTACATCTTCTGTTTGCTGTTTTCTCTTCAATGTCAATGATGTGTCAGAATGAGTGTTAAATTATTGTATGACTATAATTTGCAAAATAAAAACAGAAATAACAGGAAGAAAGGTCAGGTTTTCTAAGAAAGATCCAGATACAAACATTCAAAGTGTATTAAATGAGGCATTTAATATGGAGAAGTTGTTTCATTTTTTAATTCTTGTGACCTTCTCACCTGAAAGCTGAGACACTGTGACCTGCATGATGCATGCAGGTGTGATGAGTTTATACCAGCACTTCCACTTGTTTTCCCACGCTTGTTAACAGTATCAGCTGGTGTTATTTCCAGTTCGTAGATGCACAGTAAAGTGGGCTGTGATTAGTTGCTAATGTCAAGATATTTGTGAACCAATTCAGATACTTTAAACAGTCTTAAAAAGGAACCAGCTGTTCAGAATATACAAGATTCTTTGAGGAAACTTCACTTGAGAAAGCTGTTGGTGTGGACTGAAAATTCCTTTAGCTGAATTTGTCTGGCATTAAGTAGACCCACTGCACTTACATTATTTTATGCAGAATAAGCAAAACTGTTCTTTTCTTGCTTCATGATTAAAATATTTGAGTTATTTAAAGATTATTTTTATTAGAAGTAGGGGAAGTGTGGATGACCTACCTCCTATTCTGAACATTGATTCACAGGTTTTTTTCAGGAGGTTTCTCTCGTCTCTGAATATTTCCAGAAGTTGATCCCATATTTGCAAGGAAAAGGCTCTTTCTTTTTTTTCTTCTCCCTTCCCCTCCTCGACAAAATCAGCTTCTCTTTGCCTGTGCACAGTGTTCATGAAGTGTAGTTTATAAAATGATAGAATGTTACCTTTAGTCTTTATTTCATTAAAGGCTAAATGCGTGCTAGTCTTAGTCTCGAGAGTTTTTAGAATGAAGTGAGGAGATGGATCCAGTGCTGTCATAACATTTATTCTTGTCATGGAGGTAGAACCTGAGCTGGCAAAAAAGAAGTAACCAGTCAAGAGCAGAAGCTACATATTTACTTTGAGGCACCTAGGAAGAATTTGGCTTAGTTATAGGAATTACTTATAGGATGGTGAGCAAAGGCTTCATCTAGACTTAAATGTTTCATGCTTATTTGGGGATTTTGCAGTCTTGGTACACTTCTTAATCTCTTGTAGGCAGCCTCTCAGCTCTCTTAAGATCTAAGTGGGGCCCAATGAAAGAACCTACAATTAAATTTTACACCAAGCAGATTCTGGAAGGCCTTAAGTATCTCCATGAGAACCAGATTGTACACAGAGATATAAAGGTAAATTTTCCTTTGGTGTGTCTTGTTTGATTTGCTTTTTATCTTATTTATTTCAGTTAGTTTTACTCTGATCTGAAGTAGAATTTTTAATAGGATTTCATGGAAGCTTAAAACAAAACGAAAGCATAAACCAACCCCTTCTCCCTGGTGCTCCTGGAAAATTCCTCTGTAGAAAGGTGTATTACAAAGATAACTGCAAACTTGAAGGAGTTTTATTGAGATTTAGAATCTGTATTCATCTGTCTCCCCTTCCTCTCTGCCTTCTCTCTCTCTCTCATACAAACCACAGGGGGATAATGTTTTGGTGAACACCTATAGTGGTGTGGTTAAGATATCTGATTTTGGTACTTCCAAACGCCTGGCAGGAATCAATCCGTGCACTGAAACGTTTACAGGTAAGATGAATTTAGCAGAGTTTATAAGGGGGGTTTTGATAGATTTTGCATTAAAACTAGGAGGCTCTTTGGATTTGTAATGAAAACACTATTAGATCTCTGTTTTCAAGGAAGAGTAAATGGGAATGTGGTCACCATAAACACATAGTTGATATCCTTCTAATTTTTTTAATGTAGTTTTTTTCTGGTTTGCTTTTATTCCCCCCTCCACTTTTTAAGTGTGATGGGTTAATAGTTTTTCTTTTAAGTGTTTTTCATTCACTAACAATTGTTGCAGTTACATCTGGAAACACTTGAATACAGCAACTTCTTAATTTCATAATCTTGATATTAGTAACTCATACATGCACACTGTCTAGATGTACATTTAAAACTGCAGAAAACAAGCTCAGACTTGCAAATACTTTCAGTTATGAAGCATTAATTATAAAACCCAACCAACTGGCTAACTTGGTGTTATGGCAACAAAAGTAAAAAGAAGTTTACATGCAAATGTTAGGCTGATGTGTTCCAGAAAAGCTGGTTTACAACAAGGTTGTAAAGACTTGTAATATTTGGAGAAAACAAAAATTGCCAAGCACCAGGTGAAACTCCACATGGAACAATGAATATATGGTCACATAATTGCTCAACTCTGTGATCACTGAAGATATATGTAGCATGATGGTTTTACCTGTTACATGGCCTTATGCAAAGGCTGATATCACACGCCTCTTACTGGCCTGCAGTTTAAATAAAGGGTACAAATGAAAATTAAATTATTAAGGTTATTTGCCTTTCTAAGCTTTTTTTTTACTCATTATTAGCAAAGCTTGTGAATTGGAAACTATGCCTGTATTACATCATGATCTGAACACAGCTTATGATATCTGCATTGGTATCTTCCGAGATCAACTTACCATGTGCAGGCATTTTAAACAAATCTGTTCTCTTCAAAGCTGTAAAGATTGTAGGTAGAATCAAATTTAAGCTAGAAACTCCTTAAAGAGAAGGGAAAAAAATGATTTATCCTGTTGATAATCACAAATGCAATATTTAAATGTTTTCTTAAGAAATCAAGAGCTACAAGAAGCAATCTCTTTAGTTTAGAGATGCCACAACAGATACATAGATAACAGTATGTCTGAACAGAGCTGTTTAAATGCTGGCTATTGAAGCATTCCTGTAAGTGTTTTCCAAACAAATGCTTCAAAAAGTAATTTTCTTGTCAATCATCTTGCTTATGCAGCTGGATTGATAATTCTCTAATACATACAGGTCTCTTGTGGTATCTGAAAAAGTATTTTCAGGTTTTGCCTGCAATGTTTGTCCTTGCCATTTTTGTTAGACTGGTTCAATACAGTTACATTCCATGGAAAAGAGTTGCACTACCACGTGGTGAGATGTATAACTGCTCATTTCTGCAGGTTATTCTGAAGACTTTAAATATATGAAGGGGTTCCATAAGGTAAAAGTTGAAGTCGTGGTGGAAGATGCTTTTATAGCCATTGAAAGTCATAGTCCAAAATTTAATTTTTGCCCAGGAAACCACTGTTATGGCTGACTGCTATTAAGGATAGAGCAGGTACTAAGGAAAAATCATTCAGTCTTTGCCTGTGTTTTACATACTCCTTAGTGCCTTTTTAGCAACTAATTATTATTAGAGATGATATATGGAGAAATGGGATCTAAAGAAAAGTCACCATACTGTAATAAAGGAGGTAAATCTTTCCTTGTGCCCTTCTTTGTTCTCGTGCATGTTTACAGCCCTGTTTGTGTCTTTGAGATGTAATTTGCCATAAGAATGAATATTTTACTTAAATTAGCATGTAAAATCAGTAAGCAGGTAGCTATAGCCCAGAGTGTCTTAAAAGGTCTCTTGCAATTTGTTTTGTTCCATAACTCAGTACATAAACCCTGGTTTTTATGCATTGTGTAATCAAATCACATGATGGGAAGAATCAGACTTCTAGTGGTTTAAACATTATATCCCTCCATTCACGACACAGAGCCTGAGGGCAAAGCTGTGGCTTAAACTTTCATTCTGTAGCAGTCACATTCAATGAACATAGTGATACCCTTTTATCTTCACCAGATGTCCTTTACTTAATAGCTCAGAGCTTTACTACAGTGTAGTTTTATTGCATCCTTAAGAGGAAAAATAATTTTAAGATGTCATAACAGAACTGGTAGAAATTCAGGTGGAGAAAACACTGTGGTGTTCAGAACATCCAGAGGTTTCTGCTGGTGGTGTGGTCCCTTCCTGTAAATACCTCATGAGTTGTGTTAGTATATGGTTCAATATCAGTTATTTCGAATTAACCATCTTTTATTTATTTTTTTACTGTATTTTTACTTTATCATTATTATAACTAGTATTACAGTCAGATTGTCTACAGACAGGATCTTACTTTGTCACCATGTGTAGCTTTAGAAGTTCCAACAGGTTTGGTGATGGGTTTTTTGGCTAACCTTGGAAGTCAGAAATCCCAAGCACATCCAAGACTTCCTGGAATTCCAAATAAATTATAATGGGTTCCCAAATTGTCTTATATTTACAAAAATAGCTTATTTTCAAACTAATTGTTTGAAATTCTCTGTCACTAGTGTTCTAGTTATTGGCGTAAAAATATGAAAAATCATTCTCATGAGGAACTACCTGTTACTTTCCAGATTTTCATTATCTCTTACATGCATAATCTTTAAAATTTGGTGTCTGCAAAAATTATTGATGTAATTTTGTGTTCTGAGGAAGCTTTTGGAATATGTGGTGAATATACTTTTAGCAGTTTGAAACCTTGTGTTAGAAAGGAGGGGCAAACAGGTAGTTTATAAAAAGATGTTAAAACATAAGTTTCTGTCAAGTTTTCAGTGCTGATTTGGGAACTCAAGTATTTATGCTATACAGGTGGCATTTGACAATTTTTGTCTTGCTGAGTAGTGTGTTAATTCTCTTCCATATGAATGAAGACTATACATTTGACTGTTCTTTTTGTCCTGACTAGGAACCCTGCAGTACATGGCTCCAGAGATCATCGATAAAGGACCACGAGGATACGGTGCACCAGCTGATATCTGGTCACTGGGCTGCACCATCATTGAAATGGCAACAGGCAAACCTCCATTTCATGAACTAGGGGAGCCTCAAGCTGCAATGTTTAAAGTAAATACAGCTTTATTGCTTTAGAGCAAGAAAAAAAAAAATTCAAATACTAACTTATTTTATAGTATTAATTGGTAGTAACATTTTGTGACATGGGTTGTTTCGCACAAACCCACAGTGTGACCTGTGTTTTTGACTCTCACTGAGTGATTCATCTCTGCTATAAGCTCTATTGCTCTAGGGGTGATCAGTTATTTTTGTGCTGGAACTAGGTCATGACTCAGAGCAGCAATCTGAAAAATGAGTGAAGACTTATGAAAACTAATATTCTCTACTGTCTTACTTCTGTCATCTCCTGCTCTTGGTTTATGGTTTCCTTCTTGTAACCAATCTGTCCAATAATGACAAACAAGTTATTTCTTTAAGTCTTTTTTTGTAAGCTTCCATCCCAGAGTATCTGCTCACCTTGTCTTTCAAAGGCTCAGTCTGTGCAATATTCTTCTTGTTAGGAAGATATGATTGATGAGGCCAGGGGTAGCTTTTCAGCATTTCCAGTGTGTACTAAAGGAGTAGAATACTCTGTGTTTTTCATTCTAAGTCGTTCAGATCAGAGCTTCCTTCTCAATAAGCTGTTGTCTTTAGTACTGGGTTTCTCTTAGTGTATTTGTTTTCAAATGCAAAAATAAACACTTAAGAATTCTTCAGATAATTTTTATAATAAATGTTTGAAAAAAGTTGCTTGTTCTTACTCTAAAACTAACAGTAGTGTAAAAGCTATGATGTGATTATGTGTCAGATATGCAGACTAAAAATTTTTGGTTCTTCCATTGGCTTGCAGTGGACCTTTACCAAAGTACTTAAGTTTTCACGTTCGTTTCAGAATCCTCATTCTTATAATGGGGAAAATATCCCATCCATAACCCAGCAAACTGCTTTAAATTACCAGTGTTGTAGTTATTTTGTATATTTTGTTGAAAATTACTGTGTGAGCATTAGTATAATAATTAATGGAACCATGGTGGCAAAATCAGATCTTTATGAATAGTTATAGTGATCTGGGCTGCGGTTCAACATGACATCATAATAGGCCTGTGAGCTGGCCCATGCACCACAGCTAAAAGGCAAAGAAAGGCATAACTGTGGGTTTTGATGTAGTTATTTCAATGGTAAAATATGTCACCTTGGTGCTGTCAACTGGTGCCACACCTCAAAAGAAGCTGCCTGGGTGAATGTGGTTTGGCTCACTAAAGCTTTCCAGAGGAAGCTGTGGAAAGAGAATTTTTTTTTTCCACATCGCTGTAACTGTCAGGTACAGTTCTGTTGGCAGATACCTCTTCATCTTATGTACCTGGCATGTAGCTGAACTGTTCAGTGAGTTACACATCTTATTTTTCAGCAAAGTTTATTGAACTGTCAGGAAGTGCAGGTTCACAAGGTGAGCTCTGGCAGGATCGTCCCTGTCCCTACCTACTGCTGATAAGCACATCCAGACTAGAGAGCTGTGTTCTGAAGTTTCAGAATTAGCATTTTTAAAATACATTTAATGCCTTTTTTTCTTTAAGGATGTGGCAAACTTTTTAACATTCTTATTGCAGACTGTGTTAATCTGCTACAGTCAGGCATTTGTTTTTGTTTTCTGTTTCTTAGCTCTGCTGGGACCTGTTTGGAACTGTGTCTAGCCAGGCACCATAAATTGCAAACCATGTTTTCTTTTTCTCTGTAGTAAAAGCAAGCAAGCTGGAAGCTAGGTTTGAAGTCAGGAATGAAGCAGGCTGGCTGGGCAAGCATGTTAAAAAGAGCAAAAGTCTGGAAAACTTGGGATATCAAACCTTTGAGGTCCCCACCTCCACACATGCATGCTCTGTTGCATGTGCACAGGGCAGGTGAGGAGTTTGAGGGTCTAAGTGTGACTGTGCAGTCACTATAGAAATTGCAAACGACCAAGGAGTTGGACAAAGAAGAGAAAAGGGGCTACAGTAAACCAAGAACTGGAAATAGTTCCTGTCTGGGAGTGTGTTGTGTGGTATTTCATCTATGAGCATAGAACCTGTGCATGTGTGTCTGGTGAAAGGAGCACAAACAAATGGCATTCAGTGGAGACAAAGTAAACTAATGTTGCCACAGAATTTCTGGATGCTTGTGACAAAACTTAATCTGCTTGGGGCACAGAGATTAAGATCAGAGACAGGCTTTCAGATTTCCTGGTCCTGGTTTGAGCTTCCCTAGATTTTTGTGAAGTGCATAAGGGTACCCCCAGAGTGCTACCAGCGTCTGACACTGTTCCAGCTGAAGCTGGTTGTGTGAGCCTGTCCCCAGAGTGCACACAGAAGAGTGGGCTGGCCACAAGAGACAGACTGGTCAAAAGCAGTTGTCAGAGCACAGCAAGCTGGTGGATGTCTTCTCTCTCTGCTCCAAAGCCAAAATCCTACTTGGGCTGACTTTTTTTAAGTGGTGAAACTGTATCTGCCCCGTTTATAAAGCACTTTCCAGAATGTGCATGTGCTTTTACAAATCAGATAAAGATGCTCCATCAGACAAGGTAAATGTATAGAAGTGACACCCTGCCAACAGGATGCAACATCTATTTATTTATTTATTCAGTTTCTTTATTCAGTACATCAAGTTAATTGTAGAGGTTACCAAGTTGTGTATGTTAAAAACATTACACGCAGGAAATCCTGAGTCTTGAATGTGCTCAGAGTCATGGCTCAGAAGGCCTTAATGCACCATTAGCATTTTATTTCTGCACTGTCATTCAAACAGTGGCATGACTGCTCAGCATTTTTTCCTTCAGCTTGCATTGAAGCTGAACCACTATTGTGAGTGCCTAATGGTGCCACAGTATGTTAATGCAGCTGTATAATGAGATTATTTGAAAGCAGCTGGCACTTGTTTAAGTGCTGGGCAGCTGTCTCCCTTGTGGCCACTATCTTTGTGCTTGTTCTCTAGAATGTGTTTTGTGTAAAGATGCTGAGACTACAAGCTGTAATCACACCAGACTCGTGCCATACAGTGCACGTGAGTTATACAGCTCTTGCTTCAAAACTGTTATGCCAGACTGACATTAGAAGATAAGAAGGCAGAGATGGAGCTGAAAAGATCACTAGAGAGCAACCTGTAGAAGAACATTTTTCATTACTTAAAGAGTCTTAAAAGGAACTCTTTTTAAGTAATGACTTTAAAGAGTCATTACTTAAAGGTTTGGTAAACCTTTGGACATTGTGTAATTTTCAGTTAAACAACACTGAAAGACTAGGGAAGGCATCTGGCCCTAGGGCAGGGCTGGTGACAAGGTCTGGCAAGATCATTGTGCGTATTTGTGCAAGGAAATTTGGCGACAGTGGGAGGAAAACAGGTGCAACCCCAGGCAGTCAGTGCTAGAGGAGGAAATTATTCCTGTTCCTGGGCATGAATATGCTGGAGGAGGCAGCAGCTGAGAGACACAGTCCTGGGCAGGGGTGATGGGAAACCTGTGCAGTAACTGGAGGGATGTGTGGCTGGTAAGAGAAACAATGTTTGAAGCTCTTGTTGTGGGTAATGCCCAGATCCCAAGATTGCTTGAAAGCACCTGGTTAGATACATCCATACCTTGACATTTGTGTAATATCATATGGATATTCACACTGTGTTTGCGATGAAGTAAAACAGAATTAGAACCTTGTTGTCACTTCACTGCTCAGTGTGGGTACCTGGATCACTCCTTTTCCACAATAGCCAGGAAGAGTGTGAGAGCTCATACAGGAAAGCTTTGGCCTATGGTCTCCTTGCATTTTAGGAAAAATAATTAGTACTTCTGTTTTTCTTGCAGGTTGGGATGTTTAAGATCCATCCTGAAATTCCAGAATCAGTGTCTGCTGAAACAAGGGCCTTTATTTTGCTCTGTTTTGAACCTGATCCCAGTAAACGTGTTACAGCATCCGATTTGCTCAGAGATTCCTTCCTGAAGCAAGTAAACAAGGGCAAGAAAGGCAGAATTGCATTCAAGCCTTCAGGTAAGGAATTATCAGCCAAATCCAAGTCAACATCATCATTAAGTGTTATATAAAAGATTGGAATCATTAAGCATTCCCTTTTACAAAGGACATTGCTTGAGCCAGGAAAGCAGCAGGAACTCAGCTGTTGAAAGCGCCTGTGATTTGGAACTACACATATTTAAATTTAGTAATGCCAAGAAAATATGGTGTCTTGCTTATTTTGTGTTTTGCTTGACCTCTCAAGGCCATTTTTCCTCTCCCCAGAAATAAATGCCTCTTTTGTATTAAATTAAAATTAGAAAAATGACATTTGGTGAAGACTTGCTAAAGCAATTCTACATTTTAGATTCACAATTATATACTCTTCAGACGTCTGAGTTTTATGCAGTAGATGTTTGGCACCTGAAAATGTGGGTCTATTAGGTGTTTGGGTCAGCATTTTCAAACTTATAGCATGGAAATTTGGCACAAAGGTGCTGAAGTAGCTGTCCAGTAGGTTGTTTTGTTTTATCTGCATAGCGTGTTTCTTCTCCCCTCTCCCCCGAAATACAGCAGCCACTTTTTCAGTGATGAGATAATGAACCTTAATATAGGCCTGCCAAATAAATCATAAGCATTTGGAGGAACTGGCCATTTAAAAAAGGCAGAGTCATTGATCTTGCTGCTTCTTTCCCCTATCTGCACATACACACACACACACTCCCAATGCAAATTTAATTGCTGCATTTTTGGAGCTTTTTCCCTCTCAACAAGGAACTTCTGAAAGAATGGAATTCTGAGGAGTAAAAGCAAGGAATTTATAACACGTAGCTGAATTGGCTTCAGCAAGGAAATGGGCATCATCTCTTGTCCTGAGGGACACTGAAAACTCCAGTGCCTGCAGTTACCCTGGGGTCACGGGAGAGCTCCCACTGCTCAGCCAGGGTGGTGGCACTCTGGAGCTGTTGCCAGGCTGTGCCCTTCTGCTGCATTGCAATCATTTGCTCTCCTCAAGCTCTTGCTGCCCTGGGAGCAACAGGCTCTTTGTCAAATATCATGGGAGGTGCAGCTGTCTTTTACACCACCCTTTCTGCCTTCCTCCTTTCTTCTCTTCTCCCACTCATTGATGAGGTTATGCAGCTCCTTCAGATGGTGAGAATCTCGTGCTGCAGGTCTTAGCACTGAGCTGCAGCAGGAAGTGAGCTCAGTGCTGGCCAAGGACATGAGCAGAGGGCAAATGCTATGAAAGGTGTTCGTTGGGTGAGGAGAAAGAAAGGCAATGTGACTGCAGAAGGGTGTGTGTGCTTTGCTGCGCTGGAGCCTGGGGAGAGCTGTGCTGGCTTCTGCAGGCATCTCCAAGGATGGTTTGGTGGCCTGGGGCAGGTCGTGGCCCAGTAGTTACCACAGTCTCAGCTACAGCAGTTCAGTCTTTTCCCTCTACTGTTTCGCTCACTGTTGGTTTCCTCAGCTTTGTCCCCATCCTGTCTGTCCCTGTCCCCTTTTTTCTTTGCAATAATAAAGGTGGCCCAGAGCAAATCTCAGCCCTTACTCTTGGGACAGCAACCCTCAATTTTCTGTACTACTGAAATGCCTTGAAATGGGTCTTAGAATGTGGCATGTAGTTTCATTTCTGTGGCTGCATAACCTCAGCCATTTGAACATCAGTCATGTGCCATGGAATCTGTCAAAGCTTCCTGAAAAACTTTTAACTTCTTGCTCTCTTCCTCCCCCACCTCCACGTAATTTGTAGTGACAAGCATCAGAAACTATTGTGATATTTTAGCTCCTTGGATGTGTGCAACCTGAGTTGACAAAACTTCCTTCGCTTTCCTACCACACAACTGCACACTGGCAGTCAGGATTACAGCAAGCTCACAGTATCTGGTTTTTTTTATTTCTTCTTACTTTCTTACAAGATGAATTGGAAAGGGACAAAAGATTTCCTTCTGGCTAGTGCTGAGAGAGTCCTTACTGAGGGCAGGGGGACATGTGAGTGAGGGAATTACAGGCCCATTAGCAGAGGCAGAGATGAGGAGGGCAGGTAGTAGAGTGTTCTCTGGTTAGAGAGATGGCTGTGGTGGAGCAGCCAATGAACCTAATGGTTCGATCCAGGCTCTTTAAACAGCTGTATATCCAGTTGTACCACTTAGTGGGACAGTACCAAGGGGGGCTGTGTGTGTATATATGTTTGTGTGTGTGAGAGAGGTAATAAAATGGCATTTCATGTGAGTACCTTTGCTGTCAGCTATTCAGCAGTTACATGTTCACACCTTTTATTGCTTATGCATATAATGATTTTGACTTGCATTGCTGCTTTTTGTCAGCAAAGTTACCTCTCCCACAGCCATTTTGCAAAATGAG
Organism: Pachyramphus minor; assembly: GCA_013397135.1. Classification (NCBI taxonomy): domain Eukaryota; kingdom Metazoa; phylum Chordata; class Aves; order Passeriformes; family Tyrannidae; genus Pachyramphus; species Pachyramphus minor. Next base: position 2,185,847 of record VYXB01010567.1, read on the forward strand.
GTCTTTATATCACTAAAGATGATCACAGCTGTTTCAAGCATGTTGCCCTTTTTGGCCTAATTCTGTTTCACATTGTACAATGTCTTTTTGTAGATTATAATCGTAATACATCCCTCCCACTGCCAGTCCATGGAGAACAGGCTGGCAGTAGCAGCAGTGAGCATGGCTCTGTTTCACCAGACTCTGATGTACAGCATGATGTGTTTTTCGAAAGAACAAAAAGATCCATTTCAGAGATTCAGACAAAGCATCCCATTTCCCATTTACTAAGGTAAAGCATTTGCTTGTTGCTTGACACCCTTGAGTGATTATGTGGATTTAATTCACATTATATTTTATCTGTTTTTTCACATAATGGCTAGATAAGTGGGTGTGTTAAACAGGAAGTGAGTTGTATAGGTAGGTTACCAGTTAGTGTAAATATTGTCTATATTTAATAATGATCAACAATTCTTCTCCTTTAAGGTTTCTATGTACTTATATACTTTACTCTCTCCAGTGAATAAATGTCAGTCATCTTATTGACCAAGTGGATATGGATTCAGGAGTCAAGTGAAGAGTTGACCTTTCCATGTATTCATGAAAAAATATGGGAAAGGGAAAGAAGAAATACAGTTCTACAGCTCACAAAGTACAAAGCAATACCTTCAACTTAGTATGTTACAATATGGGTCCAGAAAAAACAAATAGTTTCAGCTTTCCTCCCCAGAACTGACCGGTGCTGCCTGACATTAGTGCCAGGTTCTTAGCGGGGTGAAATCAGCCATGTGCTTTTGGCTTCAGTGGGTTTTGAACCAGCACAGGATCTGAGCCACCTTTTCTCTCAGAATTAGCGTTTAGCAGTCTGATCAATCTGCTGCTGTAGTTTTAATTCCCTTTTTAACCTTGGAAGTATCCCTAGTCGCTCCTGACAGTTCTGCTGCGTTGCTAATGCTGAGGTCTCTCTTGTGCATGTGGCCTGGTGGTGACACAGTGTTCCTGATGAGGGCTCGGCCTCAGAGGACAGGAGTGCTTCTCCTTCAGTGGAGGATAAGGATTCTGGACTGTTCCTGCTGCGGAAGGACAGTGAACGCCGTGCAATCCTATATAAAATCCTTAAGGAAGAACAGGATAAAGTTGCTTCTAATTTGCAGGAGTGTATTGCACAGGTAATTTCACTTCAGCTCTCCTTTTTCCATGTCAAAGGAAAATAACAGGTAGTAGTACTAATAGATGAGGGTGCTTTGATTGTTCCTTCTGAATATCTTTAATCTCTGAGACCTGTAACTGTGTGAGCCATTTGCTTTTGTCTGAGGGGATAGCAAACACCACCTTTTGGCTGCTGCTTTTGGCTGGTTTTATCTGAGGGAGAGGTTGGGGCATTTGATACGGGGTTAGGAGGGTTGAGGTTGGTGGGTTGGGTAGTTTTGATGTTGTGGGTTTTTTGGCTTTTAAGGACACGGAAGTAGAACACCACATAGTAATAGGTATGTTTTGCTTAAAAAAGCTAAAGTAGATTTTCTGTAGAAGGAAAGGTTGAGTGGAAATACTTCGTGAGTGTAAAGAGAAGCAAAAAAAAATGATGTTTGGTTAATGCACACCCAAGCATTGGCACACACCTGTAATGGAGCTGCTGGCTTGGCCTTTTCATAATGTCTGCTTCTGATGTACCTCTGACATCATTTATTCTTACCAAAGCTGTGTTTTTTCACGTGGACTGCACTCACATAAAAGGGGAGCTTGCTTAAACCACTAAATAGCTTATAGCCTTACAGGGGACTAAAATTTGTATGTGAGATCTTAGTCAGAAATAACCAGGACTCTAAATTTTTTCCACAATAAACAATTATTTAGTAACAGCAAGTGCTACTTCAGTCTCCAGCTGTTTCATAGCACTGCTGTAATCCTTTCTTTTCCATAATTTATATAATACTTCTCCCTTTACCTTTTAATTATATAGATTGTTGTTCTTACAGACACTTGGATGAATGGCTTTAACTGAGGAGGTTATGGACTGCAAATCATAGAATGAACACTTGTGAATCACTGTGCCATTTTAGACCTTTTTCTAACTTGGGATAAATGCATATGTAAACATACTTTTTTGCCTAAGGAAATGAAATGTCTGCATAATTAGATGTAATTCAGATTCATCTTTTTGAAAGGATAGCATCTAAAAAAATTGGGTCTTTTAGTGACTCACTCTGCTGTTTTTATGGAGGAGAGCTGCCCTCTGCAGTGCATTGCAGAAATGTGTAGATACAATCTGCAACTTCTTCCCTTTGTGACAGCCACAGTAGCAGTAGACTTAATTTCTTTTTTGGGAAATAGAAACTACCATTCAAAAATTTTCTTGCTAGGAAAAGGTAAAAACCTGAGACTTTGCAGAAACAAAAGTTCTGTGGTTTCTGTGCATCAGTGAGAAGTATACATAAGCAAAGCTTTGTAACCCTAAAAATATTAATGCTGCTAAGTAGATGTTTACTTGATATACATTCATTATCGTTTCTTCAGAGTTCTGAAGAACTGCAGCTTTCAGTGGTCCACATCAAGCAGATTATTGGAATTTTAAGGGACTTCATACACTCTCCTGAGCAGAGAGTGATGGCTTCTACCATATCCAAGCTGAAAATGGATTTGGACTTTGACAGCACTTCCATCAATCAGATTCATCTGGTGCTGTTTGGATTCCAGGATGCGGTGAGTTCCTTTCCTAGTGCAGGGAGAGAGGAATTCTTCATAGAATCACAGAATGGTTTGGGTTGGAAGAGACCTTAAAGATCAATTTCCAAGCCCCCTGCCATGGGCAGGGACAACTTCCACTACATCAGGGTGCTCCTGGACAGAGCTCACCCCAGGGGCTGGTTCTCAGCTTCCGCACTGTTCCTCACTCCTCTTCCTCCTTGTACTCTAGAAGGGTTTGAGTGTCACAGTCTGGTTTGAAAGTTTGAAAGCTGTAGCCTAAAACTGTCAAATATGTTGTATAGATTTTGAAAGGTGGGAGAGTTTCAGTGCTGTATGCAGTTGTTACCTTATAAAGCTTACTATGACTATTGAAAAACAAGATTCTCTCTCCTAAGGTGTGAGCAAATGTTGTTTGCTGCTACATTGACAGGTGAACAAAGTATTAAGAAATCACTTAATAAGACCCCACTGGATGTTTGCAATGGATAACATAATCCGCCGTGCAGTCCAAGCAGCAGTCACTATTCTTATTCCAGGTAAATCAAAGCAGCTGAAAGTAGTCCTTTTTTCAAAAAAAAGGTATTTTACATATCAAAGTGTTACAGCAAATGGAACAGTTTAGATGTTTAATCTGTCAGCATGCCATTAACTGCATCCCATGTGCCACTCATCAAAGGCACAGGGTCAGAGTGTTGCAGAGAAAGAAGTGTTGATCTGGAGGATTAATACTGTACTTGCAGTATAAAAGCACATAATGAGGAGAGAACCACAGTGGTTCTGCACCCCCAGGGTGGTCCAACCATGACCAAGAAAGGCAAATTAAATTCAGTCTAAGCTGGAGATTTTCTGTCAAGAAAGAAGATGACTTTCTACCACATGTTAATGACATCCAGGGTGGGTAACACTGCACAGATTTGATTATATGTTCTGAAAAATTATACTGAGGTGTGGAACAGACATGTAGAAAATAGTGCATTAATAGGAAGAGGAGGATAATTCTGGCCCACAGATGGATCACAGGAAAAATCACCAGGAGGAGGATAACTTATTCCTAGGCAATTCTTGGTAATGTAAGCTGCAAACTTGCAAGTAGCTTTGTAACTCCCTGAAGTGCTGAGCACCCCTTCCCATATCAGAATGTTCTGACAGCACTTAGTGAGGTGAACCCTTGCAGTCCAAAGTTGCCATGGCTTTTAAAGCCAAATTGGCCAAATCTTTTAGGACTTTGTACCAGAAAAATGCCAGCTGTTCTTTGGTGAGAAGGGTGGCCACCTGCAGCAAGTTTTGAGAACTGGGGTTAAAATGCTACCTGGAGGAGAGGAAAGCTTTGTAAAGTCTTTGGTCCAAGGCATTAGGGGAAAACAATTTTTTTTTCTTTTTTTACTACTTAGGAAAAAAGTAAGCTTTCAGGAATTTCTCATTATTATATGCTAATTTCTCATTAGCATATTTTATTGTCTATTCAAATCATGCTTTGTCCCCTGTATGACTGTGATCTATAGCCACCTACCTCTACTGGTGCACTGCAGCACCACTCATTCCAGACAGAGCTGATGCCAGAGAATATGTGGTCCAGCTCACATAAGGCTTTGCTGCCTCCCTGCTCACTATTGCAGTAAAGCACATTGTGCAAACAGCCACTGCCTCAGCTGAAGCTCCCCACCTGCAGTAACAAAGAACAAACTACAATACTTCTGGAAAAGACTTCTCAAAAAAAATCTTATCCTTACCCTCTTTCCTTTTACCAGAGCTTCGCGCTCACTTCGAGCCAGCATCAGAAACAGAAGGTGGGGACAAGGATGGTGAAGAAATGGAGGACAGTTTCCAGCCCTCTGAACAAAATGTGACAGAGGATCCCACCATCACGTCGGGAGTCAGCACCATTAGCTCCGTGGTGTCACATGAGGCTCAGCAGCAGCTCAGCCAGGAGCTGGGCAGACTTAAACACGAGACCTTAAGGTAACCCTCCTATAAAGATCGTGCAGGCATTTTCAGGCAGTCTTTGAAAAGCTCTCAGACTTTGCTTTCTACATTGACATGTACTTACTTAACATAAATGCTGCTCACCTCTTGCCTCCTGACAAAGGAGACCTTCCAGGAACACAGATGGATTTGGAATGCGCTGGCAGTACCAGTATGACAGCTCAACACCCTACAGTACACTTTTTATTTCTGTGTAACTAATTTTTTAATTGCAGAATGTCACATCGGCTTTCTACTGTAAAGTAATTAGGCTTGTGCAAAACTGTGCCAGTTTCTTTCCTACTTCCTTGGATGCCACCGGACTCGGTGTCAGTGCCTTAAGGCCGTTCCTGCCAGAAAAGGCCAGAGCAGCTCTGTCCTGGCTCACGGAACAGGCTGCCCACTAACGAGCTCAAGCAGAGCTCAGCAGAGTCCCTGCCCTGTTTCTCACGAGTTACATGTGTAGGCTGCTGCTGGTGTGTTAACAGCTGAAGGTCCCACTTGAAGGTGAAAGCCTTCAAGTGCCACCCTTGAGTCTCAGACAACTGAAATGAAATCTGTAAGCCATAAAAGATGTTACTTACAACAGTATCTCTCAAGTGTCTCTGTCCTGTGGTAGTCATTAAAAATTATAAGTATTTTTTTCAGCTAGACTTATTCTCAGTGTGGTGGTGTTTGCTCTCTCATATGCCACCAGGCTTTTGGAACACCTTGTTCAGAAGGAGAGAGAGTATCAAACCCTCTTACGACAATCTTTGGAGCAGAAGACTCAGGAGTTACACCTGCTTCAATTAAAACTTAAAGCCAAAGGTATGAGGAGATACTGCATATTTTGACAGTTGCGCACAAATTATGGGATCACATTTGTCAAAAGGATCAAAAACCATATTGTTCAAGCTTCAGTAAACTGAAAACTGCCACTTTTGCCCTAGTTTTGAAGTATATTAACCTTTGTGTTTGTTTTCTGTTAAAGACTCCCAATGGTCTGCAGCAACTTTAAGAGAAAATGCAGACCCTGAGCTCATGAAGTGGCTGAAACAACAAGGAGCAGACTTGGATGCCATTAAGAGGGTAAAAATAAACTCCACCTTTTAGAAAAGGTCACTGTAGTCATAATTAGCAGATTGGTTTCAAAGAAGAAGTAATAATTTATGAATAAACTTGCCTTTTAGTTTGCTGAAGAAGATTATACACTAAGTGCTGTCCTCAATGACATCACCAAAGATGATTTGCAATATCTTCAACTGCGGTAAGGAAGTACTTGTAGTTAATTGTTCAGAGCTTAATTAATGTATTTTGTAAAAAAACTTTCTGAAGTTCAGTTATTCAGATAGGCCAGCAGAACACAGCTTCCGACATCTCTCCATTTCATCTTGGATTTTCTGTTCAAGTTTTTCACATCTTAACTGACACAATTGCACCGAAGGTGCTTCAAGCCGTCAGATTTTTGGCATTTATCAAACTTGGGAGCTATTTCTCCACCCTTCATGACAATGTAATCATATGGAAAATAGGCATAAAGAACTTATTTTTCTTACCCATTGATTTGAGACCTTTTATCATGTTCTGTTAACCCCTGGCTGACCGGGAAGTTTTAGCTGTAACCATTAAAAAAATGTAGTGTTTTGTTGTGTACTGTAGACTGATGTACTGTGTTCTGATAGATCATAAATGGTCTATCCTTGGAATTTCTAGTTATACTTCTTGCTCACTTCAAAGCAATGGAGATGAGGGAGTTTTCCCTAACTGTTTTCCATTTTCCTTCATATAGGGGTGGTCTTCGCTGCAGAATCTGGAATGCAATACTAAACCACCGACGAGCCTCTGGAAAGACCTCAGTGCAGAAGGCTGATACTTTGGAAGAACAGGAAATGGGAATAAGCAAATGAAATACATTCCCAACACTTAAATTATTAGATGTATATATTTACATGTACAGTGGCCTTGCAGGTTTTGCACAATTGTGTAGCTTGTTTGACCATCAGTGTAATACACAGTGAACAGTAACAGCTTTTAAGTCGGTGTCAATGCACTTAAATTATTTATGACAGAGTAATGCACACAATGCCTATCAATGTAATATAAAGCATCAGCAGAGCAAAAACGCCACCTTTTCTGCAAACCAGGTACCACACACCTGAATTGGCTTCAGCATTGTGAAAACTGTGAACTTAAAGTGTGTTACAGTTCTGCCAGCTGATGGTTTGAGCAGGGAGGGAATATGCTAGAGCATGTCACCTCTTTGCAGGTGAATTTATACAGCTTTTTGTATTAAAGCTGAACTACTAAAAAAGCCTGGTGTCATGTTTTCAATTAGTGACTTTTCTGCAGAAAAAACAGAGCATATAACGGTGCTTTTGGTGGGTTTTCTGGGAAAGCAGTTCATGAAGAAACAAAGCACACAGACCATTATATAAAGGTTGTTAAGGTTTAATTTTTTTACACTGTACATAACACATACAGCAATCCAAAGAAAGTCAGTAAAGCAAATATAAAGCACTTTAAATAAATCACTGCTTTGTCTTAACTTAGCTTCTTCTGAAACAACATTCAGCATGTTTAAGGAAATCCACATGTAGATGGATTTCCTTACACATTTTCTCCTTTGAAAGAGCTTTTAAATAAGCTTAAGGTTGTTTCTGAGTCATTATAGTTCCTGTAAAAGCATTCACTTATTCTTACGAATAAGTTACATCAACAAAAAGGCCTTTAGCTGACAGACTTGTACTTTATCCACTGGTTTGGCCCACGCACTTCAAAGGGTGGCTCGTTGAAGTAAATGTGGTGTCCTAGTTCTTCCAGCGGAGGCTCTGGGTCAGTGGTAGCAAACTGAGCAGCTTCTTCTATCTCCTTCCTTACTGCCACATCAATTTCCTAAACCAAAAATGGATGCTTATTAGAAGACAGTTCAGAAAAAAAAGCATCATAATTTTGAGTTTAAATGCTATGATTAAGTATTGGCCAGAATTAGGTAACGCTGCCTAGAAACTTAAAACCCTGTAAGAATTCCCTCCCTACTAAGCTGCAGCATTTTGGGTAGTACCAGTAACTTACTGACAGAGGAGCATGACCCCACTGAGCCTCTACATATTCTGTTCTGATTCCATGGAACATTCAGTATGTCAATGCCATTATTTTTTAAACAGAGTTGACTAAAGGAGTTAGAACATTTGCTTAGAGGATTCCTGATTCCTTCACTATGATTTTTCCCTATTCATAATTTCCCTTTCTGAGACTTACCCCCTTCCTGGGAAGTCAAGAAAGCCTTGTAATTTTGATTTCTATGTCTTAGTAAATGATACCCAAAGCCTTACTCAGCACCCAAAAGCAAAAGGCCTTTCAGCAGAACACAGCTTCATTAGCTGGGGTGCAACAAAACTTCACCCTCACTTAACAGAAGTGATGTTAAAGCAAACTCTAAAGAACATCAAAGAATGAGCGATGGACGCTGCCTGTGATGCACTTTTCAGAGATCACCAGTGTGTGACTGCTCAAGAGCTTTCTTATGTAGCAACCAAAGGCCATACCTTTAGTTCCTCAACACTAGCAAGGTTGTTGTTGACCATTCTGTCCTTCAGCAAAGTGATGGGATCACTTTTGCTTCTCACTTCTTGGATTTCTTCTCTAGTACGATAGCTAGGAGCAAGACAGGCAAAGACATGAACTTCTTCAGGGGTGCCCTTGAATAGAGGGCAGGTTCTGGACACAGCTCACTTTCAGAAAAAGGTGTGTCCAGAGAGTTGTCAGGGATGCAATGAAAATACAGAACATTAATCACTCAATGATACAGCAACAGCTAGAAACACCCCCATAGATCTGTAAATGCCAACTGAGCTGAAGTAGCTCCAAGGGAAAGGGGAGCAATGCCAGTCTGGGACAGTAACCGTGAGGGGCTGTATTTCCTCCTTCCCATCCCCCCTTAGGAAGCGCGCTTTCAATTCACTGCAAGTTTCCAATGAAATGATGGGATACAGCTCTACTTCACAGAGACAAATTCAGATTTGTCAGTTGATGCAGTGCCAATGTACGTCTGTATTTTTAGAAGTGTTCTACCTGACTGGGCAGTCCAAACTGTTGCTATAATTTTACCTTACAGGACTTTATATACCCTAAAAACCCCAGAAAAGCATGCTGCTTTTTAGTCAAAGCTTAATTAGGACACATCATAAAGTCACACTGAAAGCAGAATTTATCAATAGAAAGCGCAGAAGTTTAACTGACTCTGTGCTTGTTCTAAAACCAAATCTCTTAATTCTGAAAGTAGAACAAGTATGTTACATGGCCACAGATATCAACTGAGCAATGAGACGAGTGATCACAGCAATTTCATCATAATGTTTAAATGCTGATTTAAACACTGAATTTAAGAGTTTCACCTCTTAGAATTTGATCAATACTTACCTGTTTTCAGTAAGTGCTAAGAATGTGACAGTACCTTATTCCAGGGTCACTCATACTGTGGCCATGGTAACGGTATGTTTGTAACTCCATCACAAGAGGGCCCTTAAAATGAAAAAACAATACAGGGAGTGTTACCACAAGTGACCAACATGTTACAGCAGCAATTATTGGCTACAGGTAAATTGCACCACTGATCAATTATTTTAATTCAATGCTTTCTTCTTAATTTATGTAATATTATCACATACAGATTAATTCAGTAAAATGAAAACTAATTCTCTTCAAATTGAACCTTATATTGATATTGTAAGCATTTATTCTCATATTCTTACTGAGCAGCATTAAACAATTTCCTCTCTTCCAATGTCATTTCAAATTACCAGTTGTTTCAGTGTAAGATTATAACTTGCAGAACCTTCATTACTTCACCAAGTATTAAAAATCTTCAAAACCATATCTGGGTGACAGACACGAACACCAGCTCACAAAACTTTTACTTTACTTTCCATTTCTTACAAATATAGACTGATTATTACTTTACTTGATGCTTCCCCTAACTAATCACTTCACAAAGAACACGACTGCCTGACAGTCATAACACCTTTCACAACAGAATTTAACTGAGGTAGAAATGGGGAAAAAGATGACAGTATAAATAATATATATAATAAGTGCTTGGTTAATACCAATTGCATGTTAATAAATTCTAACAAAAAATTAGAGAACCACTCAGTTGCATATGAGTTCAATACTGTGGAGAAAAGAGGAAATAAAGGTCAAATAAAGTTCAACAGCAACTGGAGAATACTGGCTAGATGAGGAACTTCTTATGCAGCAATAACTTGGCTAAGAGTTTCACCTATGGAGAAGGAATAACAATTACAGACTTACTTTTCCAGCTCTACAGTATTCAGCTGCAAACTTTGCTGCTTCTCTAACACAGAGAACATCCATGCCATCCACCTGATAAAGACAAACTACATGTTAAGGCAAAAAAATGCCAGCCTCCAAGCTTCCAATTTCAGTACTTCCGTAAGTGCAACAGGAATTTAGCTTCAAATAAATATATGTAGAAATAAAAGAAATACATATAGGTATTAGTATATAATATATAGGTATTGTGCAGGTGTGTGCACACATCCCCCCTCAAAAAAAAGCTGTGACTACTCACCCTGAGCCCTGGAATGAAGTATCCTCTTTTGTAGTAGTCAGTACTGGCTGCAGCTCTTTCAACTGATGTTCCCATTCCATACCGATTGTTCTCACAGATAAAAATGCAAGGCAACTTCCATAAGGCAGCCATGTTGTACGTTTCAAATATCTGGCCCTGAAAGAAAAAAAAAGTTAAGTTACATGTGGTCAGGGAGCTCAGCCTTCAAGCTTCAGGCTCTACTGAAAATCAGTTGCAGAGGTCAAGGTAGGAGAGATTTTAATATCAGAAGTGATCTGAAACCAGTCACTCTGCTGCAGCTCAGAAGGAATAAAAGAGAAGCTACACTATATAAGGTAACTTTCATCTCAACTAGTAGTTTATAGAAAATGTTTAAACCTCTATCAGTATCTGTGTTAGGGTAGCACAAACCCTTCAAATTTAACTGAGGTATTTCAGCAACAGTCATAAAAAACTTGGCAACTGATGCTGCTACAGCAAAGTAAAGTTTGACTGACTGCCTCAGCTGCCTCAGCCTTATTACTCTGAAGTCAAGGACAGGGAAAATCAAGAACTGAGATCTCCACCTGTGCTTTCAAAGTGGGAAACTCACTCAATGGTACACTCTAAACCACCAACTGCTTATCTGGCTTAATGCCTCAGCCGATAACATGAAGACACTGGCTGGAATGTCAACAGTAAGTGGCTCTGTGACAACGCTCTGTCTTCAGAAACCTAAGTGAGATGTTTCTCCCTATTCAGCAGCACTGTCATCCTCAATGCCATCATTCAAAGCTCTCCTTACACCACAGGCACTTCGGGGTGTCACACTTAGGTGAACTGTAGGCAATGGGAAAGGGGGTAAAAAGAGTACCTGGAAACCCCTCTTCCCATGACCATAATTACATGGTTCATGTAATTAACCACTGGCCTTGCTCATTCCCTGAGTATCTAGAGCATTAGATCTAGAGCATTCCCTCCCATAGAGAAGGGAAGGAGCCAAAAAACTTTCCCTCCACTCCAGGGACAAGGGCCAAGTTCAAAATGGGGGTGGAGAAGAACAGATGTTTACACAGGTCCAAAATAAGACAAAAAACATGCTCCATTCCTGATATATAAAGAGTACCTAGCAAATAACTGTTCACCTGAATCACCCCTCTGAGGACTGTACAATTGTTGAAATACATCCTTACTCAAATGCCTAAGACAACTCCAATAAGAGGTGACAGTTTCCAAAACTTGCAAGATGCCCAACTACCTACATGAAGTTCATCTCAGTGAACAGCACTTCACAACAAAAGCCTGGAGAAAAACTGCAATGAACTAGGATGCAGAATGTAGGACTGAGGGTGTGCATTGTCCACTCTCTCTCCAGGATCTGCCTTTTCAGTATGAGTGGACTCCTTTAATAAATTGTTCTTGTAGCAGGAAGCCCAACACAACAATCTCAGCGTAAGTTCCGAGGCAGACATTGCAGGTACTACATATGCAGGGCAGAAGGTTCTCTCCCACTCCTCATAGGAATGGCAGAGCTCACAGTTCCCAGCAGGAAAATCAGTTACCCCCAGGCACACTCCTGAGAGCCACACCAGACAATACTCCTTTACCTGATTGGCGGCACCGTCCCCATATAACGCCAGGCAGATTTCGTTTTTACCGAAGTATTTACAGGCCAGCGCGATCCCGGCTCCAAGGGGAACCTATCACAGAGTACAGAGCAAACCAGAATTGCGGAACAACGTTAAAGGAGCTGAAGATAGGCACCTTGTGAACTGTAAGGAGACGTTTATGCTGTCAGGGACCTGCTCAACAAACAAGTTGTTACCCACCCACTTCCACTTGTTCCAGTTGGTGTTACAGCCAAAATACAAACAAGAACTGTGTTCTTACAAAACGATGAGCAAACCAGAGTAAGACAGAGCCACAGAACAATGGTATCTGCATCAAGCTCAAACCACAAAAGCTGACAGGGAACATTGCAACAGGACATGAGCCAAATTCAACTTGTACTTTGAAGTAGAAGTCATGTACATACCTGAGCACCAACAATACCATTGCCACCATAGAAGTTTTTGGTATACATGTGCATTGATCCTCCTTTTCCCTTTGCACATCCTCCTTTTCGACCTGAAACAGGAATAACAAGCAATTTATTTTTCAGAGGAAAAATATTGTGCAAATGGGAACGTCTAATGCAATTCCTAAAGGTAATAACACCAATACCACGTCATTGTTGTCATGTGGAGTAAAGACACAATGGCCTCTTTCCCAAGAATTCCTGGTTAAATAGCTCACAAAACAAGTAAGAGGAGGGAAAAAGAGAACAATAATGAAAACCTAATTCTGGAAATACAGAATGAGATTAAGAAGAAATTTTAAAAACCAACCAAGGAGTTTCAGTGTCCTACTGTACAAAAGCACTTTCTGATAAATATGGGATGTTTCATAAAAGACAAGGTCTATATTTCTCATATACATAATCTGCAAGAAGTATATATAGTCCTTATTACTTTTGGCTTCTGCCAGATACAAATACTATTCCAAATTAGTTGCAATGACTTTTATTTGTCTTCCCTTTGACAATAACAACAAGTAAAAATTACAAATAGGACACTGAAAAAAACCAACAACTAACAGCTTCCCATTCCACCCCAATATAAACATAAGAAGTCACCCAGCCCAGGTTTATCCAAGCTGTAATTTGAAGTTAACTACTGATTCATGAAGCATTGCAACAAACCCTATTTAAATGAGCCAATCTAAGGACACAGAATTTCTCATGAGCCCATTCAATTTCTTATTCTCATCTGCCTTATTACTAGTTGCAGAGGACTGTATCGTATTTCTAATGATCATAGGTTGTTTGGTGGTGGGTTTGGGGGTTTTTTTGCATTAGCCTTGGTGTTTATTTTAGAAGTGGATCTCTTTCTGGAATTTGTACTTCTCTTTCTTACTTAATAGTGGATCATTTTTATTATTGGTTTTTCTCATACCTTTCGTATGTTTCATGTGAACTGGTATGGATTCTGACAGCTAGGGCAAAAGGGAAAAAAAAAGTCTAATTTCAAGAAAAAGTATTCTGATTAAGTGTAATTTAACTTTAGTAAGTTCCCTCCACTTTTTGTACAATCCAGTATCCAGTGACTTGGCAAATCCATCATCCACTAGATTCTGGGCTTTTGTGCTCCTTATTAATATGCATTCTTACCATATACATATGTTCTTTGTATACAGAATCATACCTCTTCTCTACCCCAAAACATTCTTTCCTATAACATTTCAAGCATGCAGATTCTCCAGTCAAGTCTTTATTACATCCATGATTCATAAAGGCCTTTCAAGCTCCTTGTTAATTTTTCACTTGTGGCATCTGTTCACATATCTCATAAGAGTTCAGCAGGCTGATTCTCTCCTCTCTTCCTGCTCCATCCTCAACCCTATTGTGAATAGCCATCTCTCCTTTCTGCAAAACCTAGATTATAATTTAATATTCTTCTTACAGTCAAATTTTCCCAAACCATTCAGTTGATCATTACAGGCAGCATTTACCAGTCTTCCTAAGACTTCAGCAGCGTAATTCTGAAAATCCAGATCTGCCTCCTAGGGAAGGTAATGGTCTGTCCCACTGAGAACAAATGCCTACCACCAGCAATTTCCAAACTGTGCTGCAGCACAAGAAATACAGCATATAGTATTGAGAAAAACCTTGTGAATTTGTGCTTTGTTCATTGCTTTTTATAGTTACAAGTGGCTGCATAATAAAATTAAAACACTGATTTATTCTGCTATGTCACTAAACTGCTTCTGAAGCCCCAGTATACTTTGTGCATCACTGTAATACTGAACTTGAATAAAAACTTCTGACAAGTACAGCAGTATGTGAATCCCCGTTTTACTGAGCACACACCTGTAAGTTCGGCGAGGATTTCTCGAACAGGCACTCCCCGGGTGTAGGTGAAGCCGTGAGCTCTGTACGCTGTTATCACGTGGTCTGTAGGCTTTATGCCAGCCTCAAGCCCAACACAGCAGGCCTCCTGTCACAAAGGAAAAGTAAGCTCAGCAATGAAAAAAAAAAACACACAGCTTCCACAGCCAGCAGTGTGGCAAGGGCTCTAATCCCACATCCATTCAGTATCAGCAGGTAACAGGTACAGGATATGGACTTAAATCCCAAGGGTCGGTGGCAGGCCTGGAGCTACAACAGCCTTGGGCTCTAAATTCCAACCTGACTGACTAGCAAAGGCACATGGGAAGGGAACCAGAACCTGCAGAAATCTGCAGCGTCTCAACAACCAAAATTCAAAAACATCAGGGGATAACGAACAGACAGCAAAATTTCAGTAAGGTCATGAAGTTCCTTCTCCTGGCGGTTGCTTTTTAGTGGGCATATGATCCATATGACATGGAAATAAAACCCATCAACTAAGCTTGAGGAGGAAGATGCAGGCCTTCAAATGTGTTGAATTTAATATGCTGCAGTTGCTTATTTCTGACATTCAGCTGATCTTCAGCTGCACTCTGCCTTCTCTCCCTCTCTCTCCCTCCCTATTGCTGTCCCAAGTTGTCGGAGATTCCCTTTTGTGCTAAGACATTGTTTTTTTAAAAGAGTCATGAACTAAATTATAGTTCCAGCTTCAACATCAGACATGGTACAGATATTCAGTTCTACATTTATTCTCCACTCTATTAAAATCCCTACATTCACAGAATCACAGAATCAGTTATGTTGGAAAAGACCTCTGAGATCATTAAGTTCAACCTATGACCGAACATCACCTTGTCAACCAGATCATGCCACTCAGTGCCACCTCCAGTCTTTTCTGAAACACCTCCAGGGACAGTGACTCCAACATCTCCCTGGGAAGCCCATTCCAATGCCCAGTCATTCTGTCTGTGTAGAACTACTTCTTAATGTCCATCCTAAACTTCCCCTGGCGCAGCTTAAGACTGTGCCCTCTTGTCCTATTGCTGGTTGTCTGGCAGAAGAGACCAATGCCCACCTGGCTACAACCTCCTGTCAGATAGTTGCAGAGTGATAAGGTCTTCGCTGAGCCTCCTCCTTTCCAGGATAAACAGCCTCCCTCCGTCAGCCTCTCCTCATAGGGCTTGTGCTCCAGTCCCTTCACCAGCCTCATTGCCCTTCAATGTCCTTCCTGAACCGAGGGGCCCAGAACTGGACACAATACTCCAGGTGTGGTCTCACCAGCGCTGAGTACAGGGGAAGAATCACTTCCCTGCTCCTGCTGGCCACACTGTTCCTGATACAGGCCAGGATGCCATTGGCCTTCTTGGCCACCTGGGCACACTGCTGGCTCATGTTCAGCTTCCTGTCGATCCAAACTCCCAGGTCCCTTTCTGCCTGGTTGCTCTCCAGCCACTCTGTCCCCAGCCTGTAGCGCTACAGGGGGTTGTTGTGGCCAAAGTGCAGGACCCGGCACTTGGCCTTGTTGAACCTCATCCCATTGGAATCAGACCATCTCTCCAGTCTATCCAGATGCCTCTGCAGAGCCCTCCTGCCTTCCAGCAGATCAACACTTGCCCTCAACTTGGTGTCACCCACAAATTTGCTAATGATGCACTCAATCCCCTCATCCACATCATCAATAAAGATGTTAAACAGGACTGGTCCCAGCACTGACCCCTGGGGGACACCACCAGTGACCAGCCCCAGCTGGATGCAGCCCCGTTCCCCAGCACTCTCTGGGCCCGGCCCTCCAGCCAGTTCCTAACCCAGCACAGAGTGCCCCTGTCCAAGCCATGGGCTGCAGCTTTTTCAGGAGTGTGTTGTGGGAGACGGTGTCAAAGGCTTTTCTGTGGTCCAGGTAGACACATCCACAGCCTTCCCATCATCTACCAGGTGGGTCCCCTGGTCATAAACGGAGATCACGTTGGTCAGACAGGACCTGCCCTTCCTAAATCTGTGGTGGCTGGGTCTGATCCCCCGGCCGTCCTGTAGGTGCTGTGTGATCACACTTAGGATGATCTGCTCCATAACCTTGCCCGGCACCAAGGTCAGGCTGACCAGCCTGTAGGCTCCTGGATCCTCCTTTTGGTCCTTCTTGTGGATGGACAACACACTGGCGAACTTCCAATCATGTGGGACCACTCCAATGAGCCAGGACTGTTGGTAAATGATGGAGAGTGGCTTGCCAAGCTCTTCTGCCAGCTCCCTCATCACCCTATGATGGATCCCATCTGGTCCCATAGACTTGTGTGGATCCAAGTGGCTCAAACAGGTCACTTAACTGCTTCCTCCTATTGGTGCAGCTACTCACTATTCAGCTCCCCATCCCTGTCTACCAGCTCAGGACGTGAGCTGTCCTGGGGACTACCTGTTTTATTGTTAAAAAGAAGGTGTTAAGTACCTCAGTCTTTTCCTCCTCTCCCAAACCCCCAACCTCCGTGTCAAACAAAGAATGGAGGTTTTCCTTGCCCCTCCTTTTGCTATTAATGTATTTATAAAACACTTACTATCCTTTATAGAAGTGGTCAGATTAAGTTCTAATTGTGCTTTTGCCTTTCTAATCTTACTGCATGACCTAACAACATCCTTAAACCCTTCCTGAGTTGCCTGCCCCTTTTTCCAAAGCTGATAAACCGTTTTTTTTCCTGAGTTCCTGCAAAAGCTCACTGGTCAGCCAGCCTGGTCATCTTTCCCACTGGCTCACCTTTTGGCACACTGGGATAGCATGCTCCTGCACCTTCAAGGTTTATTTCTTGAAATATGTCCATCCTTCCTGGACTCCTTTGTTTTTAAGGGCTGTTTCCCAACGTACTCTCCAAATTGGCATCCTGAACAGATTCAAGTCTGCCCTCCAGAAGTCCAGGGTAGAAGTTTTATTGATGCCCCTCCTCGTTTCACCAAGCATTGAAAACTCCATCATTTCATGGTCACTGTGCCCCAGACGGTCTCTGACCACCACATCTCCCACCAGCCCTTCTCTGTAAACAGCAGGTCTAGCAGGACTCCTGGTAGGCTTACTCCCTGGCTGGGACAAGAAGTTGTCCTCCATACACTCCAGGAACCTCCTAGGCTGCCTCTTCTCTGCTCTGTTGAGTTCCCAGCAGACATCTGGCAGGTTAAAGTCTCCTACAAGAACAAGGGCTGGAGATCTTGAAGCATCCACCAGCTTCTTGTAGAATAATTTATCCACCTCTTCATCCTGACTGGGTAGTCTATAACATACTCCCACCAGGTTGTCAGCCTTGTTGGCCTCCCCCTTGATTCTTACCCATAGGCATTCAAACTTATTGTCAGACCTCAAATTCTACAGAGACAAGAAACTCCCTAACACACAGAGCCACCCCTCCACCTCTCGTACCTCACCTGTCTCTTCTGAAGAGCACGTAGCTCTTATGTTAAGTAAGCTAAAACAATATAAAATCTCCTGAAAAAAAAATCTTACCTGACCATCATATAAGTGGCAGAAGCCACGAATAATCTTCTGCTTGTAGAGCTGGTCAGACTTGAGCTCCATGCGCCGTATGGTTTGCATTGTCTTATAGTACTGGAGTCCCTCCTCTCGAGTCATCACTGCTGTGGTACTGGGGCCTTCTTCCAGGCGATGGAGGTCACATTTCTGCAAGGTTGAACAAGTAGTTATTTCCTGAAAATAATTCATCCTATTTATGAATATTACTTAATTGTTTTTTTATGATGTGCCATTTTCAAATTCAGAGTGTAATAATACCTTTTAAAATAGAAAGCCAGCCAAACCTAAATTCATAGGTCAACATAACTGTAAGGTTTGTGCACTGTTTCCAAATTCAGGAAAATAAAAGCCTTACTTTTAGAAAAGACAGATTTACACTCGTAAAACGAAGCCTTGCTGTACCTACAAGGAGTAGATGAACTACAGACCTCAGAAAATAAGGAAAAAAAGAACACTTCCATTGTTGTTGCAGGCCAAATACTTGGTAAGAGCTACAGAGGCTTTATGAAGAGAGAAGAGAGACTGAGACTTTTTTTTGTAAAACAGTTTCTGGCCCTAAGAGACTGGACCTCACCTCTGCTATCACAAGCATTAATAAATCACTACAGCACCAGCCACACTGGTCAAACCACCACGTGTGCAGTACAATTTCCACCCCAAACCATGGGCTCTACTGAGGGGAGCACTGATTCTGGGCACCCATACAAAATAAGTAAGACAACTTAGAGTAAAAGGATAATAATAATAAATAAACAGCTAAGTTCAGTGGAAGAGACCAAACAAATTGCTCTGTCAGTGCAGATTACATGGCCAAAACACTTCTATACATGTTAGAGACAGTTTTTATCACAGCAAAAGTGTCTTCAGAGCAAATCCACTGACATCTCAGACGAACTGGATATAACACATGGGCACACTACTCTAAGACAGCTCTGCTTCCAAGTTCACATAAAAATAGAAACTTTGCAGTTTTGTCATCAACACAGGACCAAACATGAAATCCATATCTACTCAGAAAGGACTTCTCATATAAACTCTTCATATGTTCCTTCCCTTCCACCTGTGAAACAATTTTAATACTTTACAGGCACAGACAAACAGGGAAAGGGTGGAAGAAAAACTAAATGATTTCTTTCAGATTTTCTTTCATCAGTTTCTGAATGAAACACCAGTAAAAAAGCTACTGCCAATGGAAGCATCACTTTTTCCTAAGACCCAGGCACAGGGGAAAGCTGACAGAATATAACAGAAGTTTTTTGCGCAGCACCAAGTCAAGCATTTTTTCCTCAAAAACCCATACAGATCTCAATCTGGGATAGGCTGCCAACACCAGCTAATTAAGAATGTTAAGGAAACAGTACTACCCTTCCCTCAGAAGAGAAAAAGGTTCTTTAGCTCCCTTCTGACTCTGTTCTCACAGCTACACTGCAATATCACAGCTGCAAAGAACCACAGCTTCACATTCTTAAGAAACAAGGCTACTACACACTGCCAAGCACAGTTACTTCCAGCTGCACCAAGTAATCCGGTCAGAGAGTGAGAGCTTTGGTTCTAGAAATTCAAACATAATTTTCCTAATTGAAAAAGATACAGGGGCAAATCCATCACAAGTCCATCATGTCAACATGTGCAACAAATGCTTACACAGAATGCCAGTGTTAAGTGTTCTTTACCTTAATCTCAAATGAAGCTTCACTTGCAAAGTCTCCATAGTTACGTGATGCCACCATGACTCGAGAGGCCTTAAGAAAAAGACAAAATCAAAGCATAAGCAATATTTAATTATCAAGCACCAGTAGGTGAATTTTCAAATAATTTCTCAGATCTCTCCCAAACTGAAATAATGCATGAATTAAATTCACCAGTGGCATACCCCTATAAGGCTAAAGAACATTTATTCTGCATGAACGTGCTGAAGTCCTTTAAAATCCAGTACTTAAGATTAAAAAAAATTTAATTCAAATTTGTAATACCCTTGATTACCTAAAATAAACCCAGTAAGTTTCAAGAGATTGTGAAGAGCACCAAAACCACAAAAATAATTGTTTTTCCCTTCACATGCCGGATGCCTATGTAAGTATAGACAGTCAATGCAGATTTTAATGGCTCCCTGTGCTGACTGGAATTTTGCCTTGATAGAATAAAAAAAACACCCCAAAGCAAAACACAACACAAACCAAACAAAAAAAACCAAAACAAACATCACCCCCCCACCCCAAACTAACAAAAAGAACCAAGCAGATTTCTGAGGTACAGACTATTCTCACTCTCTCTTTTCAATAGGAAGAGAAGTTGGGGGGATTCAAGGCAGTAACAATGAAGAGGGAGAGTATTTCAGTGAGCAACAGTACGGCCACTACTTAAAAATGGTAAGGAAACACAGAATGCACCTGAGGATATGTGAAACATAGAACAGAAAGGGAGCATGGCAGGGGACAGATAAGAAGGATGTTTGAAAATACATTACTCGTCTGTCTTGAGAATGAACACAGGCTATTGACTAATAAACACTGATGTTTCAGTGCAGCATATGAAAGGACAGGCATGTGTCCATGCATGCACTGTGGCCACAGACAAGGAATACACCACATCTTCAGTGGTAAAATTGTATTGCTTAATTAAGTTATACAACAATTTCATTCAGTCAGGAAATTCAAATAAATTTAGCTGAAGGTTAATTATTTCAAAATTTTGAGAACGTCCAGGTCACTGTTTCCAAACCAAGGTCTGATTGACAGGTATGAAGCTTGGGACAAAAAAACCCCCAGAAGACACTTCTCAGTCCGTCTTGGTTACCTACTCTGTTGCATATTTGATTTAGCAGTAACAATTTCCCCCTCCCCCTGCCCTATTAGCAGATTAAATATTTAAGGTTTTATTTAACCAAGTTTCTACACTGTTTATCACAACATGTCAGTACTACTGGTGAAAAAAAGCTGTTTTACTTCTAGAGCTCGAAATAAAACAACAGTTTGGGATCTACAGAATCACAGAATGGCCAGGATTGGGAGGGGGCTCTTTAGGCCACCTAGTTAAACCCCTGTCCTGAACATGGGGCATAAAAGCAACACTGAGGAGTCTGTACAAAAGTTCTGACACGTGGCCAGTACCAGTATCAAAAGCAAACCTTGACAAGACTGATCGAGGCCTTACCTCACTAACAGCTCCCTAGGTTAGCAGCATTTGGAAGGAAAAAAAAGGGAATAAAAAAAAGAGTAAGTAGCTATACCAAACAATTAGGGGAGGAGAAGCCAGCAAATTATTAGCCAACTAGAATACAACACTGCAAGTGGTAACTTCCTTACATGGAAACCCATGTATAGTCTGGAAAATGCTCAAAGTATAGTGGATTAAGTCTACTTCTATTTATTTGGCAATTTATGCCTTCACTATAGGTGCCTAGGAACAATTCAAGGCATATATACAAAACTGGTAAGCACTAGGATCCAAAAATCAATTCTACTAAGATAACCAAACCAGATCTAGTTTGGCATTCCAGCAAAACACAGTATTTCAGGAGCAGGCTAAGTACTTGTAGTAAGGGACTAATTTTAGGTACCTATATTTGCAAAATCTAATTTAATTTGCAAAATTCCAGATATCTTACTTGTGAATCAGGAAATACTTTCAGATATGAAGCCTCAACACACACTCCCAGTAAATGTGCTCCCTTGTGTGATTCTCACGAATCCAGTCGCTCATAAGCAGTGAATGCTTGGGTGAGAGAGCTGCCTCAGAACAGGGGTACAGCAACAGATCTGCTCTCCATGGAAAAAAGGCAGCTTCCAGTTACCAGAAAGTCCCTTTTAACTCTGATCTCACCAACAATTTTTTCCTCAGTAGGGTTAATTTTTCCCTTTATGGCCACAGTCATTATAGTGGAATACGGAGAATGAAGAGATAAAAGCATGATTTCTCACACAAAAGAGATAAAGCACAGCAAATGACACAAAAATAAACTTTGAAAGGAAAATTCATGCAGCGATTGCAAGGGGCTGCTGGCTGGGCTGAGGGGGTGGTGAAGCTCAGTCAGTCAGGCACTCAACTCTAAACGGGCCGAGCAGCGCGTGTTCATTACCCCTGTGAGTGATCTGATCTGTGCTGTCAAAATATACACGGAACGACATAAATTAAAGCATTGCGCCACCAGGCCTTTATAGAGCGAGCTCCTGCACGCGGCGACTATTTTACTGGGGATCTTCACAATCTTCAGAGCGGGAAAACCAAAAGGCCAAAACCCCCAATTTTTTTTGTTAATTCTTTTTTTCTTTTTTGTTTTTTTTTTTTCTTGTCCTCCGGCACTACCCTCCCGGGCGGTTGGGGCCGCCTCTCCCGGGCCGTTCCTGCCCGTCCCCCAGCGGCGAGGAGCGGTTCCCGCAGCGCCCCCGCGCGGCCGCCCCCGCCCCCCGCCGCGGACC
>VYXB01010567.1:2207921-2334419 GCA_013397135.1 Pachyramphus minor
CTCGCTGCGTCCCCGCGCATGCGCGGCGCGGCGCTGCGCTGCGGCGGGGCAGCGCCCCCTGCCGGGCGCCCGGAGCCGCTAAAGGTCATTAAAGGTCATTAAATGTGGGAAGGGCGCGGTGTATTCGCGCCGGGATTCCCGCGGACCTGCTCCGGGCTGGACGTCGGGAGGGATTTGGGGCATTAGGGAGGATTTCTTCACGTAAAGGGTGATTGGGCATTGGAATAGCTGCCCAGGAAGGTGATGGAGTCGCCGTGCCTGGAGGTGTTTAAGGACAGACTGGATGTGGCACTCGGTGTCCTGGTCAGGTTGACGTGGTGGTGTTCGGTCATAGGTTGGACTGGATGATCTCAGAGGTCATTTCCAACCCAACTGATCCTGTGATTTTGGTGCAGACAGGTGGGGTTTGGGCACGTCCCCACCGCTGTCCCCACCGCTGTCCCAGACACCATTGCTGGGCATTCCCTCATTTTTAAATGGATAAAGTAGCTGTTTAAGTGGTTCCAGCAGTACTGGCATAACCCTGCAGCTGAACACTGAACAGATACAGATACTCGGTAGATAGTGCACCCTCTGCCCCACCCCACACCCAAAGAACGCCCAAACCAAAAAATAAACACAAACCCAAAACCAACAAAACAACAGAAAATAAATTCTGTTCACCTGTTGGTCTCATAAATACTCACGTATACTGAGTCCTGAGGGTTGCACAGAGCTCAGCACATTTGCAGCACAAGTGCTACCTACATGTTTAAGGCATAATTGGCACGGAAAATGTGTTCCTCAAGCTACACCCTCAGCCTGTATCGGAGAGGACAGAAAGTGATGTCCATTGCCAGAATACAGTCTCATCTGGATCCCCACTGTACTGTTCAACTCTTTCCTTGTCTCCCCACCTGTTCCATTAATCAGGACACTAGTGGCCAATCTGATTTCTTCCTCACCTTCTCTGTAATGCAGAGTAGGAAGAGAGGTAGCCATCTCATTGCTGGTGGACTGGAAATTACCAAACTTTCTTCAGCTTTAAGCATTTGTGACAGTGCAGAGCATGGGCAGTGCTCAGCATCCTACCTTTTTGCTGTTGCCCTGCAGGCTCCCTAAAGGCATGTATTCTGTACCTTTACATAGGCTGGGATGTATAAGAGCAGTGCTTTTTATAACTACGAACAAAATCTGAAAATATTGGATTGCAGTAATGAAATCCACCCATGAGTAGCTAGATAATGCTGGTTTTGATTGTCCATAGGGATGAAGCAGTTCTTGCTAACATACTGGTAAAGGCAAGTCTATACAGGAGCTTCTTGAGGAGTCATTTTTGGCATGCAAATTGTTGGAAGTTTGAATTTTGTAAGTCTGCTCTGCACTGTTAAGGAAATTTAGACAACATTCATGAAGCAACAAGAGCAGCAACAGCAGCTGGCCTCCAACAGAATAAAAAGCAAGGTTGATCAGTTGCTTCAGAAGGCATTTTTCCTAGGGTATCTTTAGTCCATAGCACTTCACCACTTGGAAAACAATCATGGACTTGCTGCAGATGTTGCTCTGCAGGCAGGGAGTGGCTCTGCTGCTGGAGGAAACATTATCACAAAGGTCTGTGTAAGATTTTCCCTAGAGCTTCCAAGGTGCTGCAACAGATACAGAGGTCCCAGGCCACTTGTGAAGTGTAGCCATCTCTGTCTGGAATTTTGCAACCTGCATTTTTATCAATCAGTTTGCACAGTCCTGGAGAGATTCCTGATGGATTCATGCACACACCAGTGCACACCTCAGTGAGGCTCACGGAACAGAAAGAGGAGTGAGTGTCTTCCTGCTCTGCTCAAGTTTACAGCAAAGCCAAGTGGCACCTGGACTGAGATGACTTGCTCTGAGGATTCTGAGGCTGTCAGAATTTCCTGCGATACATGGCAGAACAAGGATTCACCGCTTTTAATAGTTTTCACATTCTAGAAATGACGTTCCTTAAGAGAAGGAAGTGTACTCGTATCTGTACATGAGACAGAAAGATTCTGGTAAACTCATGTGCCAACTTCACTAAGCAACATTGTGAAGTAAAGGTTTCAAGAGATCTAGGAACAATTGATAACTGTGGACAGGCTCCTTCTCAAAGGAAGAATTATTATTACTATTATTATTACAGAAGAATGCAGTTAAGCTTATTTCATGTTGTGTCCATTACCTGTTTCTTCTATTAATGAAAGAAAAAAGCAGAGAAATTTTTACAGTTACCCAATTATAGACTGATATGTTGTTAACACTTCTAACAGTCATGGGAAATAGTTATTTTTGATGGGAAAGGACCCATTTTCTGGAAATACAGTAAAACATTGATTTGTATTACCTGTGCCAATTTTTTTTACTTTTCATGGTATTTCATTAATATTCATATGTTTTCTGTATTAAAAACTCTTAAAACGTCTGAAATTATTACGTTGTCCTACAGAAAAGTAATGCAGAAAGTTAATTCATTGAATATGTAAACAACAAAAAGGAAAACATTATAAAATCATGAGCAGAGAATTACACTAGAAAATAATTTAATGAAAGGTGATTGTGTAATATTTCATAATGGAGTACCTTGCCATGTGTGACTCTAGTATTACATCAAGGGTGTGTTGCATGGCAGTTGGCCAAAACTCATTGTTTTCTATAGTTCTGGGTGTGACCCTAAAATGTTATCATTTTTCGGATTGCAGCTGCTGTTCCAGATGGCTGCCGTCAGCAGAGGGGAGCGTCCAGCGTTCAGGACTCGCCCCGGCTCACTGTCTGTCTGCATCCCGGAGAAAGCAATCCCCGCCTCATTCCAGGATCCCGAAGATTGCTGCCTGATTTTTCTTCCCCCACCCCCCTGCCCCCGCCACTGCAGATCTCACAGCAGGCAGCCAGGACGGCTGCCGTGGAACAGCCGGTGGTCGCATCGCTCCAGCCTCGCTTCCTCCGTGGGAGAATCGGCACTGGAACGCGCTTGCCCAGGTCTCCTGAGTAGCACCGTATGGTGGCACCTTAAGTTGTAATATCTATTTTCCATGTTCATTTAATTCAAAACGCTCGCGGCAGCAGGAGGCCGTGTAGCAGCGCTTCTGAGGGGCACCGCGCAGTGTGCCCTGTGCTCGGTGGTGTGCGGATCCGTGTGGTGGCGTGGTGAGCTGCCTCCGCTTTGGAGGACAGACTGGGAAGGATGGTGGCGTTGTCCTACCTATACTGGTCACGCAGCAGCCTCCAGAACCCTGCCCCGGCTTCTTCCTGGTGGAAAGCAGTCAGTTAACTTCAAGAGAGAGCCCACGAGAGGATGAGCATATTCAGATGTGAATGACAGGGAGCCAGGTCCTGGGACTGAACTGAAGAATTAAGTTATCAAAAAGAACAGATGTAATCTTAGATCCTTTTCCACGTTTAAAACCTGTATTACCAGCTTCACTCCAGATGCATCCTCCCATTGTAAATATAATATGCTCTGTTTCAAATTGCTCAATAGGAACAATCCTTTTTCTCTTATTATTCTTTGAGTTTCCATTTGTTTTATCTCCTCCCATTTTTCTTACTGTCCTCCCCACTCTCATTTGATTTTCTTGCCCAAACATTTCTTTTATCAGTATTCCTCTCTTCCTTTTCTCAGATCCATGTGGCTTCTCTATGCTTCTCACAGAAAATATCTCTATTTTGCTCTTTTATCTCCCATCCCTTCTGACTAATTCCTATTCTGTTCTACATTTCCTAGTAGTTCCTGCTTTAGACAGCAGCATAGATGGGGGAATTAGAACAATTAATTATACTGTCAAAATCTTTCAGATGATTTATGTCCTTTGGAGTCATTGGAGTTTGGAAGAGAAACAGTTTTCTAGGACCTTCCCGATGTTTTGCTTCTAGAAGAGATAGAAAAATGGATTAAGAAAGTATATTTTTTATTCATAATTCTGATTGCTTTTCTGCATTATTATTTGGAAAATACCAACATCTTGAAAGAGCAAGATGCCAATAAAGTTATAATGTAATTTTTCATGCTTGAATTATTTATCCTTTTATGCTTCTATCCTCCCCATTATATTAACTTTCTTTTTTTTTTTTTAGTCCCAGGAGCAATTAATATTACAAAATACAGAGAAGCACTGCTGTATAAAATGTTGTATCCATTTGCATAGTAAAGTGCCACGGGAAAAGAGAAATTACTTTATTCTTCTGGGTAAGCCCAACTATGGTAGAGTTATGTGAATGTAACATTCATCAGCTTGAAAACTGTGAGGAAAAGAAAACAGATATCTTTTGTTGTTGCTGTATCTCACTGAAAAATTATGGTTGGGGCTCAGTTCAGTGCTTCTACACTTTGAAATCATACATGTCTTTCAGGTATATACAAAGGTATAGTTTTATTCACAATCAAGATCTCAGACTTTGTGTCTGTGAGGCTCAGCCAAATGCTCCAAACAAACATTTTGTGAAATGAATTCATGTAAACCTTTGTAAAGAAACCAACTATTTGTACTTTGTGATTTTTAACGAGGGCATCCTTCTTCTCCTATATTATTTCCCAGCACCTTACAGATAACATTCCTATTGATAAAGCTCTGTGTAACACCTGCCTTTTTCACAGTGGTAGAATAATCTTGAACAACACTCACTTGTGAGCCACTATGATGCCAAATTCTTTCATGCAGGATTATTGCCAGCCCCAGTGCTCTCTGTCTGCCTTTTCTTTGATAGCTCCTGCTCTCTGCTTCTAGTTATAAACGACTGATTTACATCCCGACTTTCAGACCACTCCTCCACTTTTACAAATAACTCCAAGTTCTGATCCTTTGCCCCTCTCCAGTTTGTCTCTCCAGAACTAAATGGGAGATTCTCTTCTTCCTTGTCCCTGCTAATAATGCAATTGAATAGTACAAGCACAAGGAAAGACTTTTTCAGAATTGTATTACCAGCAGAATCATAGGTTAACTATTCTTTGATTATGGACTTTTTTGAATTTTAGAAGGAAAAAACGAGAGCTGTGTAGCAGAAGTGCCGTGAGGCGGCAGTGTAGCCCAGGGATGGAAGCGCCTCTGCACTTTCCCCTGTAGCCGGTAGAGAACTGTTTCGGCAGCGGGGCGCTGAAGGTTGCCTAGTTACTTGGGAAAGTCATGTTAGGATAACATTAAGGGAACAAACTGAAAATAAACTGGTTACACTCGAAAGGGTGTGACCACTTGGTATTGCTTGCCGGGTTGTGCCTGTAGTGTTTATTTCCTTTTCCTGAGAACAAGAAGGGGATGTTTCAACCCAATCTGTTGCCATTGACCCCAGTCCTCTGGGGACTTCCCTCAGGGGAAGGAGTGCCTAGTCTAGGTCTGTCCTTCACTAATTTTGATGTTTATCTGGTTTGAATGAAGCTCATACATTTGAGCAGAGGCAAATTCATACAGCCCTCCTCCCCACACCAGAGAAACTCATTGCAAATACTCATTGCAAAGTTTTTTGAACCTCTACAAAGTCCAAGCCAGTCCTGTGGTATACAGAAAGGGTCATGTATCACGAAGAAAACAATCCTGAGGGATGTATCATGACCATTTGATACCAAACTTTTATGATATGAAGCCATTTTGCACTAAGCCACATTGTTTCTGACAACCCTTAGTGGATTGTGATTCATCCCTTATTACTCTGGTTTAGGATGATATGATGCCACCTGCTTTAGCATGTGTGTATCTGGATCCATGTGCAGAAATCCTGCAAATAATTATAGGGGAGAACGCTTAGGAAAGCAGATCAACCAAATTACAGAATTAAGGATGTTCAATAACTTGGCTCCCTGAGCTTTGATACTCTTGCCCTTTGTGGAGGACTCTGGAATAAAACTCGTCTCTCTATTCTCATGCTTTCAGAAATTCTTTTCTTCCGCTCATGATTAAGGGCATTAAAAATTATCTTTAATGATGGCACTAAGACTGCTCTAAATACATTCAAATAGAATGGGGAGTGGGGAGTGAATTAAGAAAGGAAACAGACTTCAGAGAGGTGAAGAGTAGTCCCCTCAGCCTGACAACCCTCCATTCAGGTTTTTCTTTTCTCGAGGATGGTTGAAAGACATTTAAATGCAAAAATTTGTTAAGGGAACTTGGATAACTTTCACCAAACTGTAGAATCTCTTCTGGTAATCTGCATGTGACTTCGTGCATGAGAAGAGTGAACCCTGTATTATTACTTTGTTTCTGGGTTTTAAAATTAAGTACAGCTCTGTAGGAGCTCAATTCACTGTCACCTGGTCCTGAGCATTACAAGGCAATGGCTACATAGTTTTTTCTAAATGTTATTTTCCTGTTAACATTAAATAGGATATTCCATACAATTTTGTCCTAAAACCTCATAATATTTTGACTATATTATTGCTTTACATTTGGGTACTAGATTTTCTTGTTTTGCTATAGATCAGGCAAGTCCTGAACAAGTGGCCAAAGGCAGTGCTAGCCCAAGGCGGCTCAGCAGTTTTGGGGAGGCTGAGCTGGCTAAGAAAAATTTGGAGCTGAGTCCTGTGCCAGGGGCAGAAACATGTGAAGAGAGCTGTAAAACTGTAAGGAGAGCTGTGTGGAGCTGGGTTTGTGTCTCCCGAGGTGCGGGTGGAGGTGAGGAGCACAGACACCGTGACCTGCCTGAGCAGTGCTGCTGCCCTGTGGACTTTTCTGCCAGCAGCAGCAACAAGTGTGACTTCCCAGGGCCCTGGTACAAGCAAAATAAACAATAGTGCCATCAGAATTTTGTTACCTCTGTTGGCTGCTCTAGGCAAAGCCCAGCTTTGCCCATGGTTCTAGTTGACCCTGCATAAAGATGACTTTTTATTCCAGCTGTGCATCTCAGCTGCAAACATAGACTTGATGGCAAAAATATTTGCTAAAGAGTAATTCACTGTAAGGCCACAGGAAAGGGAGGAAGAGGAGAATGTCTCTTCAGAATGCAGCTGGTGAAGGCTAGGAAGAGTTATCTGTATATCTACCATCTTGATTACGAGCAAGATTTATCATACTGGTTTTCAGATTATGGGTCTTCTCCAGATTCAATTAAAATCAATGAGAAGCTTCCTATTGATTTCTGTAGGTTTTCAGTCAACCCCATATCAGTGTATATTTGCTGTCAAACATACAAGCCTGTAATACCTTGAAAGAAAACATACAAATCATTAAAAGATTTGAAGATTTTGAGTCCTATGTTCAGAGTTTGGAAGCACATTATTAACTTCAGCTGCACTTAAAGAACGAGTAAACATGAGTAAGAGTTCACATTTGAAACTATTTTTGTTCGTTAATGTTACAGTTTCTGCCAAATAAGGCACAATGTGTTTATTTTTGTCTGACTAACTTCAACTGCTTTAAAGTCCCATAAAGTTCATAAAACAATTATGCCTTGGATCTTTCTGCTGTATGGTACCACATCCCTTTGCTCTACTTTTTCTTGGAGCATCTGTCTCCTATTTCATATGACAAGCAGTTTTCTCCCAGATCCTTTGCCAGCTAGACTCCAGTATTTTCTTTACTGACAGCAAATTTTTTTTTCCATTTGAAACCTCAACAGTCACTCATTTGTTTTGAATTATGTTTGTTGGAACATTTTCTTTTTTTTTTTTTACAGGTGGCTTTTTTAATTCCCCTCAAACAAAGCTGATATTTCAAGTGATTTAACTATTTTGAATTACATATTAGCCAAATAAAATAAACTTGTAAAATTCTGCTTGCTCATTTGCCTAAAGCCAGTACATTGTGGTGAGGAAGGGAATTGTGTGAGTTACATAGAGTTGGTACAGACAAAGAAAATTCATGTGTTATATTTTTATAAAGCACCCAGACAGTAATTTTCGAAAAGGTTCATGGCAATTTGTTTTAGTCTCCTGTGAAATTAGTTTTTTTTTTCTTTTTAATTAATTTGTTATCAATTTTTCAGTGAGAGCAGACAAGCAGACTGAGTATCTGGTTTCCACAAAGACTGGGAGAGATGTTTTTAAGATTGCAGGGTGGCTGGATAGATACATCTTGCTTGTTTTTTATGTACACTTTATATGGGTTTTTTTCTTCTTCAGAATTTAACTCCTAAAAAGATTTTAAGCCATTCTGATTGCAACATACAGTCAGCCATTTATACATTTGGCTTGATCAATGCTTTAAAGAATCTGACAATCTGTATTGGAAAAAAGAATTGGGTAAACCCTTTTCAGAACCATTATGACTGCACATCAATTTTCAGTACTAATGCTTGTCCAGAGAGGGTTCTAATAAGGAAAACTCAGTGATGGCAGACATGTCTACCTGTAAGGAATTGGCAGCAATGAAACCAAGGGATGTACAATATTAGAACTTTGGTTTTACCTTTTTTCCACTTGGACAGGAGAAAACAAGACTACTGAACAAGTTTGGTGTATGAGGCCATGATAGCATGACAACCAACCATTTAAAAATCTAGTAAGGAAAGATGGACAAACAGAACTTGTGAGAGAACATTTCTCAACAGCTGGAAAAGTGTTTGAGGCAAGTGACCCAGCTGGCTGACCCAAGGTGGTGTGAATGTTGCAGATTTCCAGTGTGGATTTTTTTATAGCTCTTCTAGGAGAAGTTTAACTGAAAGAGCACATCAGAAAACAGAAGCAAAAGAAATCTAAACCAGTGTGAATTTTCCGGTTATTTTTCCAAACTTTTCGAATGCGTACATTCGGTCAGCTAAAAAGCTCCCTCATTTGTCCTGCATACTTCTTTCCACTTGTACAGCAGTAGAAAGGCCAGAGTCTGAAATATAAAATGGTGGTGCTCCAGGGTTCTGTACTCAACTGATTTTCTTTCTGGTTTGCCTTAATATGGTGCTGATTTTAGTAATTAGATTGTGCACTTGGCCTACCCATAACTGAAATATTTACAAAGGCTTATGTAGTTTGAAGCTTCTTGTTAGCTATACATTAAAGAATGTTCAAGAGCAAAAATTATTCCAGGAAGGGAATGGAATAAAACAGTTAAAAAATTGCTTCTGGGTTGACTTTTCCTGGACAGTAGAGAGGAATAACTTCTTCATTTCTCCCAGCACATGCAGTTTTGAGTCAGCCATGCCTCTGTTGCAGGTTGCCTGTGCCAGCAAAAGACATATCACTTGGAAGACCAAATCACGTTGCAGGAAACAGTATGCCTTGGATCAGATGAAATGTTTGACACTAAAGGTGCCATCCTGCTCTCATAAGTATAACTAATTTTCTTGGTAATAAATTAGAATTTATATGAACCCCACAGTGACACTGAAATGAGCAGTTAAGCTATTAGTGTGGCATTTTATGTTAAAGATCTGATTTTTTTTTTTTAACTAAAATATCAAACTCATGAAAGCCAGAGTGAGACACTGGCACTGACTCACTACTGCTTAGATTAGGACTACTTGGCAGTTTAGTGAGACAGATGCCAGTTTGGGGCATATCTGCTGTCCATTTTTGTGCTGCTCTCTCAACTCACTTAGATGAAATTATTTTTTATCAAAGAAAGGGCCCAAGCATTTGCAACCATAGTAGGAGAAGTCTGAATTGTTAGAGTAAAATCAGCCCACCAGCTGTCAGCTGCTTTCTCTTATCTAGACTATTACTCTCTGGCATTATTTCTTACCAGACCTCGTTTTTGCAAGGCTGTTATTCTTTCCATAGTTGGAAAACTGCTGTAACTGAGGAAATGGGGAGAGATTTCTGTTAACCAGACTATCTTTCAGCATTAGGGAAGTTGCAGTTAATTGTAACTCTTCGTAATACTGGATCATAAATCTTAGAATATAATGAGTCTCAAGGAACTCAGAATGAGAGTTTCTGACAGTACTTCTTGGCAAACAATTATTACTAGGACATTAATTCTGAAAACAAAGGCTTGCATCCTCTTTTTGCATATACAGAGCTGCATTGTTATCAGGTTGTTTTTTGCAAGAAAAGCTGTGGATCTGTCTCCCTGACCTGAAGGCTTCTTGAATAATTTATAGGCAGCCAATTGATCAGATTCATAATGAATTTTTTAGTTTGATGTTGTCAACCTGAAATTTGACATCATTAAAAGAAATATATAAGTCGCCGTGCATGTTTCAGAAATCCATAATTGCATAGTAATCTGGGTGCAAACAGGCCCTTTGCCATTAAGGCCATGATGATACTAATTTGACTATTTCTAGAAGAAATGAGCACTTGAGTAAGTAAAAGAACCATACCTGAAACCATGTATTTCAGAGAGTGGGGAGAAACTCAGATCTTAATGAAAATTGGTTTTCAGATTACCACCTTTTTTTAATGTTCTTTCTCTTAGCGGTTTCACATCTGCCAAATATTACTCATGTCAGAAAAATGCTTTTGGACTTTTTTCTGGTGGGAATAAGTTTTATGAAATTGTATTCAGGTAATGCTGGCATGTCTTGATTTATATTGTTCCCTCAAATGGAAATCCATTAAGAATAATTCAGAAAAATCCATATTTTTAATAGATTTTTTTAGAAGATCTGTCATGGAAAAGCATTTAGTGGTAAAATGGTTCCCTATCTCACTAATTTGAGCTAGCCTGAGTATTTTTGCATGTCAGCTGTGCTTTATTTGTGTGTGCATACATAAAATGGTGTACAAACAGTATAGATCTCCCCCTGAGAAACGAAGTTTGAAGGTGTTGTTATGTTATTAATTAAATAATGGAGCCTTTCCACCTTCTGTAGGCCAACTTCCTCAAAGAAGAATCTAATGCACACAGAAGGAGGCAAGAACAGGTTACCACCACACAGAACATGAAGTCAGAGCAAAGGCACAGAGAGAATAGGTTTCCAATATATGTCAGTCATGCAAAACAGAAAGAATACCAGTATTAAAATGCATACAAAATGTGCCTCAAAGCAAACTGCATTGCCAGACAGTAGAGCACAGGGTGTACAGTGCATGAAAGTGGAGAAGACCTCAAAGGACAAAAGGATAACAGTGATGATATGTTCTTTTTTTGGGGGTTATTCTGTGGCAATAGTCATCCTCTGTGTACAATAGAAGCCTGTGATTGCATGCAAAAGTTCATACTAGAAATAAGATTTAAATGGGAGTGAAATATAAAATAAATTCAAAATTATTTATGGACAATAATTTAAGATTGGAAACAAAAAGCATGCAAATGAGAAATCAGAATCATAGGGCCAAATGAAAGGATTCAGAGGTTTACCTGAAAAACGGTGGGGTCATCTTACATTGTTTCATGTATCGGAAGTGAGACACTGAAGTAAGTCATGCTGTCTGAGCTCATTATTTAGGCTTTATGGTCACTGAAGAGAGATAAACAATCCTACAGAATTGTCACCCTTAAAATAAGTGGATGTCTGGGAAAGAATCTCTTAGAATATGTACCTAATCTGGAATGGCCATGTGTAGGTGAGAAGAACCACTTGTAACATGATCATGACAGAAAAAAAGAGACAGGAGTTAAATGTTAGTTTGTACTAGGTAGAATAAACCACAAAATGTTAAAGGGACCTTCTCAACCATGAAAACAAATATCTTATCTCTAATGTTACAACTTCAAAGCAATGCATGCCTGCTATGCATCTAGGATTAGATGCAAGTTCAGAGCAGAGAAAGGTTAGTAGGGGAATTGCACAATCACGGAATGGTTTGGGTTGGAAGGGGCCTTAGAGATCATCTAGTTCCAACGTCCTTGCCATGGGCGGGGAACCTTCTACTAGACCAGGTTGCTCAAAGCCCCATCCAACCTGGCCTTGAACACTTTCCATTCACCACTTCTTTGGACAATCTGTTCCAGTGCTTCACCACCCTCAGTTCATTGGCGCATTTGTACCCATTAAAATATCACAAGATATTATATTTTTTGCTGTCACTTTTTTTTTCATTTAAGGAGAAACAGAAGCACAAAATTAATCTAGAAATTCAGTATACCGATCTTTTGCTTCCTCCAAAACCTTCTGAAATCTGATTTTCATTTCCTTTTTCATAGCTCCTATTAAACATGCAAAACCCATAATAACTTTTTGATTGCACTCCCAATGGACTTCAGAGATTTTTTTTTCTTTGGTGTGGCTGGTGCTGAAATAATACCAATACCTCTAGTGGATTTTTTTAATGCATACTAAAAAGAAGGGGAATTTTGCCATCTCTTCCTGCTCTGACACTGCCAAATGCTACATAGGCTGAAATTTGCACAGGAGTTATGTTTAATTGTTAGACATACGGAAATATTTTCATTCTTTATTCTGATTAAAAATATTACTGCAATTATCCTCCAGGTCCAACCAACAGTGGAAAATAGATCTACAGGAAGGCTGAGCTAATGTAATCTTGGTTCCTTGGACTTAGGTGCCTTGCTTTTGAAATAGTCTCTTGCATCTAGCCAAGGGCAACAGTCTATATTTATCTCTGACTTGTTGCTTTTATTTTGCACTTTGCAGGAGAGATATTCTTGAAGTATATTCTACAACATGCAGGTTTCACTCTCCAAAATAAATACATCGAATCACTGTTATTGTAGTAACTCTCCTTTTTGGGATCTGGACCTGGTTCCTTAGGCTGGTACTTCGTGAAATAAAGTAACTCCAGTTATGGAGGGCCACTAAGCAAGAGAGAAGAATATATCTGACTCATAGTTTTCAAATTCGATGATTCTATGTTACCAGCATTCTTTTAGTGAGGATTACACCATTTCTAAAAATCTTTACATTCCCAACCTGTGGTAGATAATAACAGAAATTGGAGTGAAGTTCTGTAGCTTGCCAGCCAATCCTGCAAATACTTTTGCAGTGGTTAAACTTTACATGTAGCAAAGCAGACTCCATCACGAGCCTGCTCATTTTAGGAAAGCTAAGCGTATGTCCCGTGATTGCACAGCTGTGGGAAAGGAGACAGGCAGGATGAAAGAAAATCCTAAATTTGTTCAGTCTTCTCCATTGTGTAATTTACAAATTGGCTGGGAGGGAGCTTTTCATGTGTCATATGGTCTAATTTGCAACAGGATGAATTTCATCAACACCTACAAGAAGTCCTGCTTCTGCTACACATGTGAATTGGCACAAGATAACATTCTATAAGGAACTCCTGATGTTTGGTGTTCTTATATGAAAAAAAAGTGATGCACAATTGGAGAGCTCACATCTCGTTGTGGTTTAGTGTTCTCTTTAAGGACACAGTTGATACACAGAAGAGCCACCTGTCCTTTTGAACACGGAACATCCCACCTTTTGTAAGAGAAAATGAAGAAATTGGCACAGAATGTACTTGAGCATCATCTTGGGTTACTTTGAGCAGAACTGTGGGAATATCTAGTATTTCGTAGTTTGTCGAAAAGTTTGTGTCCAGATTTTGTACTTACTTCCTAGAAGCAAAGAAGTGTGCAAAGCTGATGTCAAGCTTCAGAAGTACTGTTAATGTAATGTGAGAAATTTGTTACTCTTGCAAATTTTGTACTTTGGGGCAGTGACCTTGAAGGCTTGAGAAAGGTTTCTTTCATTACTGTGGAAATACATGTAAGTATTAAAAAATACTTATGATAATCCATGCTTGTGTAAAATGGGAAGTAGTGTGAAGAATCAGGAAAATGATTTTATCTTTGTAGTGTTGATACTGGAATACTGTGTACTGTTCTGAAACCCTTTTATAGAAAGCGTAAAGTGAAAAAACAAGTATCTCAAAATGGTTATAATGCTTTAAGTAATACATTTAAAGAGTACAACCTGTTTATATACACAAAATAAGCTTTTCAAACATAAAATATCACCCTTGATACTTTCACCCCAGGCAATGTCATAGGGAAAACCATAACAAGAAACAATGGCCAGAAAATTTGAGCTACAAGAAAAAAAATCACCTGCGTTTAATGTTGGTGTAAATGGCACCCAAATAAAATGCCTAGACAAGTGTGGGGCTCTCCATCTTCAAACTGAAATTGTCTGAAAAGATTTCCAGAGCTGAGCACTAGTTGTTAGACCCATTATATGAGTCGCTGGATGCCATTCCACACTATGCAGGAAATCCGTCTGGTACAAGATTTTATTGACCAAAATCTGCTATTCCTGTGAACTTTATTGCAGATTTTGACACCATTATTAATATTTACCAAAGTGGCAGAAACATATTACAGATTATTTTCTACTCTTTAGCAATACAGTATCATCTGTTGTGAGAGGGAAGGCAAAGTCATTACTGCAATTCATTTTCTGAGCAAGTGTTCTACCTGAGAGTGTTAATGAATCACAGTTTGCTAGGGTGGCCCCTGCAAGGCTGCTTGAAAATATTCATCAGATTACTATGTTTGGAATTTGACCATTAGGGATAGGCTAAAAATAAGCTTCACAGCTAGTAAGATTTATACTTATATGTGAAAATATAACTGGGGGGAGTCAGAAAATGAGATCAAGCAGTTACTTTAAACTGGAACAAAAATAATATATTTTCTTACCAATTTATTTCTGACACTGATATCTCTCGGAAGCCTTGAATAAGTTTGACTGTTAAAAGAACAAACGTATTTTGTTAGTTGGATTTATTTTAAGGAAGTTATGGCTCAATTTTAAGACATTTATAAAAATGTCTTTAAGGAAAGGTTGAGTGGAAGCAACATGAAATCATATTACAAACAGGAATTCCAAGACAAAAAAAAAATTAAAATTCTGATTAATAATGTGTTGTATTCATTAAGACAAATGTGACAGGTTACATTTGGGGTTACCAGCCTGTGGTTGGAGTTGTAGATACTTTTTTTTTTAAAGAGGATGACATGATACATTCAGAAAGAAAAAACATCCAAAGCAGCTTTGGTTGCACAGAGAATACTTTGGTGCAAAAATAATGTAAGATTCCCTCTGGTTGCGGATTTATGAACTTAGAAAATACAATGTTGTTTTAAAAGAGAAATCTAAAATTCATGCAACTCCTTTCACAGACTGGTAACCTCAAATGCATTCTATTAAATGCACTGTGTTAATAAGTTACTTAATTTTAATCATTACTGTGATTTGATGCTTGGGATATAATTTGATTTTACTTTTCGTCAAATTTGCCCATTTAATTAATGATTTAAAACTGAGCCATAACTCCCCCCTGAAAATCACACATGACAAATTATATTTGATTCTTTACTAATCAGTGTCTAATGTTTTTTGCACAACATGAACCCAAGCAGTTTGTCCAGTGAAAAGTTTTGTCCTTCTGCATCTGCACGAGGATAATTTCCACTGCAATCGGAATTTCTCCAGACTGATGCTGGTTTTATGAAGGCAGAATGAAGCTCACTTCACACAATAGGTGTTATTCCATTATGCATATCCATGAAATTCAACTTTTTATGAGTTTTTGACCTTCCACAATTTTCCAAGGGTTTTATAGTCCCATGTTGAAGATCTTTCAGAGGCAGTTAACAAATCCCTGGGTATCTGTGGGTCACAGTGTGCAAACCACCGCACCAAAGGAAATATTTGCCAGCCTGCACTGTGACTGATAGAGATCTCTCTCTGTGTTCTGTAGGGCACAAAGCAACCTCAGCTTCGGCTCCCTGCTCTCCATTGCTTCAGTCACACTGGAAGACCAGAATTCCCAACCCACCACAAAGCAGACTAAAGTACTTTTAATTAAAAATGCATGGAAGAGGGACAAGTCTGATTTCCTATTTCCAGTCTGACCAGAACAGACCATTTTAGAGCCCATTTCCAAAACAGTGTGCTTTCTCTTCTGTGCAGGCGTTGACTAATGCTAAGGAATGTATTCCATTACAGCCTCGCTGGCTTGCACTGTAACTTCATGTAGAACTAGTTAGTTGCCATGGTGACAGCAACCAACAAACAGAAAAAAATTATGAACTCTTTCAGGACTGGTCAGAGCAGTTTAATGACAGCATCCACACTTAAAACTGTCAAATGTTCTTGTTTTGCTCTCTTTTAGAAGGAGACTCAAGGTGCAATATCATCCTAAGGCCATGTATATCTGCTCCTGAGATGCTGTTTCACTTATCTTTGAAAATTTGTGAAGCTACAGATATTGTAATTTGTAGGCGTTACTTCAAGTAAATCTGGAGTTTACCTCCCTAATTAGAAACTGAACCACAGTTCAACTTGATGAAACCCAACCGACTTTTGGAAAAGTATGTGAAGATAGAGTTTGTGGGTGGGAATAATGTTCATCTAGGGGTGAAATCTGTGCAATACCTTTATAACCTGAAATCTACTATAATGCTCAATGGGAGTGTTTGAAAAATAAGGTAGAATACAATATAAAATTGCATTGTTTTAAGAAAGAGGTACAAACTCCCTGAAAACTCACAAAAAATAAAAGTCCTAACTATCTTCATTTTTGCTTTAATATTTGATCTTATTATTCAAGATAGGCATAGCATGGGATGCAGTCTATGAAGATTTCTCATTTTGAGGAGGACAAAATGTTTTAGAAGTCCATTATTCAGTTTTGAGCTTGGTAATATTTAAGTCTGCAGAGGCAATCCAGTGACAATGAGATGAGTGTGAAGTGTGGTTCAGGTTACTGCAAAGATGCTGAATTGTTATCTGCTCTGTGCTGAAGGAGATGGAGCTTGGAGGAAAAGGTAAATAGGGTTCCTACAGAAAAGGCGGAGATTTGTGTATCAGAAGGAGGTTATTGTGTCCTCTTCCCTCATATTTTTTTTGTTCATTTTGATTAATAAAGAACCAAGGCAAAGATTTCACTACAGGCCTTTTTGTTCAATCCTTCCCCCAGTTTTAGTGACTGCTAAAATCTGTGATTGCAATTTTGTCCATTGCACAGCTGTGAAGGAATTGAGTTTCTCTTCTTCCCTAAATGCATTTTGTTTTAGAAGAGTGTCATAGTTAAAGTTGTTCATAAAAAACTCTTTCTGGCTGTGGAACTCCCAGGCTTCCTGAAAGTGTCAGGAGAACTCAAGTAGATTTCCCATTGAATTATGCAACCACAGCACAGCCCAGGCTGGAAGGGATCTTGAATGGTCATCTGGCCCAATCTTTCATAGCAGAAGGAGCCCAGATGACATTATCTAGCACCCTGTCCAATTGCATGTTAAAAACATCCATTGATGGGTACTTCACCAAGTCCCTGGGGAGGCTTATTACAGTGATTGATTGTTCTCACTGTAAAAAATTTCCTGATGGAAGATGGAACCTCTTCTGAAACAACCTGTGTGTGCCGTCCCATCCCCCTACCCCCATCTTCTCTAGGAAGCTCCCTGTGAAGTGAGAGAATCTGTCCCCTTTCTAACAGGAAAAAGTTCAGTCTTAAATGATGCAATTCCCTCATTGCCTCCACGCGGCACTGAAGGACTCAGAGAGATTCTTTGATTGCTGCCTGCTTGTGGGAGCACCTATGGAGGGGGTTCTGGGTAACCCCACCAGAGCAGCCAGCATCCTGTGGTCACAAAATGCCCAGGACCTCATCAGAATGTCCTACTGTGTCATCGGCAGCCCCGCAGAGATGGTGTCAAAGGGTTCTTCCTGTGTGGGCTCAGCATCTGCAAGGACAGCATCTGGGATTAGTGGGGCACCTGATCTCAGGCAGAGGTCAGACAACATGCAAAAATATGGACATGAGGTACCACCACACAGGTATCCACTGGGAATTAGAAGGTGCCTGGGCTCACTCACCTCAGAGGAGCGTGGCTGTGGCAGTGTGTGCAGGCACTTTTACGGACATGCATAGATCTGGCTTTATACATCCATGTTGCTATTCTCATACATGGACATTTTAATGGACACACCTATCCGCCGTGGAAAACTGCATGTAGAAATGAACATGGAAAACCTTGCAAGAAAAAGGCTTGCTGTGGTGTGATATGAGTTGGAGAATTTGGCTCAGAAATAATACATCTGCATATATGTGCCTGTAAGGACATATATTTGTGTGCATGTGTGTGTCTGTATTTGTCATTAATATATGCTGTATTATTCCTATAGTTAGGTAATTCTCAGCCTATTACATTTATTGCTAAATTTGTTAATTTACAATGTATCCTCAAGAGACTATATTAACATTGGCAGGATAAGCCCAAGGACTGTTGTGATGTCTAGACAAAAGGCATCAAAACCACACAGAAATACTTACTCAATATTTCCCCTCAGTGGGAAGTTTCTGTCTCGCTCTTACAAGCCTTTTAATGTAACTTTATTAATGGTTTAATGTAATAACAAGTGTGTGTTGTAATGGAATAAGTGTAAGCATTTTACATGTATTTACAGTTGGCTGAGCAGTCTCTCTGCCTAACATCAGAGCCAATTTAATGTTG
Organism: Pachyramphus minor; assembly: GCA_013397135.1. Classification (NCBI taxonomy): domain Eukaryota; kingdom Metazoa; phylum Chordata; class Aves; order Passeriformes; family Tyrannidae; genus Pachyramphus; species Pachyramphus minor. The sequence goes on from VYXB01010567.1 coordinate 2,226,134, forward strand.
TGGGTTTGAAATTAAACCAGGAATGTTAAGTCTTTAGGACTGCCATTGCAAATAAAAAAAAATCACATCAAAAAAAGATCACATCAGTTAGACTGGTACCATGGAAATCCTGTACTATTTTGAAGAGAAGTAAACCCACGCTTTGAACAGCAGCAGACAGGAAAAGGACAATGCAAAAACTTGAGGTATCTCTGTGTGGGTAACATAACCCTGGGAAGATCCAAGGATGCTTAGATTCTAGGTCAGAGAGGACCATTATAATAAAAATCTTGAGTGAGTTCCTACTAAATCACCATACAAAACATCCTGTTTCATCCTCCTATTATAATTACTGCGACAAGAGAATTAATGGGAGGAGTGCCAACAGCTGTCTTTTCAAACTTGTGTCTTGATTTTTCTTCTCAAACAAATTATTTACATTAATGTGTCTCTATGAAGAGGATCTTAGATTTACGAATGAAGGCTGGATTAGTCAGATTGTCCTGAGAAAAAGGATAAAAGAGGAACAGAAGATTAAAGGGCAGTTCAGAGAGAAGAGGAGGGATATGATAGAGTGAAGCAGTCCAAAAAGAGACTGAGACGGAAAAGAGATGTGTCAGTAGATAAAGGAGTTTTGAAAGTTTTCCATACTTGTGAAGATTGAGCTGAGTGGAGCTGGTCTGAGTAGCCAACAAATAAATTTGTCAAAATATTTACTGTTAGTTCAGACTAACTAGTTTGTCCTCGCTGGGGCTGTGCAGGAAGTATGTTGGTAGAACAGCTGATAAAAAAGCGCCGAAAATTTCCAGCAAGATCTGTTCCCTGCTATTGCCATCCCTTCCCTTCTTTCTGGAGTAAAGCCACATGCTTCATCTCTTTCCTTTCACTGTCCATCCAAGCTTGGAAGATCCCACATTGCACTGTGTGAGGCTTCAATCTCTGCTGTGTTACAGCCTGGCTCTGTGCCTACATGCTGATGGGTTTTATGGCATCATCCTGTTGTTTCCACTCCATACCTTCCTCTACTACCACATGGGCAGCTGGGCCTCACCTGTTATTCCAACTGCTACACCTTCCTCCATGACTGATTACATATCTTAAAATGTGGGGACAATGAAGGAAAATAAATGTTTCTTGGCTTTGGAGATTTGCTCATCTTTATCTTTTCCAGCAGAGAAAAAAAATGTAGACAAAACCAGAAGGAGGAAGAATTTAGAAGACTGAATACCGTAGTTTTGTTGCCCAGATCTTTTTATAACATAAATTAAAACGTAAACTAATGGAGTGATATATAACTAATGAAAAGAAACATGGAAGAAAAGGATGTAACCAAAGTGGAGAGCTTGGAGAAAGATATCTGGTTTATATATGCTATATTCTTAGAAAGTTTAAAGATCCATTTTCTTTTGGAAGCTAGGAATACTTTTCCCACAACCATAAAACTCCATCATGACCCAGATTATGAAAAGGCTTTTCCCTGGCCTTACTAGAAAGGAGAGCCCATAGTGGTTTGGAGGCTGTTTGACAGGCTGGAGCATGGGGCTTAAAATGATCTATTTTTTCTGGACTTGATTTTGAAGTTTGAGAATACACTGTCAGTCAGCAAACCGCAGCACACACGTAATCCAAAACAAAGCTGCTAACAAATTTAAAAATGCAACTAGATACAGGATTTTTCACAATGCCTATTCACACTGGGCTAAATTGTATGCAAAGGCTATCAAAGACACTAAGTTATCCAAGATTTCAACACAAATTCTCAAAACACATGCACGTGTCAATATATATTTGCTACACAGACATTTTTAAATGCATTAAAAAAGGAAAATAAAAGATTACAAAAGTAAATAGAGGTGACTGAATGGTTTTGCATCCAATTAACTTAAATTTAGTTATTATATTTCCTGTCTGATTCTTGCACCAATGTTGAAAACTGATGTAATGGAAATGTTGTGGTAAATTTTGAGAGCCTGATATAGTAACATGGATAAAAACTTCCACTATTTCTCATGTGGTCATCTTACTTGTACAGGCACATTTTTCAGAGGAATTGTTTCAAGATGTCACAAATTCAAGAAGCAAAATTTTATCTAGCTGATTGGAGGTATTATATTCATAATGGCAAACAATAACTACACCTACCTTTGTAAAAGTGTCTACTTGGGACCTTACAAGACCAGTTACCTCCATGGAGCACTTTTTGTGTAATATCAACTGTGAAAGTGAAGACCCTTGAGGGGACTAAAAAGAAAAATACTGATTCTTAGGCAAAGATTCTAAGACAAATTTTGAATAAGTATTTTTATTCTTGACTGAGGACATAGTATGTCCCTTCCTCTACCCTGTGAAAAGGTTAAATTCAGCAAAAAATACATGTCTATAATACATTATTCGTAACTAGAACAAGTTCACTGTGTTCTTATTCAGTATCTTCCTCTTCTTGTAAGTGCTCTAGAAAAGTAGCGTGGTCTTTGCATCATTCTTGTACGGTGCCCAAATGAAAAAAGGAGTAAACCTGAAAACTGAAAAGAGCCATTATAATCTTCAGACAAAGACTGGCCAGAGGCAGCTGTGTACAGCTGTTGTTTGCCCTGCTCTCTGAGAAAATCAATCCAACCTTCCCTAGCACCTGAACACTTGAGGTTTTGCCTGCTAACATACTTCTGCTTTACAAATTGTTTTTCTTCTTGGTTTTCTTAGCTAACATGAATTTTGGGATTTCCTGGGCTGCACCAATCCTGAAAAAGCACTAATAAAATATTTAATACGGTTAAGGGACAAGTGAGTTAGTGTTAAATACATAGTGAAGTCAGCTGAAACTCTGCTAACATTTCCTGCAGTTCTTAACTAACATTTCAGAATCTCTACCTTTAAACTGAAGCTTCCAAGGCAACTCCCTGCTATAATACTGCAGGTACCCAAAAGATGATTCTTCCAACAGTCTACTGTAACTTCACAAGAAACAAGCTTTATATGAATTTCCAGGGGTATTCTGAGAAATCAGAAGCGTGTGTAGGATTGAAATACATATTTCTATTTAGATTCTTCACAAAACACTCTAATGCCTGAAACTTTAAGAGATTTAAAAATATTGTTTTTTATTGACTGATTCAGTTTTTTGGTAGACATGGGGATAGGTGGCATCTTGGAAAGCTGAATGCAAGGACCCTCTCCAGTGTGCTGTTTACACATAACTCTACCTGGCAGAGGTTTGCTTTACTCTTATCTGAGCTGGAACTGATGACCACTGTTATCAGAACTGTTTCACACAACAGTTACCTCCTAAGAAAGCTCATTTAGCCACTTCTTCCGGTTCCAAACCAACAGTAGAGAAATTAATTAACAATGTTTAAGCAAAATTTCAAATTCAGATAGTCAATTTACATTTAAATATTGTTTGTTTGAGCCAGTGCTTTTAACTGGGATTCCAGCTACCCGTGACTGTTCCTTCTCTGTCTGGCAGGGGTCTGTGAAGACACCATACCAGCTTCTTGTTCTGGCAACATGCTGCTTTACTTGCTATTGTCTCTCATCCTCAGCAGTAGCTCTGGCACTCACCGTCTACCTTTTCCCAGGCAAGGATTATTTTTCATTGTTGGCTTTTTAAAACTGATTTCCAGGTGTCATATAGTCAAGCTCCAAAAAGTGCTTCATTCTGTGCCTCAGTGCCTGAAAGGTGTCTCTATAAAACTCCAGTTTTCTAACACCAATACAGTGCTCAGTTTACAGACATTTCTAATTGGAAAAAAAAAATCTGTCACTATGGGATACAGAGACTGTTTATTTATTGGGTGAGAAAGGTGCATAAGATTGAGGTATTCAACTCTGTGGCATGCATTTTATGTGCATGACACCCACTCTGACCATAAGTAATATATAAAATATTTTATGTCCATGAATCATGTTTCAAGATGTGTGTTCCTGTATAAACCAATGAAATTCATTATTACATTTTCTCTCCTGTCATCTTACAACTTCAGTGAGGCGCTCAGTTTTCAAACACTTTTATGTTATATGTATCTTTTATTTAGTAGTCATCATTGCATACTAGCTCTTCCAAGCTGCCTGTTGAGGTAGTTTAACTAGGCAAATATTTCCCTATAAACAAAAAAATTCCATTACAAAAAATCATCTATGTATCTTCTCATTAAACTGCTTTCTGACTTTATTTTAAAGTAATAATTTTTAAAAGTTCAAATAGAAGGATGCCAAGTGCTGGGGATTTCAGATACTAAATAATTATGACAGTTGGCAATACTCTGGAATAAAAAGTTTGCAGTACATCATGCTTCTGTATTCCCTAACCTGTGATTTCAGATGTTTCTGTTCTAGTCTTTACCAAATCCTCAATTCTGTAGGGAAGTAAAAGATCCCTGACAAATTTTGTTTTTCTGAAAGCAAACTGTTGCTATAGTAAAATCTGATGTTTCAAATTTGACTACAATGGAGGCTAAAGAAGAGCAAGATATTTTAGAACATAAATCATCCCTGCAAAATCACTAAACATGCTGTTTAATAAACAAAAGAGGGTGGAATTATTATTTAATTGGAAACTGTCCTGTTACTGAAAATCGTTTTTTTAGTGGAATCTACCAGCTCATGTTTTCCATTTAAAAATATTTACATCTCTCTTCCAGGTACAAAGTATGTATATTTTCTTGAACTATATTCTAACATAGGTGTAAGTTATCAGATGAGGTTGGCCTTGGAGTACTCAAGGAAACCACTGCTCTGGGTTTGTCTTCTTCTGGATACTCCGAGACAGCTGCCCCACACTGACGGAATAAAGGAAGGAAAAGAAATGTGGCTGGGCTCTCCTGCTCAGACAGCAGTTCCCATTGTCCCACAACCCTGATAGGAAGTCCCCTGATGTCGGTGCAGTGGCGTGTTGGACAGAGTGATTGGCCAGTACACATGAGTTGTTTGACTCTCCACAAAGACATTTGACCATGTGAAAATAAAGCAATTCGAAGGAAAAAAGAATAAATTAGTTTGTGATTGGACATAGCATTGCAAGTATTTGCCTTCATCCAGTATCCCAGCCCATAGCTGCCACTGGCCTGATGGGAGCCTCCCAGCTCCATCTCCCAACCCACTGGTTAAATCACACTGGCACTGGATTTAGATATTCACAACATTTGAAAACACCCCCACACAGGTCCATACAAACTACACAACAGAGCATGCCTGTTGGACATCCTCAGGCTAGCAACAACCCAGTCAGCTTTTGGACCAAAGACAGTATTGAATCAATATGGACTCAGGTGAATTAACTGTGCTAAGAAGTAGGGTTAATTTACTGCAGGGACAGTGTTGCAAGCTACAGAACTTTGTGGAGCATGCGATGCCACACCCCTTCATTAGAAATGTTGGGAGCTAGTTTAGAGGCTTTTGCTCCATACTGTGTGGCACAGCATAGACATAACCCTTCAGTCCCAAAGAGTGGGTAGTGATGCCCAGTGACACCATGAAGTAATAGGCCAAGTCATTTGTACACCCTGACCTCCCTCAATCTCAGAGCTGGATTTTGTAATGATTATATTAAATGTTACTCCACAAAAAAGCACTGTCTGTACCAGGAGCAAGGTGTTACTCAGCATGGTGGCAGACCATAGGTAAAAAGTTGGTTTCCTCTCCTTTTGTTTTCATCAAAGGTGTCAAGAAAAGTGCAAGTGCCTTCCAAAACTGTATTTTCAGTTTTCACTAATGGAATGAATCACAACAATTAAAACATTTTTCTTCAACTCATAGCCTAACTTAAGTACAGGTCACCATCAAAAATAAGTGACTACTTCCCATGTTTGTATAGCACAGGAGATAATTGAAGCTGCTATAAAGGTGCCACACAGTCATAAGGATGACACTGTGAGGTTAAGTCTTTAATTACAACAACTCTTAGTATTTATCCAACTATGAAGGACAAAGTAATGAACATTTTGACTATTTGGGAAATAAAATTTTTCTTCTTTTAAAATACAGTCCTGCAAATATGACCTCTTTCTCAACTGGTACCTGAAAATGGCTTTTATGTAATCTAAGAAGTGCCTACTTATGTATTTAAACAAAAGTTATGGACGACCTGTCAGCAATATAGTCACTAACCAATCCAGGAATATATTTCATGTAATTCTTTTAATGAAATGGGCAAACATATTTTAATAGAGCAAACCACATTTGAGTAGAGAAGTTTAATGACCAAGTAGAAATATACACCTCTTATGGAGTATTCCACTCCTTTTGCTAAGGCCCATCAACCACTGAACTCTCCCTCACTTGAACCTTATTTTTCTGTCAGGTTGTGTGCCCCACAGAGAGACCACAGTACCAAGAAGACACTACTGTGGTCCATCTTCCTCTCCCAGGACAGGGTCAGCTATTCTTAAATTATTTCTAAGGGACTACTTTGAATGTATATGTTAATAACAGAGTTTTTTACACATCATATGTGAGCTTCCTATTAGTTTACCAAGCAATTTTTTCCACTAGTTCAAACTATTCTGTGTGTTTTCCACATAAATGGAGTTAAAATAGTTGCCAAGGAAGCAAGAAGTGGCTATAGTTAAAACAGCCTGGAGCGCTTATTAATATTCAACTCAGGTGCTGGAATTGGCAACACCTTGTTCAGGAGAATTTTACTTGCCAGAATCCCAAACTGTATTGTTTAAATGCAGCTGTTCCTGTGGCGTGCCAGAAATGGTGACTGTCCTTACTGAATCTCACACCAAATTGTGTAGATCCAGATGGATAGTGCTAAATAGAACACATATGGTTAAAAATAGTAGATAGTGTTTTAATACAACCTGCCATTGTGATTAATGTGCTTAAGTACAAAATTGGAAAAATGAATGAGTTACTTGGAAATATCTGTGGTTTCTTACAAACTGGAAAATTGTAACACCAATATTTTGAAGATATCTGGCAAAAAATGTGTCTTTAAATTTTATGGTAAGAATTAATTTTTTAATTAATTAGTTAATATTACCTGGGTTTTTTTTCTTCTAAAACCTTTTTAAGGAGTACAGTGAAACATTAGCAACAGACACAATTCAAATGACTGTTTTAAAACACTGAAGCTGATTCAAAATGAAGAAAACCAGCTTGCAAAATGCCTTGAGCCTCGAGATGGGTGTGCCCAGACTCTGAGGCAGCCATGTTCTTGTGCAAGGGGACCAGGACAAGTTCACAAGAAGCCTTTCTGAGGATGGAGTCCAAATATGATATTCCTACAGTGATGCTGAGGTCTTATTCCCTGGCCTTGGTTAGTCCCTCAACAGCACCTTGGAGCTGGTGTTGTGCAACTCAGATGGTGCCACCAAGTTGGAGTGAGGCCACTCCAAGGACACAGGGCTGGGATACAGCAGTATGGGGAGAGAGGCCAGTGTGGAAGAAGCCCTTGTTGCCCTGCTCCCCAGGAGGCATGCCGGGGGAGGTTGGGATATCTCAGCAATTGGAGCCCCCCCTCAGCTTGTTCCCAGCAGGAGCTGCTGAGCAAGGCACGACCTGGTCTGGCAGCAGGTGGGTGGGCTGATGGCCCTGCTGGGTGATGCCTCACTGGGTCTGAGCCTCAGCACTGGCTGGGCAACTTCCTTCTTCCTCTGCAGTCTGGGTACTCAGGAGCAAGATTTTGTACTGTTCCACCAGGCATGGGGTGATCCCTTCTCTGTCAGAAGACTGGAAAAGGAGACCTGAATAAAGGAGCTCCTGCTGTTGGCTGCCACTGAACCTCAGAGCTTTCTGTATGATTGCTCAAAGGGGACTTTCATTTTCTTTTGTGGTTGTAGGAAGAGCAGCAGTCTGTTGCCACATTGTGTCCCCTTTGCTCCAAGACCCTCTCTAGTTTACCCTTTAATGTGTTTCTGAGTATTCACACTGTTTTCAGCTATTTTGTGCTAAACTTACCTTCCAAGGTAAGTATATTCCCATTGCCAAGTGAAGGTGGTTTCCCAGGGGATTACTTAGCACTTGCTGCTTATCCCAAGCCTCAGCATTTGTAGTCGCTTAGAGGAAGGGCAGATTGTTTTTCCCATGTTCTTCTGCATTGCCTCAGTCTGGCTAACAAGAGGCAGGTGCCTGCCGGAGGCAGGACTGCAGGGTGGATGCCATGCTGGCTGGGTGCCCGACATCTGTGCTCTGTGCCATATCCCCATCCCTGGCAGCCATTCCCCCTCATGGGATGGCAGGGGTGACACCCTTCACTGTCCCACTGTCCAAAAGCCACCACACCGCTTGCTTACAGGGTGACTTTGCATCCGAGTAAAATTAACTACTGTCTCTATGTGCTCATGGCCCTTTTCAAAGCTCTTTGAAATTGATGGGGATTTTTCTACCCACTTCAAAGGGCCCTGGCTCATGAGCGTGCAGCACAGGGTGCACTAGTTAATTTTTAAACTCCCATTACTTGAAAACTTCTTGTAAAGTGTACTGGAGCATAAGGCTGGGGACAAGCTTGCTGAAACACTTGACAAGGCACAGATGAACAATTGGGATCAAGAATTTATTTCTTTGCTATTTATCTTTTTATGCCACGCACATGCCTTTTAATCATTCCTTGTAATCATTTACCTGTGGTTTCTGCTGTCCTGCACATTTAGTGCTTGGTCATTCCCCTTGTGACACCTCACCCAGCGGTGTGCAGCACCCAGCAAGGTTGTGAAGCAAGCAGGGCTTTCCTGAGCTGATCTTACATTTCTGTAAGATCAGCTGAGCAGCCCAAATGTTTAAAAACCCCTGATGTGCTTGAGTCAAATCTGCACCACCACGTGGGCAGCTCTGCAGAAACCTGCCACAGCCAGGGCAATCCGTGGGGTGTGTGCTCACTTGTCAAGGTGCTGGGAGTCCATCCTTTCCTGCCTCCTTATCCTTGCCGGGACATGACCCCCAAACCATCTCCCCCAACTCTGCTTGTGATGCTTACTGTCACAGGATGGTTACTGGCAGGCCAAGAAGTTATTCAATGGTGTTTACAGGCTGCTATTATATTTGGCTCTGCTTTGTGAGGTGTATAAAGATATGATGTGAGATTAAAAAAAAAACAAACAACAAAAACAACAATAAAACCAAAGATCCTTCATTCCCTTTATTTACTTTTCCAGGAGAACTTCATGTCTTTGTTTCATACAGAGTCCTCTCCATCCACCATTTTACATTCCAGCTCCAATAGGAATAAAATAAAGTGTTTTAAAAAAAACAATGAAAAAGAGAATTTGGAAAGAAGTTTTTGAAGTAGTGAAGGTAGGCAAAGAACATTTAATTTATAGAGCAAGGAATAAATAAACATACCTCTGAATTGAATTGTAGAGTAGTCTCCCAAAGGAAATAGTGGAAATCAAATTGCTTGAATAATTTAAAACTTGACTGAACAAAGCACTTAATAATAAATGGCAGAAAAGAAGCCTGCCTTGGCAGGAAATAGAGTGGATGACCTAATCGGTCTTTTCCCTCTCTAGCCTGTATTATTTTATGGTTTGTTACTGTAGATGACTCAATGTTAACAATGCTTAGTTTATTTTCTTACAATTTCAAGATGCAGGACAGTGTATGTCCATGTCATTACACCTTATTAACTATCCCCAGTTACAGAAAAACACTGGAGGTCCTAAGCAGTGTGTTATGTGAGTGTCTCTGTTTTAGGGCTGCATATGTAAGAATGGCGAAGCCATCTGTCAACTCCATAGATTAACCTATAAAAGCACCATATATGTCACATGTCGCTATCCTGCTTTTTCCAGCATCACAAGTTACAGCAAAATGTTTTGTAGAGTGTTTTCAAAAGTGTTGAAACCGGGTTTGTACCACTAAAGGTAAAACTCACTTTTGTCTTAACCCAGTGTAGTGTTGCAGAGCTCTTATGAGAGAGGAAAAAATACAGTGTGAATTGCTTCTGAAGTGGACCTTAAAAGAAATAAAATATTCACTTCAGAAGTGTTTATAAGCACTTTTAAATGTGATTCTATCTTATTTGGCCACAAAGGAGCTTCACACCTCCTTAGGAAAACACAGAGCATGTGGGCAGAAAGACTCATTACAGGTTTAGGAATTGTTTATTGGACATTGGGTAAGGCAGAAAGTACACTACTAGGGAAAGACTGGACATAAACCAAGAACTTCACAAATATTACCTCACTCACTATGAAATCTTTACTGTTAAGAGAACAGACAAACATTGATCTGATAAACACAAGTGACTCAAATACGGGAGAGCCTTACTTGGTTCAGTGATTGGACTAGATGAACTCTAAGACACTTAGAGAAGAGAAGAAGACTAAAAAGACTCAGTTTAGAGAGAAGTAGATTGGTGACACCATAAAAAAAAGTTTAAATAAAAAGAAAAAATATATAGCATCTTCTACACATTTTTCTGTGTAAGAGCGGTGGACTTGCAGAGAGGGAAGTGTAATTCATACTCATTGAGAACCTTTCTAATAGAATACTAAAGGACTGGAATATTTTGCTTGGATAGTATGAAAATCTTCAACACATGTCAGATGAATATCCATTTAGAATGATTTATGTCTATTTGATATTACTTTGTGGTGATTTCTTCATGTTCCTTTCATCCCTGCTGTTTATGAATTTATGAATCAAAGGAGAAGGCATGTGTGGAAAGAAAAATCCTGGGAGGATAATGACAACAGGATTTATGGGACTAGTGTGGAAAAGACTTGCATGCAATTATTTATAATATTGCCTAATTTTTACATTTTTCATGCTACTAAAAGAGACAGAAATTGGCATTTTGGAGCCATTACAAAATTTTTGCAGCTATCGTGTTTGGCACTGTAATCCAGAAGTCTGTGGTAGTCCTAGTCTGAGGATCCAGATGGTCCTGGGCTGTGTAATTTATTTCCGTGAAGGGGTTACAGATAAGGCTGTGCTTAGCAGAGGGAGGAAGATGCCAGAAAAGAAGAACCTTGCCAGTTCTCTGTGTTTTGAAAATACTGTCACAATATTTCAAAAGCTCTCTTCTTCGCAACACCGGCAAAAGTTTTTGTCAGTTTTTCAGCCATATTTATGTTTGTTGACCTTTGGCAGAGGGCACATTCCACATACAAATGATCTAAGCCATTTTAATATCTGGGTTACGACAGAAAAAACTCCTCTAACCTGCTTGGCTGTTTCTGCTCCATAAACCTTCAATACACCTTTAGGTTGTCAGAGTTTCACTCTACAAGTGCCTGAAATGGGCTGAAAAGAATCAGTACCAGATATGTTGTGGATCTCTATCTCATTCATCCAAATTTTCAGAAGGACCAAATGAAAATGTAATATCACCTGTGATGGAGAAGCAAAATATTAGCTTTATCTACAGATGATGTATGTGATGATATATATCAGATTTTGTCACTACTAAAAGCTGTCTGCAGTTTCTTTTTAAATTTTTTATGCCATTTTCATAATAATCAACGTAAACAGGTATCTGTTTATGACAGAACATGGGCTGGTTTTACTCCTTCTTTATGCACTGAAAAATATGTGGGTTTTTTTTTTCCTTGCATGGGATTTATGTCTTTCCTTGGTTTATTGCTCTCCTTTTAGTTCCCCATGTTCTCTCACTGGCAGGCACTGTATAAATAACTGAATATGAGCTATTCCCTCATCAGAGCTGCCACCCTTCACCAATATGAACAAGCATAACTACCATAGTGATGAACTCATAAAGCAAAGCAGAAAACACCTCCCAGAATGCCATCCATTCTCCACTGTGCCAAAAGGCTCTGGTTCATTGTTCCCCACAGCTCTGCTACTATTTTTTCAACAGCTGCTTTTACTAGCCAAGGCTGAGATATTTGGAGAGTTCTTTAGGCAAAATAAAACAGTGGCACAAGCAAGTAGAAACAGTGTCACTCTTATTTTCCAGATGTTTTATTTTCCCTGTATTCTCAGTACAGCCATTGCAATACTAACTTCTCCTTAAAGCTACTTCATAAAATTATTTGGCTGTTTATGTTGCAGTCCCATGGGGTTCAAAGCTCATTGATAGCAGAAAATTTAACTGGGGTTTTCTGGAGCCACATGTTCACACCCACTGTTCTGGTTTGTTTTATCTTCTTTTTTTTCTTTTTCTTTCATCTTCAGAGATGATCAGAGAGGCCTCTGATTTTACAGTAGAGAGTAGGTGATGGAAGACGTGAAATTCATCAGAAGCAACTGACCCTTCTTAGCTGTGTGTCAAAAATCCTCAAGTGAGAAGAACTATGTGTACTGCAGAAACTCAAGGGGAAAAGAGGCTTTGATCATGAGTCAGAAGCAGAGGATGCCAGTGGCTCCTGGGAACAATGGGGACCCACTGTGGGTGAGTGCTCAGGGCAGCATTCCACAGGGGCATGGATGGAAGACCCAGGAAACCACCTCACAGCCACTGATGGTTTTTGTCCTGGTATTGGGTATTTAGATAACTCAGTGCTAACACAATACTAACCTGTGGTCTGCATTTGAGCTGCTTGCAACAGGTTGATGACATCTGATTTACACTGTCACAAACCTCTGATCTCCACTTTGAAATCAAAAGTAATAGGAGGGACCCAAATTTGCCTGTGCTGTACTTTTTCATTTACAATTTTAAACAAGTCACTTTGGCTGCTCTGGTTTTGATGAAAGTAAGAAACACGCAAATCTAGCCTCTTCAAACCAAACCAAACTGAAACACAACAAAAAACCCCAATCCCTTCTTCCAAACAAATAAATCAAAACAGAGATTAGGCAGAATTTGGGTAATTCTTAAATTTGGCAGATGCATGCTACTGACTGAAAAGGGTGTGTGCATCACTTGGCTTCAGGGTGAAACACATTTAAGAAACATTTAAAGTACAAATTATAACATTTAAACATTTAAAGTACAAAATTATTTCCAGGCTTGCTGCAGAGCATGCGCTAAGGTTTCCAGTAGAGGCTAATGGAACCACACCCCTCGTTATCACACATGATGTGGTCTGGAAGAAACTTGGACAGATCCTATTGCAATTATTGGCTTTTGCTGAAGCAGTTGGTATGAGTGAGATAGTAATTGTCTGATTGGAAGCAACAACCAATTTCGTATAAAGCAAAAACCCGCAACAAATAGAACAGTCCCCAGTCCTCCCTGAAATTTGATGGGAGGAGAACACTAAAAAGATAAAACAAGAACAAAGGATTAACATAGAAAGGAAGACTTAAAAAGTACTTTAGTATTGCAACCTGAGAATTTAAATTCAAACCTCTGTCTGACAGTAGAAATTTTTAACTCAACAGATAATTTGAGTCATTCAGGTGTATTGCTAAGGTCCAGATCATCCCTTTTTATTTTTGGCTAAATTTTAACTCCAGGTCCATAGGTACCAGCCTCCTTCTTAAACAATTTAAACTTGTATCAAACCTTGGAGGTTATAGTCTCAGTGATCTCTTGGCTGGAGAAGTGATAGTATGGAAGTAAAAGCAATGAGATGATTGCACAGGAACAAATAGAATGAACAGCATAGGGCTGAAGACGTGTCAAACCTTACTCTCTACAGTCCCCTGCTCTGCAACCTGGTGACAGATACACTGGTCTCTTATCTCCTTCCAGTGATATAACAACATTTTACTGTTGTCAACTGTTTTGTGTTCTGGAAATAAAAGTCTCTGCTGTAGATGAGAAGGTATCGACCTTATCAGTGATACAATTTAGTGGCCTGAATGTCTCCATGTGATGAAAAAACTTCTAATTCTTCTTTTTTTCCTCTTCCCTCCCCCTCCCCTTTATACCTTCACATTTAAAACACACTTAAACCAACTTGAAAATTTCAGTCAAGTATTCCTGATGCTACACCCCCAGGTCCTTTTCCACCAAGCATCTTTCCAGCCACTCTGCCCCCAGCCTGTAGCACTGCATGGGGTTTTTGTGACTCAGATTCAGGACCCACCACCTGGCCTTATTGAGCCTCTTAAAATGACCCATGGATCCAGCGTGTCCATATCCCTCTGCAGAGTCTTTCTACCTTCTTGCAGAGCAACACACACAATCAATTTGATGTCATCTGCAAACTGACTGATGGTGCCCTTGATCCCCTCATCAAGACCGTTGATAAAGATATGAAACAGGACTGTGCCCTGGGTAATACCGCTTGTGACCGGCCACCAGCTGGATGTAATTCCATTCATCACCTCTCTCTGAGCCCAGCTGTCCAGCCACTATTTTACCCAGCAAAAAGTACAGCTGTCCAAACCACGAGCAGCCAGTTTCTCCAGAAAAATGCTTCGGGAAAGGGTGTCAAAGGCTTTACTAAAGTCCAGGTAGATGTTCACAGCCTTTCCCCTCTCCACTAAGTGGGTCCCCTTGTGATAGAAAGAGAGAGATCAGGTCAGTCAAGTAGGACCACAGTCCAGAAATTTTCAGTGAATAAACAGTAAAACCTTTAACAATGTTCTCCCTCTTCAGCAAACATTTACTAATGGATTTCACAATAACAATTAATGTTTTCAAAATAAAATCACATGCAGACTAAACAGGTTATTCTCTGTGTGGGAAGACCAACAGTTTTCCATCTTCATTAAGGGTGGGTTGGACCAAACTTTTTTTGCTGTAGTTATTAAATCATATTACATGTTTCTGTGTTGACAGGTCTGGATTTCTTCCAGAGTGCTATTGATACAGAAGGCTGCATAATTTCTGACACTGGCTAATTTTTGGACAATGATGTTTATCTGTTTTTCAGACACAGCTGTGTGACTGATGGCTTTATCTTACGAACAGGATGTATTAGTTTTACTAGTTTGCATGTGCAACATTGCATGTGCAACATTACCAAAATGACTATCTGAATAACCATGACAAATGGGAAAACTGATTCTAAATTCTGGGAATGGTTTAAAAATATTTCTCCTGGCCTGTATCTCCCTGATTACATTCACTGACTTCTTTCCTTTTGTATGGACAGCAGTGGTTTTTCAGGCAGGAGTTATAACATGGCCCAAGAGTCTTTTTACCTAACTGACATCTCCCCATAGCCTACATGCACCCCAATGAGGTCTTGGGAGTGAGTGAGGAGTTTTCCTCCTAGTACTTTCAATACACCTGTAATTTAAAATAATAACAATTTCACACCACCTCTTTTTGTGCTTTTTTTGTGCAAAAGAGTTTCCAGCTAAGTCCACTCCTTAAAATTTAATTTTAGGAGAAAGTTCTGCTGAATTCCATGCTTGAAGCAAGACTCATCACAATGTTGTTCATTGTTAAGTTTTGATTAATGTTCCCACTCAATTGCTGACTCACTCTCTTTCCAGCATGAGCAAATATTTAGTTTCTTTCTTTTTCTGGAGTATGTTCTGTAGAGCCCACTGCTGTAGTATCCAAGGAAATTTTCAATGTCAACAAAAATATTACCATTACAGTAGAGCTTTTGTGACATCCTTCTTTTAAGGGTCTCAGACTGCTCAACTTAACCAACTCAGCATTTGCACTAAACAGCTAAGTGCTATTCTGTTGTTTTTCACAGAAAAGAGTGCAATATGCCACTGAGAAATGTCTTACTGCAGGTCTGTGGCTGCAAGGTAAACCAGAAGTGATATAAAACATCCAGACATACTGAAGGCAGAGCTTATGTCTGCAATCCCTACAAAGACAGCTTCACAAAACCTATTACAGTCAAATATTTGATGCTAACAGAAGTGAACCAGTTTGGGTAAGTTTTTTAATGTTTCTGTGGTTAATCTAATAGAGGTGTTCCAGCAGTTAAACCACATCCATGAATAAATCAGTCTTCCTTTTCTTGCAAGGCCTTTTTTTTTGTTTGTTTTTTTTTAATAAAGCTTTTTTAGGCTGACTGAAATCTGAAGCTCATTCTTGATGAGCATGTTGAAAGTAGAACATCACTCTCCAGTTTGATAGTAAAGCAGACATCTTGTGCTCTTTTGCTACTTTATATTTTTCAATAAACTTTCAAAGACTGCAAGATATGACTTAATACAAACTGTCCTTATAGAAAGTCTAGAGGCAGAATCTTTCAAAGTCAAATGACCCCCTGTGTCTCTGGGTCACTAAATTCTCATGTCATGGCCATGAAGTCCCTCTTCCATCAGTTCTTTGCAGCCCTTCCGGCTGATTTTTCTTTCTTCTATCTCCCTTCTTTTTCTGCATCTTTCCCAATTGTTTCAGCAAAGAGTGGTTTTACTTATGCTTCAGGAGTACCCCTGATTTTCCCAGAACAGAGCTGATCTTCTGGGAGTAACTTTGCTCTACCTGTGGGATCTTCAGAATGCTGAACAGACATAGTTTGGCATTTCTTGAAGCTCCTCCTGGAAAATCTAAACACCCATGCATACATTAAACTTCAAATGCAAAAAGAAACGTGTCAAAAGCCCCTCGCCAGAGAAGGACATTTTTTCCCCTGTACAGTCAGTAGTTTCTACACTGAACTTTTTCCAAGTCAGTATGTAGTTACAGTCCAGCCTTCAAAAACAGTTTTGCTTGAAGTGGCCTGTCCCTCATTCTCTAATTTGTAATACACAAATTATAAAAAACAATCAACGAACCGAAAACCACTTTTAATCCCCCAGCCCTCCATGAAACAAAGTGTCTTTATAACACTGTAACTTTTATTGATGATGTCAAGGATAAATACCGGTATCTGCTATTTAGAAGCTGGCTGCAATTCTGTCTCAGCGGTGCCTCTGAAAGAGATTTCTTGATTGCTCTCTGGAATCAGCCATGGCTCCCAGTGTCTCACTGCCTGCCAAAGAGCCTTCCCTGTTACCCAATGATCACTAGGCATGTCTTCCTGCCCTGGCCCCTGTGAAGAATGCCCTGTTATTCTCTGAGGCATAGGAGGTGCATTATCCACCGCTGTGAAGGTGCTGCGGTTTATATTTTCACCGAGTATTTGGGTGGAGAATGCTTTGTTGTTATTCAGTCATCTTGAAATCACTCTTAATGCGTGTCAGGTTAACCAAAGATGCAAATAAAAGCATTCACTCACCGAAACCAAGCAGACCATGCAGCCTAAAAGGCTTACAAAAGATAAAGGTGAGGAAAACAGAAGAAGAATGCACTTCATCTGTTTGAAGTATGGGATGGCTGAACCAGCCCAGGAGCTCCCGCCTGCTGAGGGAGAGCATCAGGTAGGCAGTCAGACCACACTCAGTGGGAACATTTCTGGGTTGCCACCAGTCTGATTACTAAGGTACAGACCAGGTATTGCACGGTATTCTAGCTGCCAAAGATCCATAAGGCTTCTCTGTCATCTTTTTTCTTCGGGATGTCCTCAGTCTGACACAGACCACAGTCAAGAAAATAATTGTTTCTGCATGATGCTACTACCCTTGGAGTCAAATGGGCCTCCCCATGCAGTGTTTGGCCACTTCTCTTGCTATGTAACCCTTGTAACCCTTGTATTTCTTGGGTTACAGTAGCCACAGTTGGTCAGGCACTTCTCAGAGCCTTCCAGCCGTTTCCCAATGGAAGTGAAGCATATGAGTGCTGACATGAAACAGAATATGAATTGCAGCAGGAGAAAATATGTTTCGCGCTGAAGGTAGCTGCCATGTGGCAGGTTCCATTTGAGAGGAAATATTGGTTCAGTCCATGGGCCATGTGGCTCAGTTTTCTCTCTCTCTGAAAAGCCAGAAGTAGATCCCTTTGAGTAATGAGTCAAAGCAAACTCCCTTTTCTCTCCTGCAGCAGGGCTCTCCTAGCCTTCATTTGCATCTCAAATGATTACCTGAGCCTTGAAATCACTTGAAATAAAGTGGTTCCCTTTGTGGCTTGTTTAGTAACTCCCAGGATCTCCCTTCCAGGTACTTGGTCTGTCAGTCCTGAACCTACATAAACTGCATGGAACTACATGGAGTTCCTGTGCGGTACTGAAAGAGACGGTGACTCAAGCCCTTCTAATTCTACAATGGGCAGAATGTGTATGGAGATTTTTTTTATATGTCTGCATATAGCAGTTGGCCTATGATGTCATTCTGATACCTAAAAAAGTGTGTATCATTACTTTTCTGATCTGACTGTAGGACAAATACATTGCATTCCAAAACTTATCAGTTATTACACTTGGAAGCATCAGGCCTTCAAAGCTGCTATGCTATGAAGTACCAGGGCAGCTCAACTTCAATTACTCTTGAGGGTATAGATGAACTGATTTTGAGTACTCCTGGATATAAACCAGAAGTGATTACAGTAGTACATATTTACCACAAAGGGACACTTAAAAAACAAATTAATATATGTGAGGCACTCACAGTGATAAATGCTATAAAATTTTACATGTGGGAGACCTGTTTTTAGAAAGCTGAAAGCATGTAGTTAAATACTGGACAAAGGCTGTACAGACTACCATAACCTGTTGTACTCAGTGCAACCTTAATACTTGCCTTTTCAGTATTCCTCTGAGGACTTTATTAATAACAGAGATTAATCCAAGTTATATGATTCTGATCTGGATCCAAATGTAGCTGAAATCTGAGGTAGCTCAGATGCATGTTTCCTTAATAAGAATTGTCAGAAATACTGTGCTCCTCTCCCCCAGTAAATCTGGAATTAGAGACAACTTCTATAGAGTCAACATAAAACTCCATTGGCATCATCAGAGGGGTGGGTGCTGGCGTTGAAATTCAACAGAAGAGCTAAAGGTATAAAGTCGATTTCGCTGCCATGTTGTAATTAAGAGCATTAACATTTCTCCCCTTGGCCTTTGTCTTAGTTCTGACCCATACTTGGAACGAGGCGTCCCAGGAGCACGAGGCAATTCCGTAATAGAAATAACATGTCCTTTCTGCTTCTTGCCGGGCCGTTTCTAGGAAATTGAGTTACGTTCTGAGAAGATGAACCCACCGACCTGCGCTCTTCGGCAGTGAGTGGAGAGGCTGAGTTGCCGTTTGGAAACGTTAGCCTGGGTTTTGTGTGATTCTTAGTTGGAGTTGCAGGAGTTGCTTTTGCTCCTGTCCCCTCGCTATATGGGTGGTTGGCACTGCTGTCTGACTGAGTGCTCAGCCCTGTCCCAGTCCCTTGTTCACACACAGCTGTGCTGTGCTTGTGCACTCCCAAAACTGCCTGAGGTGGGTATCTTGTGACAGTTTCTGAAGACGCTGGGGCGTAAGAAGCACTTTTGCTGTGTTATGGGCATTCCTTCAGTGTGAATCTAATGCAACTCTCTGCAAAGATTTTTGTATATAAAACTAATAAATGGCCTAAAGTAGAGATTTATAACACGATAATGTTAAGTGTTCAACACATAATTGTGTTGTTTATTTTCATGGTATATAAAACTCTGATTTATATACCCTCCAGTGTAGTATTTGTAACAATCTAGAACATATGAATACTAAATTTATTACTTATTTTGTCTTCATTATAAAATGAATGTTAATATAAAATAAAACCAAAATGTCTAATTATCTGAACATGGAAGTCCTAGATTAAAATCATCCATGGAAGGTGAATACTTCATTCCAGGAGAGAATAATGTATATCATTCTAGATGAATGATAGACGAATGTACATATCTAAGAACAGCTCCAATTTTTCAGATCTGGCCCAGTGTCATCATTGTCTCTACAGTTTTTTTGAGAATTACTAAGCAATTGCAACACCAGCAGCATCTTATAAATACATTTGCTCCTTTATTCATCATTAGTGTGCCAACGGCCTCAAGAAATCAAGCCTTCAGCACACATTTTGCAGATTCCAACAGTAAATAAATTTAACCTTAAAACTCTCTGCCAAAAATCAGCCAATATTTTCAAGCTTGAGTTACAATTTTTAGGATTTTATTTTGAGAGCGAGACATCTGAATGAAACCTGATGTCCAAGAAATGCTGAGCATATAATAATCAGGCCCTTCCTTTGCCTGCATTGGGAATTTGAGTCATATAATAACTCCCTGAAATTTCTTAGCATTTTTAATATAATGGTAGTGATGTTCCCTACCAGATTGTGATGGTACAGAGCATGATCCATGCTTCAAAAATATTGATTAATTTATTTGTTTAAGGTTAACTCACAAGATTCATTAGGCAGCATTTGTGGGGTGTCACTGATTAATTTAGAGGGCACCTCTAAAATGGGCAAGTTTTTCAGAAATTCATTTATATCATAGGCCTCATAATGAAAGAAGTTTCCTTTTTGCAGGAGGAGATAAAAATGCAGACTCTTGGGGACACAGAAAGAATCTCGTTAAAGAACAGTTTTACACAGTTTTTTTCTGGTATTTTCTTGCATAATTAACTTTGGTAAAGCTATACTTGTTAGTGTTAATCCGTGTGAAAATGGGGTATGCATATTCCTGAAAAAGAAGCAAAAATGGAAGATATAGCAGAAATAAATGGCATTCAGTTTGCAGTAAGGATTCCTCAAAAGGTAAGTTCAACATAACTTGGCTTAGGTCTACCACTCACCCTCACTGTCACTTGTGGGAAGCCACTGTTTTGCAATTAATTTTCACATTTGCCCACAGATAAAGAAAATATTTATCCATGTGTGGGAACAGATCTTGATATCTCTCTGTGAAAGGGATGGTTCAGATGCATATAACATTTTTATTCTGGTATGTATGATGGCATTTGTCCCACAATTGCTTCCTTGTCAAAAATTTTAGTAAGTTTTGTGGGTGGCTTTGTCTTTGTTTTTGGTCTGTAAGAAGTGTTGCTAATGATGCTTCTTTATGTCTTTGGGCAATGAATACACCTCTCCCAGTGGAGTCACATATGCAAGGCTGGCTGATCTAAACACAGGCTTGCAAGACAAAGTCATGACCTTGGCGTTCAAACTCCATGCTTGTCAGACGCCTTCCCAGAGAACATGTGCAGTTCTGCTCCAAGCAAACAGCACCTACATTTCCGTCTGCTTTGTTCAGTGTCTTGCTAAAGCACTGCATAACACTGGGAAATCTGCCAAGTTTGCCTCCAGCCAAGCCTACTTTGAAAGACCCCTCTGGACTTCATTTGCACAGGTGCAGCCCTGAGAAGAGAGGAAGATTAACAACATAGGTACCTGAGCTCTCAGCTCAGCTCCCTGTAGGGATCTGATCACCTGCAGGGAGAGACACACACTAAAAACCTGGAGGAGTTATTGCAGACAGGAGAAATTACAGAAGAAGAGTGCAACACTGGTTTTTAGTATTATGCATGTGTGGAAGAGACCAATTGCAGTTATTGGAAAGATTTAAATGACTTCAACAAGCTTTGGATTAGACCATACTTTTTTTGGTAACTTTTAGAACAAAGCTTTTGCCAGTACAAAGTAAACTGGTTTAAGTATTTCCTGTGACTCATTGAAAAGTAAATGAGCTATTTAATACAACTGCTACATTCATTTAAATGGATATAATCTAACACCAGTCTAACTACTCAGGCAGAATTATGTAAATCCCTACTGAGCTAGTAGCAACTGATAAGATAATTGCTAAAATACCATTTACAGGAAAGTAATCTGTGCGAAAAAGCAGTGTTGGATTGATGCTTATTTAATTGCTGTGTGATTTCAGTTCTGGACCCTTGTTCCTTAACCTTACCTGCCTAATTTAAATAATGAGATTCTATGTGCTTTTCTGTGTCACAGAGAACATTATCATATGCTGTTCTCGATATACAAGGAAATGCTTGAGGTGCAGTTAACTATCCAGTAACTCTATTACTAAAAGTATGAATTTTTAAGCTTTAATACTTAAAAAGTATACTTTATACATACTTTATTCATATTTTAAGTATGTTCCCCACTTAATGAAACACAGAAAAACTTATCATTGAATTTGTATGTCTTCCACCACAACTACACAATAACCATGAAGTAAGAAAATATTCCAAAAACCTTTTCAAGCAAACTGCAAACCCAAACTAAGAACCCAAAGTGACAATGGCTTCTGTGGATTATTACAATGGAAGACTGAAATTACTTTTTGGTATCCTACAGTCATAACACAAAATTAGATACATGTATGAGATGTCATTCTGATTCATTTTGGCTACTATATACAATGAAACAGAAAAGTCCAAAGCATTTCAATTTAGGCCTTATATTTCATACAAAAATTATAGAATTGCTTGCTAGTGAAATAAAAAAAATGGAACCAAAGTTCTTAAAATGTAGGTGAATTGTAAATCAACCAAAGCTGTTCCTGTACTTGCTAATTTAAGTGAAACCTGAGCCACTAAAAACCTAGAAAAATGTCAAGGTCATTGACAATAGCTTTCATCAGCAATAAAAAAGGGACACAAAGGCAGGCTAATGGTATGAAGACATCAAATATTAAAAAGGAGTTATTGATTTAAGTGTGCTATTGCTAAAACTAAGTAGAAGTAGCTATTGACCAAATGGTAGCCTGTACGTTTCTGACAATGTATACCCCACACCATTAGTGTTTATCAGATATCCCCAGTTATCTTGTAAATGTTGCTAATTCTGTTTGGCTTTTTTTTGTTTTCTTTTTTTTTTAATCTAGATTTGAAAACTGAATAAAATGTGAGAATGAACATACCATCCTGTTCACAAATCATTGCAACCACTAATTTATGTTTCTGTGTTCAGGAATATGTAGAAAATAATATATATAATTCTAGGGACACCCTTTTTATATTCAAGTTTCCAAGAAGAGGCATCAATGTGTAAATATATCCTAGGTTTCAAGCATGTGCATCTGTGAACTGCAAGCATACATACCTCTGCCAAACACTGGAGATTTCCCCAGCAAGACAAGCCACAGGAGATGGGAAGTCCTTCCAGGACAATTAGATATCCCTTTCATTGTTCACAGGGCTTGGGCTGCACATACAGGGAATAAGTAAAGAGGAGAAAACCCTGAGCTTACCTCTCGACTGGTCTTCCTTTCACTAAATTCCAAACTTATTTGTTTTCAGCGGAAATGCAAGACTTTACTGCCAGCTTATACAACAGATGCACGTACCAGGGACAGCTGTACATCATGAGAAGGTGGCATAATCTTTTGAAGCATAAGTTTTACACAGAGAGGAGGTCATTCGAAGGAGCAGTTGTTCCCCAGATAAGCACACTGCATGTTTGTCCTTCAGTCTCGTGCCTCTTCTCTAGGTAGTTACAAAACGAATGACGAAGTGAAAGTCACCTTTCTGATAGATTGAACCTCTTGTTCACCACAGGAAGAAATTACTTCAGTGACTTGTGGGCTTTAATTCTTTTCACAGATATGGAAGAATTAAGAACAATCTAATTTTATGCTTGAAGAAGCTAAAACACCAGTGGAAACTATAGACAAACTAAACTTCAGCAAAGTGCCAATCCTATTTTTCATTTGTCAAATCTCATGTGCTGTACATCAGCTTCAAATAAGTTGTACAATTATACTAAGTTAGATGTTGCAGGAAATCAGCTCACATGTTCAACCAGCCATTGTGAGCTTATGAACCTGATGTTTTTAGTAAAAAAAAGAGATACAGATTTAATATGAATTATAATGAGCCTTTACAAACTATGGTGACTTCTAACTAGAATAGCACGAGTGTATAATGCACCTCGGTGGGGGCTGAATTTGTCAACAGGGACCTTTAGGAACATTTTCGGAGCCATTCTACAAAACACTATTAAAATTCAAGATGTTTTAAGAGGAAAAATTCAGGTGGACACACCTGACTTTTCCTTTGACAGTTTGTCTCCCTGGAATCTTTCTAACAAAATGTGGTTATAAATTTAGTCATCTTTAAAGCCCAACATTTAAGTAGGTCATAAGTAATTTATAAACTGTTTTAGGAATCATCCAATGCGAACATTAGAAACAACATAGAGTGCATATCCTTATTCTTGGTAATTTAACTAGAAACACCATAGAAGATTGTTCCTGATCAGAGAAATTCAGTTCTTAGAGTTGGAGCTTACTAGTAAATTCGTGGCAGCAACTTCATGCTATGAAAATGCAGATATTTCACAGGGGACTGTAGATCCGACTGCCAGAAGGGGGGATGTTTTGTGTGATCTCAGAATCAAAGAAAATAAAGCAGTGTTTCTAACACCAACACTTTCTAGAACCAAGACAAGCATTCTCATTATATTCACGGGGAATATTCACACACATAAAGTTATCAGGTGCCTTAATGCATTAACAACTGTGACTCAGTGAATTTCTCAGATAAGTATCTAGAATTCTGTATGACATTTTGTGCCTTTATTTTGTAACCTCTAAACTTGGGACTATGAGGATTTTTCTGCATGCTTAGTTTATACTCTAATCATTATAGAGTCTTTGTGGTGTGTCGAAATGCAAAAATCAATGTAAAGTACTTCAGGATAATAAGTATAAATACAAAATACTAACACAGAAGTGGATTTAAACACTGGAGAAAGTAGTATAGGAAATAATTTCCCACTGACAATGACACAGAAGTGATGAGCTATCTTGTAAATCCTTTAACTCTATGACTCAGTAATCTCTCAGATAAATATCTAGGGCTCTACATAACAGTCTGTGACTTCCTGCTTTCTTCCTGTAGCTCTAAAATAATTTTTCTTTAGCTCCAGGTATTTTTAGCCCACTTTCTCTCCTGGGAGTGGTATGACAAAAATATAGTGTAAAAATCACTTAGGAAGCAAAATACTCACTTCAGATTCACCTTTGCCATTACTAGTTGATTTGCAGTTGTGGCACAGAGACTGCTGTGATGAAAGCAGACATGGAGCAAATTAGAGGTGATTTAGTGTGGTATATTAAAATGTGTGTGCATGTACAGAAGTAGATGAAAGGTGTTTTATTTTCTTATGATAAAAATCTGAAAATATTCTCCTGCCACTGTATGTTTTGCCTCGACTTTTAACTGATGCCAAAAGAAAATAAGGGATTAGTTTGGTCACAGAAGAAATGTTCTGTGGTATCCACGGTACAGCATAGCAGTATGAAGAGATATAGAGGCATCAGTTAGTAGAGCATGCACACAGACCAGGAGATGAAGCAAATGTAAGATTCAGCTTTCCCACAGATCTTGCTGCTGCTGCTGCTGATTTACTCCTAGATTCATCAAGGGAAAGTGGTCCACAAATCATGAAGTATGGTGTGCTCAGATAGCTGGGGGATTCAGAGTGACAACTTTTTGGCCTGCACATCCTTAAAGGCTAATGAAGTCCCTGAGAGAATGTGCTCAGGGAAGGATGTGTCAAGCTTCTTGAGAAGGTCTGCATGGCTGACACTTTTCGGTGAGACTAAGTCTGTATATTCAGACACATGGTGTGATTTCTGGTGTTGTCCTGTGCAGAGCCAGGAGCTGGACTCGATGAACCTTGTGGGTCCCTTCCAGCTCAGGATGTTCTATGATACTGTTCTATTCCCTTCTGGCCCAGCAGAGGCCTTTTCCCTGCCTGATGATGCAGAGCACATTCAGTTTGCCTCCCACACGGAGTGACACAGTGAAGCCAGCCGGCATATGATGCAGAGGACTAAATTCCTGCTCTGCTCTGCACAACACTGTCACCTGCCTGTGCTGGACTCCCATTTCTCTCCAAGTTATTTTAAGACATGTTTCCTTCATTCCCCATTTGCCTTCACCCCCTCCATGCCTCCCAGAGGCACAGTTTGTGGTAGAACAGTTCTTGCATACAGAAACTCAATTCAGGTGACCACTGCCTGGCACACAGGAGTCCCTGCAAGGTGAGTCATGCTGCAGAGGCACACCTTTTTCTTTATCAGCTGTTCTTACCCTCTAGGGCATGAAGTATGAATTAAAACTGTTGTTTGTTTGTTTGTTTTTCATAGGAAATAGTATGGATGAGCAAATTATCTCGAGGTAAACATTTGCCACCCTCAAGAAAACCAGAAATTTTTCAGGACACTGCAAACCTAAACAATTAATTGTTTTGACTGAAGATATTGGGGGTTAATGATAAAGTATTTCTACTTTTTAAAAGATTTTGTGAAAGTTTTTGATGTTGACACATGGACTACCAGCTTTCTTTTTATCTACTAAATTCTGTAGAACAAAAAAATATAGAAAAAACCCAGCAGGTTGGACATAGAATGAATTCATCTAAAAAAGAGGACATAATCTTTGTGTGCGCACCTATCTCTAATAAACAGTAGCCTTTTTGTAGAAATGGGATTGTCCAGGGAATTTGTTGTAACCTGTGGTTAATCATTGATCATCTTCCCATGTAAAACTGCAAGTCGCATGACTTGGTGAATAGCATATAGGAGGAGAATGTAATAAGTAAATATTTAGCCACTAGCTTATTATTTCCATTTGTATCATGTAGAGCAAACAGTACTGTGTACAAATTGCCACTTCCTTACTAAGAGAAAAAAGGTAGTAATGCCAATAAAAAGTGATTTTTATTACAGAATAGATAAGAGGTTACATATTTTTCATGCTTTAGCTTCACTTATTATAGAAAGACTTTTCTACTACTGCATAGTTTAGATATTGCCTTTGTTTGCAGTACAGTTTGTATATTTTCTTTGAAAAGTGTTGGAAAAAATCTGTGAAGGACTTGCCTTAAAAAAGAGGTGGAGACTTTAAAACTACGTCCAAGTATATAAAAATAAGTGCCTCAGAAATGTTCAGGGCTCTTTACCTTGGGATGTTTTCTGTTAATGCTTTTACAGTATATAATCTGTGTGCTTTAAAATGTTGCATGCTGTTATTATGAAAACAAAGAGATTTAGGATGACCTCATTGCATGATTTACAATTATCAATGTAACCACAGATGCCTTATTTTCTGAAGATCCTCCTGAGAATCAAAACACCGAGAAGTTGATCTTAGCACCTGCACCCAACGACAGCCTTGGAAATATGTGTCATTATATAATCAACATGAGCAAACCATTGAGTTGAAATTGGGAACACCCAAATACGCTGTGCAAGCTCAGATGGAAAGACAAAGAGCACGGATGTTGGTGTGTTATAAAATACACACAGTCCAATTTTTATGTAGAGTAAAATGCTGAAAATATTCCTCTAAATAACTTCAACTGTAACTTAAACTTGTAACTCCAGATATATTCTGATTCACAATGTCCTACTTTACAGAGTACCTACTCTAATATACTCTGACATACAGCAACAAGAAACTCGAGAATGTACTTTTGTTGATTATTCAGTATTTGATAATTATCCTTCTTTTTTTCTCCTGTTTTGAAGCTCTCAGGCATTCTGGGCAGTCAACTGGAAAATGTTGTTAGACGTATGTGACTAATCATTAATCACTACTAATAGTGAAGAGCCAATAGTTGAATGAGATACTCTTTGAAAAAAACCTTGAAATTTATTTCCTGAGCTCTTTGGCACAAGCTTAAGGACAGCAAAATACGTTCACAGTGATCATGATGAACCTGTCCGTTATTCACAGGTAATTCCTACCTGTGTGAATTATTCACATGTAGGAAGAAGATCTTTTTGCAAGAAACCTGGTCTCATATATGTTATAAGAACAAAAAACTCCCAGGTGGACCCAACAGCAGTAGCAATATCCTGGGTGTCCAGCAGTTATCCCAATTCGCTTGAATTAGTTCACTGGGAGTGTGAGCCATCCCAGCTGAGGAGGGAGTTGCCTCCTGATCTGACTTCCCTAAAATCTACTGGACTAAGCATCATGCCAGTTCAAGCATCAGCTCAAGTATCAACTGATGACCATCTACCTTCAATTTAAGTAGCACTCAACAAGAGTTAGAGGTGCTGAAAGAGAACTGCACCAGGGAAACACTTCAGCTGTAACTCAAGAAAAGAAAGCATGATAGGTAAGCAAAACTGGCAAAGAAAGACCAGAAAGATACAGGTTAAGGTCATATGATAAGACCAATGATAGCACAAAGCCAGTTACTGGATGGCCTGACCAAGGTGAAAAGATTTCCCACCACCTTTCCAGAGAGATGTTGAAAATAAATCTGCCAGCACTGAAGAGTACATAAGCTTGAATGGTGTTTGGGTTCTCTTGGAACCAGACTGGTACTTAATTTCACATATCCCCGACTCCATTACAGTGTGCTAATTTTTCATTCTCTTGTGTTAGCCTAAAAACATAGAGGTGATTATTTTCTTTCAAATTTTTGAATGTATGTCTTAATGGAATAGAAATGTTGTAGGCTTGGGGTATTTTTAGGCTGGAGTATCAGGTTTCTTATGAAATTTCTTACTGAACTGTCACATTTATATATGCTCTTGAAGAAACACTGTAAGAACTTGTTTATACAACATTTTTGAGGGCCATCCTGTTCCATTTTTGGCTGACTGGGTAAAGAGAAAAATTAAATCTTTAGATAGGACTGTCCCTCAGCTGTCTTGGTATGAACTGTTTACTTTTTAACGGTTTTCTCAATATTGATTTTCTGATCCATAATGCATTTGAAACTCCTTGGACCATGGTGAGTTTGGGCTCTATTAGTGACCTGTTTGTTACGCATAATTTTTTATTATAGTAATCTATTGTTGCCTTCTACATAGCTACAGGATATCTCATTGTTTATATGCTTATGCCAAGCTACTAACCATGCTCTGTCACATAATAATTTGGCACTGTTTAAAAATAATTTGAACTGTTTAAAAGCAAAAATTCTAGTTCTTTGGATTTCTTCAACCAGAAAAATACTGCTGATGCTTTCTACATACTCATTTCAATGGACTTTTTTTGCATTTAATGAAGACAAAAGTACACTGAATTTCTTTCCTGAGGCCATCTAAAGCTAGGAAAGCTCAGATGAGAAAGCCCGTGGTTAAGTTTCCCCTTTCAGCCAGCTGAACTGTGGCCATGCTGTGGATGATGGGGATGGTTCCTTCCTTCCCTTTTGTCCTGGCAATGGTTTCCTACCATAACGCTGGTGTTGGCAGTAGCAATGATGAAGCCCATGGTCAATCGGCCTCAAGCCAGTTTTGTCCTCTGGCAGCTATAGAGTGTTTTCTGGGCTCATCTTCAGCTCTGTTCATGGGCTGGTCCATGTCACCCTGGGGCTGGACACCAGCTGGTGCATCTTTGCAAACTGTCTCGGAGCAGAAGCCAAGCCCAGGCCCCGTGATGAGTGCACGGGATTCTGGCCATGAGGCCACCAGGGAGGCCTCTGGCTGATGCTAAGTAGGTGTTGAAAAGGCCTCATTTGTTTGGGGGAGTGCATGGGCTGGCCACAGTTTCCAAGGTCTGGGACACCACACCCTCGGGTCTGCTTTTGCAAAGGCAGCAGCTGTGCGCTCCAAGGAAAATGGAATAAGATGCAGCTGCTGGGTCTAGCGGCAAGCTCTGCTCTGCCACTCCCTAACGCATCCCAGAGGCTGCTGCAGCTCCCAAGGCTTTGGAAAACATGTTCCTAACTCAGATGTGATACACTGACTCTGGGCCCTTATCAAATGTTGATTCGCTTTGAATCATGGATACATGTTGAATAAATTAATTCATTTATTCAGTACAAATACAGGAAATTACTGCTTATTACCAACACAATTCACTTTTAGTCTTGTCGTTTATCCTTTTTGGGTGTCTACAGCTCTTAAATATCTTAGCCCACATTACAGGTTAGAGAGATTTATAACATATTAAAACCAGAGCTCTTTTTCAGGCAATCAGCTTGGGAGACAGAAACCACAGACTTATTTTACTGTGTCCTGTAACATAGAACAGTCATATTAGTTTTATATTTATTTAGTAAAAAACAAATCTTCCCAGCTCGAAAAGTTTCTCTACCAAATGTTACAGTATACTTAAAAACACTTCAAAGTAAGGATTTAGAATGGAAAGACTGATACACTACATTAAAAATTCCAGGGGCTCTGCTCTTGTACTACTTCTCTTTCCAAATAAAATGGACTCGTCAAGATTATTGAAGTTGAACTTTGACTATAAATTTGACTATAAATTTGCCAAGTTCTGGACTGAAATATCTGATTTACCAGACCAGCTGAAATCTCACTCCCCTGAAATCCATGAAGGGCTAGAGTTTTGCAGCTGTGCTTGTGACGTAGAAATTTTAATAGCTTTGGAGAAACAAGAACTGAAGTTGACACATTCGAGTTGTAAATACGATCTGATAATTATAGTGTCTGTGATCTCATGTAGTAGTTTCTCCTTCGTATTGCAACATTTCTGTATCCATATTTTTATGTCGTCTCACAGCTTTTATTTACATATTCTCATGTAAACAGAAAACACTACAAAGTCTCTGAAAATATTTTCCTTTGGTAATTATGGGATGCTTTACTTGAACCTAATCAGATTGCAAACCCAATTGGTTTAGTTTTAGAAATGGAAAGTTCTTTTTATAAGATTTTTACTGTACATAGTGGATGCTGCTGATAACTTTTTAGGAAATAAATAGCCTTTTAGCAACTACAATTTTATTTAGGAGAAAGCTTCAGCCCTTAGAATTCCAGCATTCTGGTGTGCCAAGCTCTCAGTTAAATTACATAGGTTTTTGAATTTCCAAATGTGATAATCACTTTCCTTACACTTCACTTATCCTTCACCAATGTGATCATAATAATCCGTGAAACACTTTTTCTCCTTTTATGTTATGGGGAACCTTTGCAGAGATCAAGAAAGAAGCTGTGCACGTAATATTTCTAAAAGGAATTATACAATCTGCTTATTTTCCAAAAATGTCAATTACAGAAAATGATGAATATTATCTCTAAATTAGAGAAAGCAAAGACGTAATTTAAGCTCTGTAAAATAACCCCTGCTCTGAACCCTGCCATCCTTAGGAGTCCCCTCTGCAGTTGGAACAGCTGGTGGCCCTCAGAAGGGAAACTACCACAAATCTTCTATGGCGTGTTTCTTCTGCTATTTTTATTAATGTTGAATTATGTCAAGGTGCATTTAGATAGGAATCAAAAT
This sequence comes from Pachyramphus minor, assembly GCA_013397135.1. Taxonomy (NCBI): domain Eukaryota; kingdom Metazoa; phylum Chordata; class Aves; order Passeriformes; family Tyrannidae; genus Pachyramphus; species Pachyramphus minor. The sequence goes on from VYXB01010567.1 coordinate 2,256,830, forward strand.
ACAATTAACATGCCTAAAAGAAATTTCAAATATTATGATCATTGAGTGATTTTTTAAAATAGTGAACTAAATTAAAGGTAAGATTATAAAAATATTATTTAAATTGTAAGATGATTGGTTTCTTAAACAATGTGTATCTGAAGTTAGGTAACTGCAACACTTATTTCAGAGCACCACATCTTACAGAAACCTTAGGTTCAATATTAATATCCTTTTGTATTGATTAAAGAGGAAAAAAAAGAGTTCCTTCTTTTTTTCCTAAAGCTTTTTTTACAATACCCACATTAAAGAGGCCTTTAAAAATATCTAGTGGTTTCACCATTATTTATTGTTGGCTTTAAATAACATTCAGCTAGCTCACATGATTTGTTTTCTCCCTCTTACCTGTACCTAATGAGCTGATGGAACTGAAAAGTCCCTCTATGGGCTGGATAGTTTAAATCCTCTCAGTCCTAAAATCCTGAAAACTCAAAATTTAAAAAAAAACAAACAAAAAACCTACAGAATTTTCGAATTCATATTGCTGTAACAGAATAGTCTTAAGCATTCACAGCTGGATTTAGATGTCTAAGTCAAACAACCTCTTTTTTTTTTTGCATGTGAGAAGGGCAATGGCAAGAGTGAGCATTTGCCATTTCAAAGATCCACCCTTGTTTAGGTGCCTGATACCAGGCACGTGGAGCTGAAAAGCCAGATCAGTGTTCAGCAGAGTATATTATTTGACCCTGCAAAAATTGCCGTGGTGCTTACTTTGCACATTTTATTTTAGAAGATAGAGTGTCTGGTTCACCAGGTGAAAATGCCAAAAGAACTTGACTCGTTTAACATTCTTGCAGCTCCTACACTGAGAACCAGTTCTGCTTCATCTTTGGATCGGGTTGATGGTGCTTTTCCTTGATTAATATGCACAACTGATCATAGAAATACCCGGGGACCTATTGTTGCTGGCGAAATGAGGTCTACTAAGGGAGGGAGTGGAACTTATCCTCTATGTAACACAATTTTCCCAGTCTACTAAAAACTCCATAACCAATTCAAGATGGTGGGTTTTAGTTACGTTTTGAATACAATCTCTAAGCAGGCAACATCCATTTCATCTGTGGTTAGGTCATCATTCTGTCACTTGAAAACTCTTGGGCTGTTGTCCAAGAAAAATCAGATGAGTTTAGACACTACTGTGAAATCATCCAATTATTCAAAAAATGTTAGCAGTTATCTTGGCACCATTAGATATCTGTAAGCCAAGAAGATGTCATAATTGGAATACACTGGAAATAAACTGACTCGTATTTTGTGCAGATCCCAGGTTAGTTTCACAACACCTCTTGGAATAGTCATCAGTCAGGGAGAAAAACGCTTGTAGATTTCACTTCTTAAAAACACTAATTTAGAAGGCAAGGAAGTCATCAAAACACACAGATCCTGTTATTTAAGAAAAAAATAGCCCAGTTCAGACTGACTTTAGATCTTCTGTGCAGGAAATCTAGGTATGTACACAGCCTTATTCTGATGTTTCATAGGAGTTTTGTGAAATTTTGGCAACTGTTTCAGTCCCACAGTAAAGCTTCCCTGACTGGATACCCTTTGGACTACTGCATTCAGACCTGACATCCTAGGCCATGGTCTTAAGCTTTGTGAGCATGAGTAGGATATTGCTGCCTCTGGAATTTGGCATCAGTCTGTCTGCTGACAACCTCATCTGGGAAGCATACCTCTTCTCAGAGGGGACTGACTGGCTTCCCAGTGCTGTGTTTCTGCTTAAACAGCCAGTTAATGACTGTGGAAAAAACAGTAGGTTGCAGTAGCTTCTCTCCACTCACAACATTCAGTACTTTGTGGACTACAAACACGGGACTAAAGGGGAAGTTTCTTCCAGAAACACCTTATCTCAGGTAGCCTCCTTGCCTGAGTTTACCTAACCTGTTTTTCTTATCCCAGTGACTCCTTGTCTTTAATCCTTTCTGCTTGTGATTTCTTGTGTACATACTGCATGGGCAGGGCTCTGCATGAGAAAATACATTACTAACGTTGCTCTTTACCTTCCCAGGAACATGTGATGATTCAGATATACAAAAATAGGCTTCACGGAAGTTTCCCAACGAATCACATCTTACTTTAGCAAGAAGCAGATCCACACAGAATTACAGTCTACCCAAATAGAGTGGGGTAGAGTTCTATGGTACAGATCAGCATTACCAGGGTTTACGTCATCACCACACATCATGAGTTCCTGGAAACAGTCTCTGTCTGGTAAAGTATGAGAAATGCATTTTGATGCTTAAAGAAGTGAGAAGCCCCAGTCATATATAGTCTATATACAGCGAAGTGATTTTGCTGTGAATTAATTAAAACATTTTTAGTAGCTCCCTAAGCAACTACTGTCTCCCATGAGCATTTTTCTTATGTCTGTGTCCACAAACTGAAAGACAGGCTCAGATTATCATTAATCTTCACATACTTTTATCACAAATATTTTAATTTAAAAATCTATCTATTCCACCTATTAACCTAGCAATATATATTTTCCAGCCTCTTATTATGTCATGGTAAGTCTTCACTGATTTTTAACCTCGTTCTGGGAACCACTGACTTAAGCAATCAAATAAAGTCCCAGATGTCTTCAGAGAGGAAGCCTTAATAGCATGCATTTTTCTACTTCCACTTTTGCTCTACTGAAGTCAAATGAATGAAAAACCTCTCAAATGCCACCCTTTTACAGAAAAAAAAAAAAAAGTTAAGCAGAAAGAGATGTGGTAAAAACTCGGATATTGTAAGCACTTTTTTTTGCTACCACCTGTGACCTAGACCACAGTGCCTTATAGACAAAAAATACACTTTTGTTCTGGTTTTTTGGATGTCCAGATATTAGTAAACTTGTTCTTTGCAGGAATCAGGTCCTGCCCAACTTCTCCTCCAAAGTTTCACAGCACCCAGTAGTGTTGTCCAGGGTTTGCAACTGAGGCACTGTTTCTTTGGGATGTATATAGGTGCCATAGAGATGAGACTGGGAATTTTGTCAGCTTTCAATCACTCATATATACAATAACTTAATTTTATCTTTTTAATTGTACACCTTTTGCAATCTGATGTCTTATGCCTTCTAAACCGAATCTCTATACAAAAAAATCCGTATTCTAAGTATTTGGACATAAGCAGTAGGTCTCCTGAGAAAGACATAACACAGTTTCATCCACAAAAGTGAAATGAAAATAAATGCCATTGGCTTGTTAAGAACATGTCTGCTTCTATGACTGAGCCCTCAACATAATTTGAATATATTTACAAAAAACCATTTAACTGCACATTTGGTGTGCATTATTTCAAAAGGGAGGAATTTGCTAGCAGTTACCATACAGTGACATCTGGCATCACGCCTTGCACTAAATTTATAACAGGAAATGCTTCCATTAACTGACAGAGCAGTCCCGTGAGCACTTTAGGTCGAGACTGCCACTGAAAGGAGTGGCCCTGCCTCACCCCATCCCTGCTGCTCCCTGCTCCTGCCCCAGAACCATCCTCCACTCTCCGTGCTGGAGCATCTCCTGGGCTGAGGCACAAACTCAGGTGAAAGCAGCCCTTGCACTCAACCCAGGTTCACTGGGTGGGCACACGAGAAGCTGTGCTGCTACAAAGCAGGACATGATGTGAAAAGGGAAGAAGGAGCCACAGAAATGGGCAGATGGAGAAAAGTGGGGGATGTGGTACACTGGCTTTAGCCTATCTAAGATGTCACGTGGAAATGCAGCAGCAAACATTGACTTCTGCTTCACACAGGCACAGGGACTGACTTGCTTTATAATTGCCCTCTTTATAATCAGATATTTCTATTTATTGCTGAGGAAGCTCAGGTATATTTGGCAATTTCACAGTTATTTATTATGGAGCAATAATGTCAGTACAAATCAAAACACCAACTTCTTATCTGAAAATCCTGTAGTTTTTAGTTAACATCCTTTCACAAGGGACTCTACAGCAAGTATGATCAGCCTGAATACCCATTAATACTGAATGGCTATGTCTGGGGAATTTACACTTGCCCTTCCTAATGAATTTACTCCCGGAGACTTTCTATGCAGTCCTTAATGGTAAAGGCTTCTCATTGCTTATTTTTCCCTGTAGAAAACTTTCTGAGAATTCCTCACCCTTTATGCTTACCAGCTATTCATGTGGGAGACTGCAGTATCTAAGCTGGATATATGGAATAACTCATAATTATTTAGTATTTCTGAAGCTAAATATCAAGCATATTACTAAGGTAAATCTCAATGACTTTCCAGGTTTTGTAGTTCAAAACATTCTTTATCTTTGACAATCATTATTCAAAATGTTTATTACATTTTACTAGCACATTCTATGAGAGTTTTATACATCCAGTTGAGAATCTAGATTCACAGTTATATCTCTATTAATCCTCATTTATTCATTCATCTGTAAAAAATGTCATTATCTCTCATTCTCAATCAAAGCAGTAGTTGAAAACAGCAGCATTAGCTCCCTGCTCTCTATTTCATTACTGCTCAAATGATTTGACAATGGGGAGAGTATTCAGAGTGACATATCAGAGAGAGCTGCCAAGCTTCTGACTCAATATCCTGACAAATTTTGGCATAAGATAGCAGCAGATTTTTAATCAACAAAGAGCAAATAAGTACCTTTTTTTTTTGTTAAGAAAACAGTTTGTTCACTCAAAAACACACATTACAAATGGAGAAGAATTCTCTTGCACCCAAACATAGGGCTGGGAGACAGGAGGGACAAACAATCTCTTTGTTTGTCTCACACATTTTGTGTAAATCATGCTTCTTTGTAGATCATTGTCTGAAGAGTGAGAATCATCCTTTCCCTGTTTGATCTGATGATTTGACATGGGGACGTATCTTACTTCCTTTCCTCCTCCCAACTGAAATAAGATCACAGCAACCAGATCTGTAGATACTGTGCTGCCCACATCTCTTTAGTGCATGTTCAGAGTAGCTTGGGTAGCTTCTCATTCAGCTTTTTGCTCCCTTGTGCTCTCTGTTATAAGATCTTGTCTGAACCTGCCAGAACCATAAAGAGATTTCCTCTCCTGCTCTTTGAATGATGCCAAGACACATTCATCTACCATTAGCAAGTCACTAGAAAGAAACCAGGTCATCTTTATTCCTATCCCAGCTCCACCCATTTGCTTGCAATTACACTGTTGTAACTCAATCTCCAACAAAATTTCTGACAACCATGTGCGTCAGAGATATTTATGCACCTCAGGAAATGCTCCCTCCTCTTCTCCAAACTGCAGTCAGTCAAAAACTATGGGCCCTGACTAAAGTGCAGAGCAGATGAAACTCAAATAGTAGTTGGTTATTCATGTGTGTGCCAGCAGCAAAGGAATACTTTTCACTTTTCAAGCAATAGAGTAAAATACCCTGGGGTTGTAAGTTATAAGGAAACATGAGCATCTTTCACATTAAAATTGTTTGAGCAGCATAGTTCCTGATAATGCTGATAAAATCACTTACTGTACCAGTGCTGTAAACTGTGTTATGGACAACCTAGAGTAGTCATTGCCTCTTCCTTCAGGAAAACACGATTGGAAAATACCTAGACACTGCAAGAAACCAGCTGTGAAAAAGTTTTCACTCAGTCAGGTCTGACAGCAAATTCCAAACCTTTAGCTTGTTTTTCAGTGGAAGAGGATGAAGAGGGGTGAGGATAACACCTAGCCAAGTGTCATGCCAGATTTGCCTCAATATTTGAAAAGAATCAGGCCCTGATTTGCTCAGCAAAGGGCTGAGCGTCATATACCTGCTTTACCTGCAAACAAAATGAACCATGAACAGTTAAATGCTTTTCTGAGATCCCTAAGATGAGCTTTAATTTTCATTCCCTGCTCTGGCCCTTAATCCATCTGCAAATAGTCTACCTGAGACTATCAATACATGTAAGTATTTGGAAAGATAATCCAGTTTACACTGACAATGCGGAGATTTGTGAGTTCAGTGGATCTAAGACAGCAAAGAATTGGGTGTTTAGCCCATGCAATGGTAACACACAGATGAACTTGCTCCCTCCTTTCACCAGCAATACTTAAGATTGCTGCAAGGGCAGTGGATTTGTCCAAACAAACTGAATACCATTACTCAACAATCAGACACTCTCTTTTACTTCTTGTGAATCCTAGTGACTTAATAATTGAAAATAATTCAAAAGCAAATTAAACAGTACTTTTCAGACAAAAGTAAATGTTTTCAGATAAACTACTTGCTGAGAACAGTCACTCAAGGGTACTTCTCAGTTCAAGTTTAGTGAATACGCATGGTTGCCACCTATGCAATCAAACTCACTTTGTTTTTACATTTCAGAAAAAGTTGATGAGTTTCTGGGCTTACACTGCTGAATAATTAAAGCCAAACCAGATTTTTTAAATGACTTTGATGATCATCATTAATTATTCACATATACACATGGTTGAAAGATAAGCATGAATTCACATAGATATTAAATATTGTACATACCTCACACAAGGAGTGATACAGGTTTCATGGTTGCAGCTCAGGATAAATTTACATTTTTACAAAAGCAAACTGAGAAGAGAATCAGGCATTAAGAGTGTATAGTGCACACTGAGAGAGACATTATTATATTATCATATTATCATATATTACACTCTATATATTATATTAATGATACATTACATGTGGAGATATATTTAAAAATCAAGAGCTACAATGTCAGAAAACAAGTCAGAAGAAGAATCCAGGCAGTAATTTCCATTATTCCCAGCAAATTACTTTTCTGATCCTAGGTTTGTTGTATCTTAAGATAAGCACATTTCAGATTTTTGGTTTCCAGCTATTAATGGTGAAAATAAATTCTAATCATACAGGAATCCTTTTGTCTCCCTAGTGTCATCACAATAACTTGAAGCCAGTGCTGAAACATCTGCTACCAGGATTAGATGAGTTACCAGGGCCTAAAGAATCTACATTTTCTGTATTCTTACATCTTTATATTTCAATAGCTGCATATTTTAAACCATAAGTATGCTTTTAATGGAATGTTGGAGAACCCGTACATGTAAAAGAAATCTGAAGAGTCAGCAAATTTAAAGTAAATGGAATTAGAGATAGTCAACTAAATTGAGAGAAATACATTTTTATCAGCTTTGCAGCAAAATGGCCAATTTTTCCTGTCTTCATGTAAAACAAAGGGCCATTTTCTTTCATCCAAAAAGCAATGACTGGACTTTAACATGTTTTCTTGACAAAATGATCAAGTTAGGATGTGCAAATCATGTTTTTTAACTTAGGTAAATTGTGAAAATACTTCATGAGTCTATGGCAGAACTTTATTGCCACTGTGGTGTGGCATTGTGGATAATAAATCTGTTGCCTCAGCAACATCTTGTGGCACTACAGCAACAGTCCATACTCTGGAGTGTCAGTCTCTCACTAGAGAACCCCTGGGGGTCCATCCTCATCTCCCTCAGAGCTGTTCTCAAACTGTTTTAATTTAACTCCACTGAGCTTTGAAAACTCACTCAGATTTGCTGCTGTCTGAAGAGCAATACTGAGCTTTAGTGCAGTATGTTGGTGTTGGTGGTGAGGTTTTAGTGGCAAAGGGGTTGTCCCACACCACACACAGACAGTTCCAGGTGGCTCCCACTGACCCACTGCAGGGCACAGCTGAGCCCCGCAGCCAACGAGGTGGCACCACTGGGAAAAAGTGTTTAAGAAGGGGCAAAATGCCACACAGCAGTGTAAGGAAAGAGGAAAACAGTGAGACAAACAGCAGACAGCAAGGCCAACGAAAAAGGAGGAGAGGAGGTGCTCCAGGGACTGAAGCCAAGATTCCCCTGCAAACTGTGGTGACGCCCATGGTGAGGCTGACCATCCCTCTGCAGTCCATGGAGAGGGTCTTGGTAGAGCAGATAGGCACACTGCTGCCTTTAGAGGCAGTTATATCCTGAAGGCAGTCTATGGAAAGCCCTCCTGACAGGAATTGCTGTGGTGTACCCATGTTGGAGCATGTTTACCCTGAGAGACTGTAGCCCAAGGAGAGGACCCATGCTGAAGCAAGGAAAAGTGTGAGGAGAGTGCAGCAGCAAAGCAGAATTGTCCTGATCGGACCATGAGCCCCATCCCCCAGCACCACTTCGGGAGAGAATGGAGAGGAGTTGGGAACAAAGAAGTAAATTTGAGCCCTGGGAAAAACGGGGCAGGAGGAAGGTGTTTCAGTTTTCTCCATTGTTTCTCACCATCCAACTCTATGTTACTTGACAATAAACTGAATTTTCCCAACTTGAGTTTTGTCTGTTCTGCCTGTGACAATAACTGGTAACTGATGTCTTTGCCTTTATCTAAGCCATGAGCTTTTTCATGGCATTTTCTCCTCCTGTTCTGCTAAGGAGTGGGAATAAAAGAGCAGCTGGGTGGATGCTTGGCAATAGGAGAAGGTCAACCCACCACATGCTTTATGATATTTTCTGTTATATTTTACAAGCAACAATATCTGTTTTCTTTTACAATATACTGCCACTTCTTCAGTGGTTTTAGTAAAGATCAGACCATGTCCTTACTGCTCAGTGCTGCAAAATATGGAAATTGAGAACTGCACAGACATGGCACAGAGAAACACATGCCAGATGCTCTCTATGATTTCTGGTTTATCTTGTCCTTATTGACTTTGATCATTCCTACACTTACTATGCCTGCTGCAATATCTGAACCAAGAGACCTCAGAAATTACCTCGTGGATGTCATACATTTGAAATCAAATTATTCAACTTAAAATATTTTAGTGAAAGACAAAATTGAAGACAACTCTTTGAAGACATCATAAAGCCAAGTTAATATTTTAAAGAGCCATGATTAATGTAATACGATTGTTTTGAAAAGTAAATATTTCTGTGGGTTAGTATTTTAATGTACTAAACCATTGAATAAAATGAGAAATCTGTGTAACAGCAAACAAAGAAGCCACAGCTAGTGAGTTGTTATGTAAAAACTTAGCAGATAAAAGGGATGTGATGTACCCAAGACTGTATTGCCAGAAGACTTTGCAAATACGTTTTTCCTGAAGTTACTGGAAGGTATAAGGTTAGCCCTTATGTAACTGGTGGAAAACTTCTGCCAAAAACAGACCTCATGAAATGCCCTATGTAGTCCCCAAAGTTCATATATTAATCTCAATGTGCAATGAATTTAAGAATAATTGGGAATGTAAGGCCAAACACAACCACTGAGAAAAAAAATTAGATCAAACTGTGTGAGAACACATATCCATATTTTGTTTATTTTTTCATTATACTATCCTTTTATTCCACAGAATCTTTGGAGAACTGAAGACCATTTTTACAGCCATCCTGGTCTGCTTCAAGCAACTCTCCTTATGCCAAGCTCAGCAAAACTGTATTTTACTGAAGCAAGTTCCAGGTGTCAGCTAACATGATGATCTCAGCTGCTCATTAACTTTGTTTGAAAATATTATATTATTTTCAGACATGTAACACGGTTGTCTTTTGTCCCTTTTATTTATTTACTTTCTTTTGTGACCATGGCCATGGGTATTTTCTGACCAAGGAACCTTGCACAATCAGCTACATTTCCAGGTCTATTTCCATTTGAATGGACCTTTCTGAATAAAGAGGACTGAATAAAATTCCTCCTAAGAGCTTGGTGATGCTTTGGCAAACCAAAGAGAGTAATACAAAGTGGCATAAGGAAGTTTCTGCTCAATATTTGCTGGCAGTACCAGGGACCACCACTGGGCCTTTACTGAAACACAGAAAAAGTTCTGTCAACATCAGTGCCGGGTATTTTGCATCTTTGCAAAAATTAACCTATAATCAGTACAGTAACCAAAGAATGAGATAATTTAGAGAAAATAATTTATCACACAGAAAAGATCCTAAAAATAAAGTCATGTTCTTTCCAAAAGACAGGAGTAGGTCCAATTCTATTTCCAAAAGACAAATACAAAGAATGAATTTCATCTATGTTCAGAAGATTTGTACAAGACCTATTAATCAATCAAGTAGTGCCTAAGTCCTCAAAACAAACATTTAACTCCACAAACTATGTGTAGACTTTCTCCTGAGCTTTTGCACAAGAACAAAGTATAATTGAAATTTTACCCTGAATAATATAAACATTCAGGACCTTGATAAATTTTAATTGAATCTTGGAGGTAATATATTTCAGAAAATTATGTAACACCCAAACTTGTGGCAGAGCCAGCCTAAGTTTGAAGTTGATAAAAGATAATTCACAAGAAAAAAAAACGACCCAGGAAACATCCCGCCCTCTGCCAAAAAAAGCCCCCCAGACAAGTTTAGAGACCACAAAAAGGTAACCCTGGAAAACAAGGTTATCCAATGACACAAAATGTAATGGTTTCTATGACAAAAATTTGTTTTATTCAATTGAGTAATGCCAGTTGGAAAACCTATTTTTTAAAAAAATAAAATCAAGTTTTGTGAAAGACCTAAAACTTTTAAAAATACATTCCAAACTATTTGAAGAGACAGGAAGAGAAGGGTAAAAGAAATATAAATTTCCTGGCACTTGAGGCTTTATGCACTTCTTTTTTTATCTCAGTCATCCAGTATTATAGGTTGTTTAATATTTAATATTGAAAACTATTTGACCTAGGTAGAAACAAGAAGTTGATTTTCTGCACAGAGAATTCAGAATGTCAGTCAAATTACAACTAATGGCAGTTCTGAGGTTTATTAAAACTCCTGTGGTTCACTTAGACAAAGAGGTTTCTGGCTCCACTGAGAATGACATATTAGCAGTAAAGTGGGCAAAGTTCAACACTGCAGAACAATTATAGAATTAAACTGGGGAAGGAAATGTCCTTTGATATACCAAAAGCAGGTTGCTTTCCTCAAAACATGATGGCATCTCATATTTTCCTCTGCTTTTACACCATCCATCTCTTAGTTTGCAGCTGAGATGTACATACTTTGTTTAAAAGATACAGCAAAGCCAAGAACAGAGTTAAGACAGGACAACTATGAACGCAAGTTTTCCTCTCAGGAAAAGAAGAAAAAAAGTGTTGTTGGGCGTCAAAGGACTTGGTATGAAAGCTAAAATCTTTTTAGCTTTCACAGTACGTACTTTTCCTAGTATGTGAAAGATACACATTGCAGACCATACACTGGAAAAGTGTTCTCTGACAAAAAAAGATCCTTCTCTGTTGCCTTACCAGTTACACAGACATAGGAATCAACAGGGGTATAGTAACCTCCTTGGCTCTATTTTAACAGTTCATGCCATGATAAAAGCCTTGCTACACATTTAATGGGGAACCACTGGAGTCAGTGTCAACTTTCAGAGGTTAACACAGCTCTTTTGCAAATTAAGTTTTAAAAAAAGAAAAGCAAAAATGTGAAATGTTCCCAGAATGAGAAATTGACTGCCAAGATCCACACAGACTTATTTTTTTATGGACAAGTTACAACTCCTTTAAAATGTTTATTTAATGAAAATACAAATGTCAGTACAATTTAGAGATTGAGTGCCATAAATAGAGAATTGAAAGGTTTAATTGTCCTTTCCAGGTGTTCTCTTCAGATTGCTTTTCTTGGCAACTGTTCCTTGTAGTTTCCCATAATGTTGATTAGCACCTCGGTCTGGGCTTTTGGGTATGAGAGCCTTTCGCCACCCTCAAGTTTTTTACAGTTTGAGGATCATTGTCCTCTGCTTGGCCAAAAGGGTATTTTATTCTAAGGGAAAACAGAGTGTTAGCAACATTTTCGTCTCACAGTGTCACAGTTAGGCTGAGGCTGAAGGGCGTCTCTGGAGATAGTCCAGTCCAAACTCCTGCTCAAAGCAGGGGCTGCTGCAGCAGGTTGCCCAGGACTGTATCCTGTCTTTTTCTGAACATCTTCAAGGGTAGAGACTCCACAAGCTCTCTGGGCAACCTGCTCAATGTTTGATGATTCTCACCATAAAAAAGCCTTTTCTTATGTTTCAATAGAATTTCTTGCATTTCAGCTTGTGATCCATTCACTTTTTACTCCAACATGTAATAAGGAAGGCTCTCAACTCCACAGAATGGAGTGTTGCATGAAAACATATGCAGAGGGTATTGATGAGCTGATCACCCAAGAGAATAGAATGCTCATCCTCCTGTCACATAAAATCATTCACTCTTCATGTAAGGAACATGAAATTTTGTTTAAGAAAACTGTATCAAAGATTTCTCATTTTTTTTGGCCTGAGCACCTAACAAATTGCCTTCCACCCTTATCCCATTTTGGGATGTAAATGCAATAGGGACACTGAGCTGGAACACAGTCTAACATGACATGGCTGTGTGTTTGCAAGCAGGACCCTGCAACATTCGGTAGGGCCAAATAACATGGTGAACATAAATACCACTTGTCATCAGTAATGATACAAGAAGTGAAATGCATATTTCAGTAGTGAGGTGAGGCTTAGAAGTTAACCACAGGAATACAGGTTTTTTTTGTTATTACTATTTTAATATCCTTCCTGTACCTTCCGTAGGGAAGATTTTACTTTTTTTTTTTTTTTTTATGAAGAAACTACTACAATCAAAAGAAATCTTACCCTGGGTGTTGTACTTAATATTTGACAACATGTGTAAAAATCGCAGCTGGATAGACTAAACCTCCTTATTTAATGATTACATATCTAAGAGATTTCTTTCACATATTGGTTCAGTCAACATTCAGCAAACACTGCGCTCATGGTACCCACACCTACATGCTACTTTCTGACACGAGAATATTAATAAGTAGTTGTTCTATTACAATGTTAGATAGATGTATCTACTCCAAGGACTCTTTTGCAAGATACAGATTTATTGGTTAAGCACAAATTTTTACCAAGGCAGCCTCTTTTTCACAAATTAAGCTCTCAACTTTTTGCCTAATATGTGCAGTTTTAGGGTTAGACTTTAGATCCTCCTCCCTCGCTATGTTTAAATCCTTTCAGCATCACAGCTAGTCCATATTATTTCCCTGTCCTAAAACTGCTCACTCGTTGTAATGCTGAAAGCAGAAAACAGACTGAAGGACTCATAGATGATTTTATTTATTCTTTAGTGTTATCACCAGTTAAAAAACACCTAACCTACTTTTTAGCTAATTATCTGTAATTTATGTGATATTATAGAATAGAACATGAGTGATTTTTGGGAAGGACTATATTTATATACGAAGCAGAGAACTGTTACCATTTTAACTGCTTTTTGTACCCCCAATCAGTTTGTGGTGTTCACCGAAACACGTAACACGGCAAAGAAGAAGACAGAACCCCACAAAATTCAGAGTCATGAAAATTATCATAAAGTCTTTTTTGCTGTGATTTTAGATCAATTAGATTTGACATAAAAGGTGTTATGTTAATGTGTTTCATTGAAATGGTCGTTCTCCTAATTTTATGCTCCCTAGGATTGATGATATACACATCACAGGGCAAAGCAACCCCCAATCCTGCCCACTAGAGATAGAGAAGGAGTAGGGAGAAGCAAGGACAGGACAAGTCTTTCCTGACAAGCATCTTTGTGAAAAAACATTAAACCTTTACAGCATAAATGAAAAGGCAAACAGACCTTACTTTTCCCACTACCTCCCCTCTCTCCTTTCCCTTGCTGGCTACATACGTTTTTTTCCTACTGAGACATGAATTACATCATCAGAACAAATTCCATTTGGATACATAAATTATAAACATGAAATGAATACTGCAATATGACACAGAAATGTCTAATCTCCCTAGGAAACATGTATACACATACACACATAAATAAAGAGAGAGAGAGTTTAAATCAAAAATAGTGATAAATCCTAAACCACTTGGAAAGCATAATATGAAATTCTGGTTAAGATGAAGTTAATGTGAATTTAGGCGCTGACTTTGCTGGAGATGTTGGGGTTTCTATATTCAATCTGGTTGAACACAAGTGAAAATAAAAATGCTTTAATTGTTAAAATCTGGAAATATAGTATTTCTCCACTAGGAGGATACATGGCTAAACTTTATATCAACACTAGTTTATGGTATCCATGCTCCCGTTTTCTGGAGACTTCCAGACCCAGAAACTTTATTTTACTTAAGCTGTTTTAATATGATCATTTTGTCTGGGGACAGAAGATTTGAATCCTGTCTTCAAGGGAGGATCATTCTCTTAAACCTGCATTTATCACCTGCTATTCCTTCCAAACCAGTGTTCAGTATTGCACAAGCACACAATAAAGGAGGCATTGAGCAACCTGCATTAGCACAACCTTTTTTTTTTTTTGACATTTTCTCAAAAACATAACAAACTAGTAGGATTGAAAAGTTCTTTATTATTCAGTTATTCATGCTTGCTCTTCAGACTTGCTCAATTCTGTGTTTTCTTGGTAAGTGCGTAAGAGTTTGCCTTTGGCTTCCAAGGAACACTGCCCAGATCCTGTGTAGTCCTAGCACTGTATAGATGGCATACTAGTATCTGAGTGACTATACATAGATTTCAGGGACTTTTCCAGCTAAGCACTGCTATACAAGTACACTGGGAATGAAGTTCTTAACTTAGTCTGGGATTTTAGGTCATTATAATTCAATTTTGTTTAGTTTCTCTGTATGTTACTGGACACTACGCAGTTATATGTAATACACAGTTTAAATAAACAATTAGAGATATAAATTAGGTAGAGTTTTCCTTTTGTAAATTACACAGTATTTTCTCATAGTAAATGAACTTGGTCTAAGAGGAAAGAGAATAGGTATTTTGAGGTAACTCCTCTGCCTGCAATTACATTTCAGTGCTTGAAAATTCAGCAACCAGCTGATTTTTATCCCAAAGAGTATATAATTTGTCAGAGCTGTTGGGTAGACAGAGGCAAACTTCTCTTTATCTGTACACTGGTAACTATTCACATAACAACAGCACAGAAAGCTTCCTAGGCCTGCATTACTGACAGGTAAGGTGTCTAGGGGTAAGTTGGGCTTCAGTTTCCATCACCATTCAACTTTTTAGCCTTTCTGAGGAGACACCATTAAGTCACATTATTGACCTCAGACATTCAGATCAGAAGTGAAGGAGAAGGAGATACAATTCTTAAAGGTGGTATGAAGAGAACATCATTTGTGGTCCTTAAATCTTTGGGGAAGTAAAATATTTTCCACTAAGCAAGTCAGAGAAAGAAAAACGCCTCCTGTTTTTTCCTATGTGAGGAATTGCAAAAGCACTGGCCTTGTGTTCCGCCAGATGCCAGCTCCAAAGCATTCAAAGACAGCAGTGATCTAAGCAAAATGAAACAAGCCTCTTCATCTAACTCCAGCTCTTCTTTACAAGTACTTCCTCTATAAAATCATGCTCATCATGTGGACTCATCAGCCTCTGTATCCTTGGGAATACCTACTGTCTGTGGAGTTTGTAGAATTTGCCCTGTCTTATCTTTTCAGTAACACTGTCTCCAGCCTTTCCCTCTGGATGTAGCTTTTCCCAGCTATGCCCTGGAGCCAGGCTCTTCTCAGCAGTGTGCAGTGACCAAAGCTCCTCCTCACAAGCAGGGAGTAGTTCCTAAACATTTTGGTATCAAATAAATCACTGAAAATGCTGCATTTTCAGAATATGTTTCATTCCAAGCAATAAAAAAGGAGAAGAGGA
Organism: Pachyramphus minor; assembly: GCA_013397135.1. NCBI lineage: Eukaryota > Metazoa > Chordata > Aves > Passeriformes > Tyrannidae > Pachyramphus > Pachyramphus minor. The sequence continues at coordinate 2,272,439 of VYXB01010567.1, forward strand.
GGTCCACAGCTTCAGCTTACTGCTATCCTGGTAGCTAAGTCAATTTACAATTTACAAAGTTCATTTACACTACCAACTGAAGGTATCAATCTCACTGAAATTAAATGAAGGATGCAAATTCTGAAAAACTACATTTATGTTAGGGCTTAAGGTAGTTAAGTCTGTTTTAAGGATGAATCGTACAAGAAAAAAGGCCGTTTTAAACACCGAACACGTTGCCCACCAAAGAATTTGAAACAGTTTATTCGGAGCGGTAGTTCCCTCCTCCCAAGTTTGCCGTGTCCGGGCACGATGCCCCCACGCTCACTGCTCGCTGCCTGCCGCGGGCCAGCCGCTCTCCTCCGGCGCTGCCCACAGCTCCCGGGACACCGCCCGCACCCGCGGGGCCGCCGGGCGGGGCGGGGCCGAGCCCGCCTGGCTGAGGGGGCGCGGAGGCCACTCCGGGCGGCTCCGCCGACGCGCTGGGTTCCCTCGGCTTTTTGCAGCACCTCCCTCGCCTGCCTCCGCCCTCAGGCCAGCGGCTGCCACAGCTGCCGGGCCGCCGCCTCTGCTGTGCCCGGTGCTGAGTGAGCGGGGCGGGACGGGACAGGACGGGACACACGGACGGCACAAACGGGACGGGACGGGCGGCACGGACGGGACGGGACGGGTCAGGACGGGCGGCACGGACGGGACGGGCGGTCGCCCGGCGCCAGGTGAGCGGCTGCTCGGCTCGCGGGGCTCCCGAGGGCGAGGAGGGACCGGCAGCCCGGCTGCGGGGATGGGAGTCGCCCCGAGCCGGGCGGAGGTGAGCGGCTCTCCGGGGCCGGGCGCCAGAGGTGCGCGGTTGCCCGGGGCTGGGCTTTCCCGCCGACCGTGCCCGGAGGGACGAGAGGGGTGAAGGCTGAGGGGTCCCGCGGGGGCGGCGGTGGCGGGCGGAGGGAGAGAGGGAGGGCAGGTCGGGGAGCTCCGACCTCCCGCTTAGTCACGGATCGCCCTGCCGGAGTGGCACTTGCGGGTGTCGCCGGGCAGAGGGAAGCCCGGCCCGGGGGGGGTCAGGGCAGGGAGGGCGGGGGCCGAGCGCTGCGGGGCCGTTGTGATTCGCGCGGGGCCGAGGCCGCGCTGAGGGGCTGCGAGCCCGCCCGGAGTCCGTGCTGAGGGCACCGCGCTGCTTACCAGGTACATTTCTCCGTGCTGCCGGTGGGGAGGTTTCCATCATCTTTCCAGTCGTCTTTGAAGCGCATAATCAACGGCGAGAAAACTTCAGTTACGTGTTTAAACCGGCCTAAAAAGTGAATGGTTTTGGCGGACGCGTCAGTAGGGTTTGAATGTGTTTTACGAAAGAACCAGGGCAGCGTCCCCTTGGGGACTGGAAGGAACCACTGGGTAGGGGTTTGGTCTCACACGCGTTGTCTGTGGGAACGGGTGCAGAGAATATACTCAGCTTAAAAGGTTTTCCTGCTTCTTTCACACGGGTTCTGCAAGGAAACCACAGCACTGAAAGTAAGATGTCTTCAGAGTCACCTTTTGTGCACAGTAATTATTCTGAGGGGTTTATTTGTCTGGGGTTTTGTCACATCCACTGGCTAAGCGTAGTAGAAGCATCCTTTCTCGACTGAGTTTATTTTTGCTTTGCAAGTGTATACGTTTTGTCATTCATGGGTAGTACTTATAACAGCACTGAACTCTTGCTTTTGTTGTGTTATTATCTTGTATTGATTTATGTGGAAATATGGAAAAAATGTTCATAAACTAGTTCAAGGTGTGCTTATTCAGCAAATTAAACATATGATTGTACAAGCCTGGGATGGGTTTGACTTATATGAAATCACAGAATCAGTAAGGTTGGAAGGAACCACTGTGGGTCATCTGGTCCAACCTCCCTGCTTAAATCAGTTATAGTAATACTGAAGGTGTGATAGAATGAGCTTCAACATGAGCCAAAATAGAGTTTATAACCTCTGACGTGCAGATCTAAGTGTTATGCAGTCCCAAAGCAAATTATTTCAGTCTTCAGCTCTGTCACATGCTGAAAAAGTAAAGCTGGTGTTATGTGTCTCTACTCAGAACACGTTTCTCCCTTTTCCTTGCATAGGCTAACAGTGAACATCATCACTGGATGAGGGCTGAGCAAGCTGCTATTCGTGCTCTTAAGCTTTAAAATTTAAGGTTATGCCTAATCTGGAAAGCATACCCCTGTAACTGTTTCCATGGAGGAAACAAGCAGGAATTGTTCCTCTGCTGGGTGACCAGTGATGTGTTTGTTGAATTAAACCAAAGAACAGAAAACAAGTCTTTGCTTAGGAGGATCTCCAAATACTTGTCTTCATGGTGGAAGCACACTTACAACTTAATGATGAAAGCAGCCTCCAAAGCAGAGTGCTTTGAAAGAGGGTGCAGGAAAAAACTGCATGTAAACAAACTTGCTCAGATACGAATTGGAGCCACAAAATTATCTACTCTACTCTGCAAGATAGTATTATGTTATTTCTGCTGTGGCAGACACCACGTGTTATAGGTACCTTTATTAATATTACTTTAGCAGCTTAAGGTAATTCTGTAGATCAAGTGGAGGTTGTATGTTTTTTTTCTTCAGTGCCTTCTGAATTTAATGTTAAAGCTCTTTTTCTAATACATCAACAGAAATTGGCTCAAATTAGGGCCAGCTGGAGAGAGATAAAGAACTAAATTCCCATTCTCAAGTTAATTACTCAATTTAAATGATTTTTGTGCTGTGAATGTTTTTAGTCAGGTGTTCCACTGGTAACAGCAGAGAGTTGGCAGATTGCGAAACTTTTGGGCTTTGAGAGAATAACTCTTGTTACATTTGGACAATTTTTAGTTCTTATTATGTAACATGATCAGTGGCCTTGGCAAACAGAGTATAGGTTTAAAACTGATCGCTACACTTGAGTTTGGAATTTTATGTTTTCAGTGGAACACTAGATTAGATTATTTGAAGGCCAAAATAAGGGTAGCTCATACAATTAATCTTGTAGACTTCAGCATGAATAAGGTATGTGGCCTGAACAGTTAGCTTTCTGATAAATGGCAAGTTTAGCAGTGATTTTGTATCTAGGTTCAGTTAAAAGCTTTGCTCTTTTCCAGATACATGGATTTAGAGGATATTCATTTGTTGATGGGTGCTACTCAGCTTATGAACATGAAAGGAGTGGACCATTTCATTAGATAGGTTCTCAGGATTATGAGGGTCTTATTTTTTGCAGTCATGATTTGCTGGAGTTACAATTTGGAAAGGATCTATAATTGTTCTATGAAAAAGATAGGCTTGTGTAAGTATATGTTAATTAATTGGACTCAGTTATTTGGGAGTCCTTTTGTGCTAAAATACCTTTGAAATTTATTGTTGTTCAGGATGGAAAAAGGATCCTTTGTAGCTGACATTAAATCAAAGACAAAAAAAATGGATCTCAAACTCCTCCCTGCAAGATTTGTCTTCAGCTATGAGCTGAGCATTTTGTATACCATAGGTGAGTGTTACTTACATCAGCTTCAGGACAGTTTTATTGCTGGTATTATGTAGTGGAACTGATACAAGATTTTAGAATTGTATCTGGCAGTTCAAGTCCCAGACTCAGCATTTTCTGGTTTTAGCTGTTTTTGTTCTCTGCACTTTTGTCAATGAGCACTGTAGCTCAGAAATATAATTATTGTTTGACACAACAGCTGCTTTTCAGCTAGTGCCTTATAAAAACAGTGGCTTTTTTCTTCCTTTCTAGGTCCCCTTCTGGTGGCTGCTGAAACACAGTGTTCTTATCTCAGAGAGAAAACGTAATTTATGACATGATTAACTTATTTTGTTTGTTTTAAGAGAAAACCATAGAATGTCAGTTATACTAGATGGCAAAGTATGTGGAAAAGAACTAGTTTATAAAGTTCCCCAGTCTACTTGAAACACTTTTTCACTCTGTAGAATTTAGAGAAAATTACTAGAATTTATCACATTTTTGTTTTCTGGAAGTTGCATGAGAACCTCAAGTGATGCCTTTTTTACCAAAAAAGAACAACCACTCTCAAATTAAGCACTGAGTATGTTCTCATTTGTAGTGTTCCTTAAAGGAATCATTGAGGAGTTAAGGTCTAAGAGATCCATCAGTAGGTTTGCCAGAAGTTGTCATGTGTGACAAGATGTGACACATTTAGAAATGGTAGAAATAGCAAGACAATGAGTAATGTGAGTATGCTCATTATGGAGCAAAACTCAACATCTTTTTACTGATGCTTTTAGTGTTTTAAATCTTCCCATAGTAAGTCCCTTTCTTTAGAGAAAAAATTACTATGTCCCTGTGCCTGGATTTATTAGACACCTGGGCGTGCCTGACTGTGAATGTCGCCAAATTCCACATTTAATTTCTGAGTTCCCAACCAGACTTTGAGTATCTTTGAGTGACTTTGAGTATCTTGTTTCTTTTGCACCAAATTAATTATGGGCATGAGCTGATTGAATGGGTTTCTGATGGACTTCATGTTTTGAAGTGACTTTGTTCCATCATTACTTACTCTTTCCATAGGCCAAGTATTCATGTAATTTGAATTAAAAATGCTTTCCTTTTTTCATCCTTATGTATGTTTCAGCAAGTCAGCATTGTGGTTAGTGTGGTTTATTTCAAAGACTAATCACTTTTTTTGTAGAGGTGGTGATAATGAAAAAAGTCATGTGGAGTATAGTTGTACAAAGTAAATTTTTTGAGCTGATATGTTTGTGGGGGCTACACACAGAAATGGTTCTGGTTTAAATAAATTTTTCTGAAGTTGCTTTGAAGTCATCTACTGACCTGTGAGATGACTTTCAAGTGTTTGAGAATGTTTGGTATTGACTAACTTGTTTCATTTGTAGTTGTCTAATGTGGGCTCCAGTCAGAAATTTGATCTTCTTCTTTCCCTAATTGATTATGGGGTTTGTCCTGGCAATGGTACCATCTCCTGTCCCCCTACATAGACTTATACTGACTTACAGGAATGCTAAAAGAGGATCTGGCATAACCTTGTTTACTGGAATGTCTTAATAGAGATCCCCTGGATATTTACCCCATGTGAAGACTGAAGTGCCAAAGTGACTATATTTCCTTAGGCTATGTAGGGTAGCAATGCTGTATTCCAAAATAGAGTTGTAGCAGACTTTGGAAGGTGCTTGCTTCAGTGCATCCGTCTTTCCAAACTGATGAGTTTTATTTCTCTGGTACAAACTATTAGTTTTGGTCATTGGGCTGTTGACTGAAACAGTCTGAGAGGTTGTTTAAAAAGAAAAAAAAACTAACTAGAAACCTCCTCTAAGTATTGTGCTTCTTAGCTTCCAGAGAGATTTTAATAGCTCCAAGTGCAAGATCCAAGAGATCTGTTAGGTCCATAAAGTGAAGCCTAGGATGAAATCACAATATAATTTCTTTTTTAGGGTGTTGCTGTTCAGGTCAAGAGAGCATGGAAAGGAGAGTGGGGATGAGTGAGCAGAAACCACTATTTACTTTTTCTTTTCCCCCATGAAAAGAATGAGCTGGACAGCCTTTTTTTCTGGCATGCCTGGCTCTCACTTGATTGCTCACAGCCTGCTTACACTGATTTGAATATTTGAGCTTTAGGAAAGTCTTTGTCCTTCCCTCTTTATCTCTGCAGCAAATTCAAGTCCTGTAAATGAATATAAAGGTTTTCCAAAACTTTTTGTCTGCTTTTTTTTACGCTTCTACCTTTGTACACCCTTTCTCATGGCTTTACATGGCTCAAGGTGCATGTCTAATGTTCCTTTAATCTTTTTTGATGCACCCATAATGTGGTCTTTGTTGTACTTGCAGTTTTCTATGCTGCAGAACACGTTTTGTGGTTTCCTCCTCCATTAAACCTATGTACCTAAGTATTATTAATGAAAATGTAAGCAACCTGAAGTTGAAATAACCAGACTTGTGACAAACATAACTATGTTTGTTACATCTCTGCCTCTCACGCATCATCAGTACCATGTAAACTCTTTGAAGTGGAAACATGGTGTTGTCACTGAAGGGCTTTTTAGTTTGCTCTGGGAGATTTAATAGAGTGTGTGGGTAATACTATGCTGTCGAGGGAATATACAGCACAGACAAGGATTTCCTGGATAGTGTAAAACTTTTATAAGAGCTAGAGAGAGGCCACTTGTTCATTTCCCAGGTGACAATTGCATATAAGGAGGTGAAACGTTTCCAGTCTGGATGAGAGGGAACAAAAACTTGCTTGTAATTGTCACCTGTTCCATTTTTGCACTACATATGACACAAGGTGCTGTACAACAGAATTAAGTATCAAAAGTGCTTTGTTTTGGCACTGATGACCATGATGGAGAGCCATCAAATAGCATGTCACACTCCTGAATTCACTTATGCAGACCTTAGTGATTAATTTGCACTTCTACATGAATTAAGGGGAGATCCGTGAGTTGGACTGAAGGCAGACCTTGGCTTGCACAGCTTGATATTTGCAAAATAAAATACATTAAGAGGTATTTTTATGCCAGTATTCTGCAACAGTTGAAACACTAAACAAAAGAATGGATTTCTCAGAGAGTTTTTCCTCCTGTTTAGTTCTATTAAGAAATGAACCAGCAAGCCATGAGTTTTGCAGGTGACTGATGTCTGTAACTAACTGGCTTGTTACTCTCTGTAAAGCCAACTTATTAAAAAGTAAAATATTTAATATCTTTGAAAACAGTAGAGATTTATGTCAGGAGGACATCTTTGGAAGGTCCTTGAACACATTGCCATTACAGTCTTAGAAAAAACTGATGTTCTTTGTGAAGTGACTATATGTAGAACACATATGTATGCCTGTTTTTACAGCTGTGATTAACACTGGAGAAAATTAATGAAAATCAAGCTATTACCAGACAGTAATAATCCTATTACTGTCTTCTGGAAAAACACATAAAAACCCCCCCATGGAACAACATTTTAAAATCAATGGTGCTACTTCTGCTATTAAGTCAGTGAATACTGTATGTGCCAAGATTCACAGTGACATAAGACTTTCCAACATAAGCGTCCTCCCTACTACATCTAAGTTGCTTCAGCCAAAATTTAAAAATAACATAAGAACTTTATTGCATTTTGGTTCCAGTCTGGAAAATATAAAGGGTTGATGGAAGAAGTCTACAGTCTTACATTTTTGAAAGTAATTAAAGGCATCAGGAAGTTCTCATACGTGGGCAGTATGATGTGTTTCTCTTACTCTTTTTAGCCTTCTGTCACCTGGTACAGATTTGAATAAGGCAGACTGTTACAGAACAGCAGCTATTCATTATTACCCTCCTCCTCAGCATTAACTTCTCTACATTTGGGAAATATTTTAATTAAAATCCAAAATTTTAATAGGGGATAACTACAGAAGACAGAATGAGCCCGAAAGACTATGGCTGAAATAAGTGTAACCTGAACAAAAGAGTTTGAAGTACAGCAGTAGACAGCATGATTGGAAGTAAATTAATGATTGCTTTGGGTCATGATTTCCAACATAAGTTTCTGTAACCAACAGTTTACGCACTGGCAGTGAGAACCTGCTCTGGCTAAAACTTGGCATAACAGTTTATTGAATGTTAAAGACTGCCAGTAAGTAGATATTTTCAATAGGAATTGTGAAATTTAGATGTATTTTTCAGAGAGTGATTTAACAAAATACACTACAAAACAGAACAGCTGTATTTGTGTTTTGCGCTTTCTTTGACTTCAATCCTATAGAAAATATATCTGATGTAATACAAGGCAAGCAGTTGCTGAAGGTAAGTCCTAAACGTCTTGATATGTCACCTGTAGGTGCAATGCACACTTGGAAAGGAGTAAAGTAAAACAGCATTGCATAAGCTAATTAATATTAATTATAAGAATACAGACTCCTTTTTATACCATCTTTCTGTCTTTGTTTCTACTAAATTCTTTAATTTCCAGAGAATGTGATATTAATGCAGAACTACATCATGTGTAACACAACATACAAAATAACCGTCTAATTTTTAAAACTATCTGTGTTCATTTGTTTTAAGAAAAGTTCTGTCAATTCTAATTTGACTTTCAACTTAATAACATAGGATGAAATGTTGTGAAACCTGGGTGCCAATACTATAAGATTGTGATTGGTCGAAATAGAGCACTCTTCATGGAGAACAAACAAGAGAGAGCAGATTTATGCCTGAGCCTTTATTTTCTGAATTTTCATCTTTTCTGCTGCCCATAAAGAAATGCTTTGTACTCCTGTCTACTTCAGACACTTAGCTCTTTGTAAATAATAGTTACTTGTTGTAAGTGAGAAAGTAAAGACACCCAGTTACCTCTTTACCTGTAGTCTGTGCATAGAATTCTTTCCTACGCTTGGGTGGCTCAAGTAACTGTTGTATTTGATTAGATTTGCTTGATTTACAAGTGAAAATTTTTCATCCAGCTGCAAAAACTGTGCATATTCATGATGGGCTTTCTGAGTAATCTATCATAAAGAACAATAAAAATGTTCATTTGAACAAATGAGCAAAATGAATAACAAATGAAAATAATCATTTATGCCTAATTCTATAATGTTGACAATGTTGACAACTGACAACCAGTTACATTATTGTTCAGGATCATTAAGAGTAAAGCTTTAAGATTCTAATACAGAAAAGGACTTAAGAGGAACATAGTGGTTATGGTGAAGTCATGTTTTATATTTTGGTCTTTTTTTCCATTAAAAAAAAAATCTATCAAAGCATCTTTTTCTTAGGTAATGGCTAAACAGCATTGTTGCAAAAAGAAAGGAACACTATTTTTTTCCCAGCTCTTTTAATTGTATATTTTATCCAGACTTGGAACAAATCTTGAGCTAGTGTAATTGTACAAAGTCTTGCAAAAAGTCAGTTGAGCTGTAACCATGTCAGTATTTCAGTAAACTACTGTCTGGATTTTATTGCTTTCCCTGGGATATTAATCTTCATTCATACTTTCGAATAGTTTCAAAGTTGTTGATGTGACTGTGTTCAGTCAACAAGAACCTCACATCTGTCCCCACTTGTCTTTGCTTGGGTCCATCTCAGGAAGTGAAAACAAAAAAAGTGGTCGAAAAACCCATGTGAGATAAAATCCTAAATGTACAGAAAGTATTCGTTATAGCCTTTTAAACACTGGACAAGTATTAGCAAAGCTCACTCTGGAAGGCCAGAGTTAGAAGAAGGTCCATTCAAACTCCCTAGGGCTACACAGTGCTCAGGCAGAGCTGGAGTCAGAACAAGGAATTATTTGGCTCCTGTCCTCAAACTTAGACTTTTCTAATACAGTTGTTATTTCTGGTGGATGGGACACTAACGTCATTGTCTGCTGAGGTCTTCCAGACCAAATAGAAGGGATGCTTGATGTTTCAGGAATAAACCTTTGTCCTAGTCAGCTCATTTGGTGTATACCTGTTTGCAGAACTGAGGCTTGAGGAGAATACTAAATGCAGGGAATATAGTAGCATTCCAAATCATTATCACATATGGCACAAAGCAAGCAGTTTGCCTCAGTATTTGCCACCATCAGTGGCTACACTTGTGGATGCCAGAGTATTTTTGAACTCTGTCCCATTCACATTTCAACTCTTGATGTCTAGGTAGTAGAGACAAGGTATGCTGGAATTTTTGTCTATTTTCGTGTCTAAATACACTACTGTACAAAGAAGAGATTTCCCCATAAAATGTAAGAATAGATGTGCAGCTTGGTTTTGCTTGGAAGTGAGACAAGAACGGGAAGTGTGAATAAGCAGAGAAACGTGGCTTTTGGATGAGCATCTCTTTTAACCCTAGAAAATTATACTGTAGATGCACAACCCCTGAAGTTGACACACGTATTTAAGCATGACAGTCTTCATTATCAGGCTCTTAGGATAATTAATGTAATTCTACTACTTCGTTTGCTGACTGAACTACTTTATTAATACATGACTTTTAGGCATTTAGAGAAACAAGCTGAAAACAGGTTTGAACATGTTTCCTGTGGATCTTAAGAGAGCTAGCCTGCCTTTGACATTTCTTGCCTTTTTTACTTGTTTTTGTTTCATTTTGATCTGTTCCTGCATGGGATTGTGTGTATTAGCTATGACCACTGTCTTAGCATACGATTTATCTTCTGTCAGTTTTAGTATGCTTGATTTTTGTGGAAGCAGTATTGTCATCTTCCAGATTGGTGTTTTTTAATGCAATCTGTATTGCCTTATTTTTTTTCTTTTTTGCTAAAAGTACTACATTCTATGGATTTATTTAAGCACTGGCAACAACGTTGCAGTGGTCTTAATTTTTGAGAAGCCTTTGCTTTATGCTTTCTATGCTATGTTGTTACATGTGTGTAATTTATTGCATGTACAGTTAATCAGTTTCCCAAATGCCAATCACCTAGCAGCTTCACTATTTCTCAGTTTATTCCTCTAGCACTTCTCTTGCTGATTTCAACCCATAATAACCATTTTATATCAACAGATATTTACATTTGTGTGAATACTTGCAAAAAACCCCAACCAACATTGTGATTGCAAAATTAAATTTCTGGTATCACGCAGAATGCTCTGTTCTACCATAAAGCTGATACATTAAATATAGTCAGTATGTGAAGCTTACTGCTGTGCATTTGTTTCAAGGATCAATTATAGAGGCACTTGCAACTATGTATCTCTAAATTTTTTTAATGTAAGAATTAATGCATGGAGAGAGCACCTGAATGTTTACTTAATATTTCTTTCAGCAAGCAAAATATTCAGATGTACCTTTTTTTGAAAAGATATTTAAAAAATTGTGTCATTTCATAGAGCATTATCTCTCATAATAGGAGGTGCATTCTTTTTCCAACACCACGTCCTCTTGCTCATATTAGATGACCATCACTAGGAAGAAATGTGGACAAACCAGGTTTTCATGGTACTCTCCATGAACTTGCTGCCCACAGTGACTTGTAGCGTTTCTCTCTTTCCTACCCCCACCCCCAGTAGCTTCTTGCCTTGAGAATGAGATGAGGATTGGGAATCAAAGTCTTGCTTCTTCCTTGGGGGTTCACAGTGCTTCTGTTAAAATGTCTCATGAGAGTCCCCTACATGTGGGTAGGCGAGCGAAGAGATGCTTTCTTACGTTCTTGGTGAGATTAACAAAGCTTTTGGATAAGCTGTCCATGCTTGCTCTGCCAGGTTTTGGTTGGGTTTGTTTGTTTTGGGGGTTGCTTGTTTTGTTTGGTTGGTTTTCAAATGTTGAAAGTCTTATTTGTGCAAGGAATCATGCTCTGATGTATTTGTGAGTCTTTGGAGAATTAGAGCTGGAGTGAGGTTTTTTGTTTTTGTTTTTCCTTTCAGCAAACAGCTCTTTCTTTCTTGGTGTCTTGGCAATGTACAGAGTATTTGTGCATTTCTGTACAATATATGCCCAATAGCGTAACAAGGTTGAAAAGATTTATACTCTTGTGTAGGAAACATAATTTTTCATAATGTCCACACATCTACACTTTTTCTAGTCATTTATTTATTTATTTATTATCTTCTAGAATGGTTGGCTGGGGAAAACAGCACTACTGTGTTGGCGGAATACAGGACATTTTCTTGAGATTCAAGATTTTTCAAGCAGTCCTTTTACTTCAGTTGTTCCTGGCTACAGCAGGCAAAGGTAAGAGAATTTTTTCCTGATTTGTCTAGTATTGGTATTCCAAATAAATCACATTCATCTTGATGAATAGGACTTTTGACTGTGTTCAGAACAGGCAAGTTTTTGCCCTGTTGAAATCAAGAGGAAACACCATCANTTATTTGTGCAAGGAATCATGCTCTGATGTATTTGTGAGTCTTTGGAGAATTAGAGCTGGAGTGAGGTTTTTTGTTTTTGTTTTTCCTTTCAGCAAACAGCTCTTTCTTTCTTGGTGTCTTGGCAATGTACAGAGTATTTGTGCATTTCTGTACAATATATGCCCAATAGCGTAACAAGGTTGAAAAGATTTATACTCTTGTGTAGGAAACATAATTTTTCATAATGTCCACACATCTACACTTTTTCTAGTCATTTATTTATTTATTTATTCTCTTCTAGAATGGTTGGCTGGGGAAAACAGCACTACTGTGTTGGCGGAATACAGGACATTTTCTTGAGATTCAAGATTTTTCAAGCAGTCCTTTTACTTCAGTTGTTCCTGGCTACAGCAGGCAAAGGTAAGAGAATTTTTTCCTGATTTGTCTAGTATTGGTATTCCAAATAAATCACGTTCATCTTGATGAATAGGACTTTTGACTGTGTTCAGAACAGGCAAGTTTTTGCCCTGTTGAAATCAAGAGGAAACACCATCACTAACAAGAAGTGAACCAATTGGTGCTTAGCATTTTGGATGCTTTTTATGTTTTCATTAAAAATCATTGGTAGTAACTTCTTTTAGGTTATGGATGAGGAGATAACTAAAACGCAAATGTCATAAGACAAATTATTTTCTTGCAGTTTTTTGAAACTTCGTGTTCCTATTTTCAGAACATGTTGTTAAATCTTTTACAATGTTCTTACAACAACACCACAAAATTATTTGAGTTTCACTCTATTTAGGGTATATATGAGCAGAGACCATCTGCAATCTCTTGATCTGATTATGGCTAAGGAGAAGGCAGTAAGGTCTAAAACATGCAACAGAAATGACACATTTGAACTTGGGAATTTATACCCTTTCTATAACAGTAAATGAAAAATAACTTCATAAAGCTCTTGTACAAATTGGATAACTTGCTTTTGTGTCAGGTAAAGTAGAATAAAGTGAGGTAAAGTAATTTGTAAAGAGGTAAGGTGAGGTAAAGTAACTCATGTTTTCTCATGGCTATTCTGTAAACTGATGGTTAGTCTGTCACTGTTCTGGACCCATGGAATGTTTTTACTCAATGCTTGTCATTCATAAAATTTCTGTATATCAATAGCGTGTAATTAATTTATCATGTTAGTAATGTGCTTGAGGTATTAAAAAACTGGAAGTGTTTTTTGCAACGTACTTAATGCTAGTTTCAGAAGCTGCTTCATGGAATGTTTTTACTCTAGGAGGTCAGAGCTTCTTTCAGTTCAAATTTACTGCTTTTTTTTTTTTTTCTAATTTAAGTATGCCTGCTTAATGACATTGTACAAGCAATGAGATTTCATAGGTTTAAACAAATTCTGATTCTAATCCTCCAAATAGAGTAATTTTCATAAAATGATTTTATTGAGAGAGAATCTGAGATTCAGGTGCTAAAACTGCTACTAAGATGTAGAGGTTTTAATGTCTTGTGCTTCAAATAGTAAAAAGGACAGAGCTGCTCAGCAGGTGGACAGATGTCATAAAGAGTTCTGAGGAAGCAAGAAAAGAGGGATTTTGTTTTTCACCTCTGTATCAGTTTCAAATGTCAGAAACCCTTCAAGAAAAGCTAAACAGACACAAGGGCATATTTATGGTTTCATCCAATTTTATTGGGGTTTTTTTTGTTTTAGGCTGTTAGTACTGTCAGCAGCATCTCTACTCAGTTCTGTCATCTGAAGTGCCAAAGTATGTGTGTTCTCCAAAAAATATGAAGAGAGAAGAACTGCTTGTGTTTTTTCTGATGCCTAGGACACTGGAAAACGTGGCATAGTTTATCCCCAGATAAACAAATACAACTGTGAAAGAAAAGGAGGGATGAAATTAATTTTGAGGAAACAGTTCTTAGCTTCAGATTTCCAAATGTTCAGCAGAATCAAGTGACGCACATGTAGAAAGTTTAGAGTTTTAAACTCTTTATAAAGAACATTTATGAGCTCTAGATGGAATATATTAGTATACAAGATTCTTTTGACATCATTTTAATGGACTGTGGCATGCCAGATGTGTTACAGGTGGCAACCACTTGCAAGGAAGTTAAAGACTGTTGTTACTGGTTAAAAGCTAGGTTGTGCAAACACATAAACTTGTGACTATTTCTTTTCAATAGAATACTTGAGTGTAATGCTCAACTATACTGACACACTGGTTATTAGTAATGTAAGGAGAATAACACCGGTGCTTATGTACTGAGAGTAGTTCTTACTACCATTGGTTGGCTATCTCTTGTAAAGACATCAATTATCACCCTCTAAAAATATTTTTGTTTGTTTTCATTCTCAGAAAGTTTATTTTAAACATTTAGGAGTATGCACATGTGTTTCCGGATTTCTTTTAGAGCTTAAGAGAACATACTTATTAAGTGGATGCTTTTGTTTCCAGTGAGGTTAAAAACCCAGGCTTTTGCATCTGTTAGAGTTTAATATAGGAAGAAGGAAAAATTTGCATTTCTAAAAGGGCCTATGTGCCCAAATACAGCAAATGACATTGAAAAGTCATCCCACCATTACTATTGCATGGAGTTTCCTTCACTCCAAATTGTCCTTCCCCCCCTGCCCCGCCCCACTACTTTTTCTTACTCTGGAGATGTTTAGAGCATTCTTCCTACTATGCTACCTTTTTTGTGCTGTGGTGATAAGGGTGTGTTCATAGATACTTTTCTGAATGTATTGTATTGTCTAGACCCAAGGAAACTAATTATAAGTCAGGAATGCCACAGTCAGAGCACAGCCAGTTCCAGCTCCTCGGTTCTGTGGTCAAGGGTGGGCCACAGCCCACAAGTACCATTACTAGAGAAAATAAGTGATCATTAACAGAGCGTACAAAGGCTTTAATGTAAAGTCATCTCCTACTTACATGGCATTCACCCACATATCAAAGAGACTTAGCCAAAATAATACTGATAATAAATTTCCAACATAATGCTGTACTGCATTACTTAGAACAGCAAAGTGCATTTTCTGACTATGGTTATGATTTCCTTTGTGCTTTTTCCGCATTCTTTGTGTAGATAAAGCATATGAAATTTTCCAAGCCTTTCTTATAACAACTCAGATAGTATTGGTATCTATTCTCTTAACTTTGGCACCCCTTTTTGGCTCTTTTTTTTTAAGTGTCTGGAGCAAAGTGGGCCAGCCTTTCCAGTTTCCAGAAGGTTAGACCTCTCTATGTAAATGCTTTTGTTAGCTTAAATGAATTCTTTAGTCCTTGCATATTGATCAACAGCAGTCTTTTTGAATTATATAAAGCAGACCAGAAGAATCATCATCAGGTTGTTGTCGTTTTGCATAATTTCTGTTGGCTACCTGCCTTACGACTGTTTTCATCTGCAAGTTTATGCCCACTCTGCCTCCCTTGACAACTTTGAAGTGTCAGTTCCCCTAAATAATGTAATAGGATTTAGCAGCCCTTTAATTCACTACTGGCACATCAATACTGATTTAATGATTAACATGAAATCAAACCTCTCTCACAATTTTCTCACTTCCAAAGTAAAGTCTGATTATGATACTTCAAGTTTTGGTTAATATTTTTGCTCAGGAATAGTTTTCCAGTCTGTCAGTTTGGATAGTTAACAGTGACTTCAGGTTTTGAAGCTGTGTCAGGAAACTTCCTTAACCAGTCACTTTGGCCCTATGTGCATGCTCCAGATTGCTTACAGGAATTTTGGAAGCTATGTGAGTCATGCAAGTATATTTCTGACATATACTCTGAGGAACAGCAGCTGCATCAAATTTTTCAAAACCCCCAGCAGAATTCCCACTTAATAATGAAAGACTTGAGAAACTATTTTTATTTGGAGAGACTGTGTCACAAGTGCTGGCATATAACTAGCTAGCTGTTTCCTTTCTAAAATCAGTTTCCTCATGATCTGTCCATGCTGTAAGGTGGCAAATCTATTTTAATTGCAGTAATCCTTTTACTAGAAATGGAAGGTACGTTTGAGCCTGTATCTAAAAATCTTGTCTTCTGTGACAATTTCTCCTCCAGTCTTCATCACCCCAGCTTTTAAACTGTTTTAAAAATTAGTTTTCCATGCTGAACTTTTGCTTTTAGACTCTGACAAGTGGCCAAACTGAATGAGTGAATTCATGCTTTAGGGTTGGGCAGAGGGGAAATAATTTTGCTACTTGCTGTTGGGTCAAGTATGTTTTTATTTTCCGTTGCCATTTAGAACCAATCTAAGTATTATCTCACCATTCAAAATCCACTGTCTGCTGGTTAGAATTTGCACCTAATTGAGTCTGTACTCAGAGTTTTTTGTTTGGTCAACTTACATGATGTGTGTTGAACTTCAGGGATGATTGGGGGTTTTGAAAAGTTTTTCCTGATTAGCGTCACAGAGGAAGTCTTGAAGCTCTACTATGCAACAGGAATAGATATTGATGACTTTACATGTAACTGGATTGATATATTTTGTGTTTAAACTGTNAGATGATTAGGGGTTTTGAAAGGTTTTTGCTGATTAGTGTCAGCAAAATATATTTTGATGATATATTTTGTGTTTAAACTGTTTTCTGATAGCTTATACCTATCAAGCTGCACTTGGAAGTTAGGAACTTTCTCCTTGTTTTCATTTGTTGCTATTGAAAAAGAAATTGAGAGCCCTGAGCTCAAGAGATAGAAAAGTTGTCAGAATTGGCCTGATGAAAGATGGTGTTCTGGTTGCAGGGGCTTACAGAAGACCTGGCTGTGATCTTGACACCTAACTACATTCACAGCTACATGTGAAAAAAAACCCTGATCCAAATTGCCTGGAAGCTTGTCTTCTTACAGGGGAGCTAATGGAAAAGCTTTTTTTTCCTACATTGACCAATCTTTTTCTGCTTTCTAATCCTGGCCAATCACAATTAATCCTGAACCTCCTCTGGAGCATTAAAAAAAGGTCTGCTTATATTGATAAATAATGGTCTCCTTAAAGGTGTCAGTAACGTGTTCTCTTGTACTGGCTGAGCATCTACCAGACTGTTTCATTTTTCTGTAGTTCCACTTCATCTTTCAAAGGACCTTTTTCTTATTTTGTTGCTGATGTGTGCACCCTAAAAGCAAGCGATCATGATAATGATTATGTGATTGGAATGTGTATATTTACACTAAATGAGAGTCAGCTCCAGAGAGCTTATATCTACAGCCACAAAAGTCTATCCTTTCCTGCATTGGGACAGTGGAGGAAACGAGGCACCTACAAGTACTGAACAGTTACGATCAAGATTCAGTATTTGGGGCATTATCTGGAACTACTTGTTTTACTAGCGTTGACAGAGCCTGGCACATTGTTTTTTACCAGTAAATTTACTGTTGACACCTCGAATTCTATTTACTATCCAAGTCGAACTCCAGGTTGCCACTCTCTTAATGATACAGTATATTTGAGATTCACAGACCAGATGTTTCTGCAACTAAGTTCTCTGATAGAGAACAGGGAGTGAGGGCTGAATTTAAAATAAACTGGTGGCTCCAAAACAAATTTTCTAAAAGTTACCTAAATTCATTCTCTACTAGAATATGGCTGTTTTCCGCCCATTTTGCTGTAACTGACAGTATTCAACTGAAGATTTAAGAATCTCAGGGTTGGGGAAGAAATCATATAATCATAGAATGAGCTGGGTTAGAAGGGACCGTAAAGATCATCTTGTTCCAACCACCCTGCCATGGGCAGAGACACCTTCCATTAGACCAGATTGCTCAGAGCCCCATCCAACCTGACCTTGAACACTTCCAGGGATGGGGCATCCACAACTTCTCTTGTCCCCAGAGCTGGATGCCACACTTCAAGAGGGGTCTCACAAGGGCAGAGTAGAGGGGCAAAATCCCCTCCCTTGGCATGCTGGCCATGCTACTTTTGGTGCAGCCCAGGACATGGGTGGCTTTCTAGGCTGCAAATGCACGTTGCTGGGTCGTGTTGAGCTTCTCATCAACCAAGACCCCCAAGTGCTTCTCCTCAGGGCTTATCTCAATCCATTCTCTGCTCAGTCTGTATTTGTGCTTGGGATTGCCCTGACCCGGGTACAGAACCTTGCACTTGGCTTTTTGAACTTCGTGATGTTTGCACAGGCCCACCTTAAAGCCTGATAAGGTCCCTCTGGATGGCATCACTTCCCTGCAATGTGTCAACCACACCACACAGCTGAGTCTTGTTGGCAAAGTTGGTGAGGGTGCACTTAATCTCATTGCCCATGACAGATGTTAAACAGTTCTGGTCCCAATACCAGCCCCTGAGGAACACCACTAGTCACTGGTCTCTCCATGGATATTGAGCTATTGACAACAATGTTCTGAGTGTGACTATCCAGCCAATTCTTTGTTCACTTGAGTGATCCATCCATCAAATCCATGTTTCTCCAGTTTAGAGACAAGGATGTCATGTGGCACAGTGTCAAATGCTTTGTGAAAGTTCAGGTAGGTGACATCTTGAAGTTACTCTTCCCTCATCTACTAATTCTTTAACTCTGTCCTAGAAGGGCACCAAATTTGTAAGGCACGATTTGCCCTTAGTGAAGCCATGTTGATGGTCACCAATCTCCTCCTTCTTTTCCATAGTTTCCAGGAGGATCAGTGCCATGATCTTGCTGACCACGGAAGTGAGGCTTACTGGCCTGTAGTTCCCTGGGTCTTTCTGTTTTACCTTCTTAAAAATGGCATGGGGAAATATGATCTTGTCCAGAGGAGGAAGATGCAAGACTGAGACATAAGAAAGCAGTAAGGGCTATAGTGCTGCCTTGTAGCTTTGTTTCTGTATTTTATCCAGTATCTATTAAATGCAAATTATCTGTGCAGTCCTGGGTATAGGACACACAGCCTGTGATTTTCTTTTTGCCTCCCACTTGTCGTTTCAGAGATTCGTTAGATTGCTACATTTTATTTGATCATGGGTTGGTTTACACAACAGAAGGCTGCCTGTTGACAGATGGGGTAGACCTGAATCGAAGTGGGAAAAGGATCTTTGCATGGAAATTAGCAGTGCTCATTTGAAGAGCTTTAAACTAGATTTGATGGTAGAAAAGGATAAAACCAGGATCACTAGAGAAGTCTCAGGGGCAGCACATCAATATTTGAGGGATCATGTGCTAGCAGCGTCCTTTGTTCTGCCATCTCAGTGGAAGCAGGGGATGGAGATCCCCACAGCAGCAGAGATGCAAGGGTTATTGATGTGTTAGAAAGCATGGAAGCAGCTGGGAATGATCGTGTAGGAACTGGGGCTCCTCTGTCCAAAGACATGTCAGGATCGAAGCACAACTAAAGTCCATCCACACCAACACATACAGTGTGGGCAACAAACAGGAGAAGCTGAAGCCATTGTACAGCAGAAAAACAATGACACAGCTGCCATAACAGAAACATGGTGGGATGATTCACACCCAGAACACTGCAATGGATGACTATAAACCCTTAGCTGTGTTGCATTAGGAGTGTTTTGATTGTCTGTTAATGATGGTGACAATAGGGTTGAGTGTTTATGGATAAGAGTCAAGGGGAAGGCCAACAAGGCAGATATCCTGGCGGGAGTCTGTTATAGACCACCCAACCAGGATGAAGAAGCAAATGAAATATTCCATAAGTACCTAGGAGAAGTCTCACGATCCCTGACCCTTGGTCCCCTGGGGGACTTCAGCTTACCAGATGTCTGCTGAAAACAGCAGAGAGGAAAGAGTCGAGGAAACAGTCCAGGAGGTTCCCAGAGTGTTTGGCAGGTGACCTGACACAGTTGGTGAGGGAGCCAACTAGGCAAGGTGCCCTGCTGGACCTGTTGTTTGTGAACAGAGAAAGGCTGGTGTGCGATGTGATGGTTGGAGGTTGTCTAAGGCAAAGCAATCTCAAAATGATAAAGATTTTTTGATTTTTGGAGAAGTGGGCAAAACTACCACCTTGGACTTCTGGGGGGCATACTTTGGCTGGTTTAGGAGATTGATTGACAGAGTCCCTTGGGAGACAGCCCTGAAAGGCCAAGGAGCCCAGGAAGGCTGGACATTCTTCTTCAAGAAGGAAATCCTAATGGTGCAGGAGCAGGCTAAAAGATGAGCCAGAGGGGAAGGCAACCAACCTGGCTGAACAGAGACCTTTGGCTGGAACTCAGGAAAAAAAGGATAGTTATGACCTTTGGAAAATGGGGCAGGAAACTCTGGAGGACTACAAGGATGTCACGAGGTTATGCAGGGAGAAAATCAGAAGGGCCAAACTCAGCTAGAACTTAATCTGGCCACTGCTGTAAAAGACAATAAAAAGTGTTTCTATAAATACATTAGCAACCAAAGGGCTAAGGAGAATCTCCAACCTTTAGTGCATGAAGGGGGAAACATAATGACACAGTATGAGGAAAAGGCTGATGCCTTCATGCCTTCTTTGCCTCAGTCGTTATTAGAAAGACCAGTTGCCCTCTGGATACCCAGCCCCCTGAGCTGGAAGAGAGGGATGGGGAGCGGAATGAAGCCTCTGTTGTATGAGGTTCAACAAGACCAAGTGCCAGGTCCTGCACTTGGGTCAGAACAACCCTAGGCAGTGCTACATACAGGCTTGGGGAAGAGTGTCTGGAAGACTGCCCGACAGAAAAGGACCTTGGGGTGTTGATCAACAGCTGGCTGGAGGTGAGCCAGCAGTATGGCCAGGTAGTCAAGAAGACTGATGGCATCCTGGCCTGGATCAGCAATACTGTGACCAGCAGGACCAGGGCAGGGATTGTTCCTCTGTACTCAGAGGAAGAGGGTGAGACCACACCTCAAATCTTGTGTCCAGTTTTGGGCCCCGCACGATAAGAAAGACACTGAGTTGCCTGGAGCGTGTCCAGAGAAGGGCAGTGTAGCTGGTGAAGGATCTGGAGCACAAGTCTTATGAGGAGCATCTGAGGTAGCTGGGATTGTTTCGCCTGGAGAAAAGAAGGCTGAGGGGAGACCTAATCGCTCACAACCTCAAAGGAGGTTGCTGTGAAGTGGGAATTATCTCTTCTCCCATGTCACAAATGATACGACAAGAGCAAACGGCCTCAAGTTGTGCCAGGGGATGTTTAGGTTGGATATTAGGAAAAATTTCTTCATGGAAAGGGTTGTCAAGCATTGTACTAGGCTGTGCAGGGAAGTTGTTGACTTACTGTCCCTGAAGGTGTTCAAAAGACATGTAGATGTGGCATTTAGGGACAGGGTTTAGTGGTGGATTTGGCAGTGCTGGATTAGCAGTTGGACTTGATGATTTTAGAGGTCTTCTCCAACCTAAACAATTCTGTGGTTCTGCGTGGTCATCTGTGGTCTTGTGCATGAGTTTTACTTCAAAGCTTTCATGAGCAGCTAGGATTTATTGACTGCCTCCAAAATTGTCACTTCACTACCACAGAAAAACCAACCACAAAAAAAAAAGTAGATTACAAGGTTATTTCTTAATGTGTTGTTTTAAAAGCTCCTACATAAATGCGTAGGAACAGTACTATATGGAAGAATAACATTGATACAAAAGATACTTTTAAAAATGAAATATTTTTACAAATCACCTTTTCTTTATTTAGATCAGGAGGATTTCCTGGGGCGATATAAAGCTGTCTTTAAGACTGCATGTGAAGATCCTTGGATTATGTCATCAAGAATTTCTCTGCATCCCTTGAAAGAATTCCTTGTCTGTGTGGACCTCAAACTATATTCATCACATAATCCATGGATAGCATATGTATACACTCAAGAAACACCTCACACCAATGTCTCTGCAAATAAATATGATCTTGGACTTTCGGGAGATCGTGGCAAATTGAACATATGGTTGTTTGGAAGTCAAATAAATAAAACAGCAAGACTTCATGAAAACACTTGGAACCAAATATGTATCCAGTGGAAAAGTGACAATGAGGAGATGAAGGTATTCATAAATGGAACAAAAAAATTTTACAAAAAACTAAGGGGGAAAGTTAATTTGCCTGGAAGAGGCCAGTTCTTACTTGGCTGTTCAAAGCTGCGAGGTGCCGCTGCATCACCTAACCAGGGTATGACTGGGGAACTGTACATGTTCAGAATGTGGGACAAGGCAAACATAACACAATCTGAGGACTGCCAGGATAGTGGTGTTATAGGCTGGAGAAAGGAGGATTGGACCTATACTACCACAGTAGAAGAGGATAATTCTTTGCCATGTGGTAAGTACCGTTGCATTGTTTTTGAAATAGTGATTAAGTCAAAAGTTTCTCTTCCAGATTTTACAGAGTCTCAGTCTATTAATCATTCCTAGCTAAATTCCTAATGAGAACATGTGAGGACCTGCAGCATTTGCTAGATTTTATCCAAATGAAAAAGCGTAGCAGCAGTTCTTTACAAACTTTCACCTTCCTTCAACTTTTGTGTCTGTTTACTGTCCATATAAGAGGAGAGCAGGATGCATGCAACAAAACTCCTTGGAGTGTTGTGGCGTGTATCAATGTCATCTTAATTAATTTACATGCCTTCTGTATCAGGAATGAATATAGAGGAAAGCATTGCTGGTCCTCATTGTGCACATTTGCTGGGCCAGGATTTCAATGAGTGTAACTTTTTGCTGCTTCACTGGCACATTACACCATCTTCAGCTGATACGGTCTACATCTGTTAAAATTACTGGAGGATCCTTCGTTGTCAGTAATGTCTCCTTTATTAAAATGGCCAAATGGTTTCTCACACATTTCTCAAAATTCCTCTCTGCCCTGAAAAAGAACCATAAAAATCTTTAAGTCAAACCAAACCAAGATTTTTTTTTTCAGAGAAATTGAGTAGCAAGAGAATAATCCTGTTTTTAGCTCTTGATAGCCTGTCCGTTGGCAAGAAACACAAACTTGAATCAAGCTTCGCTGGGATCCAGTTTATCAATTGTAATAAATGATGTTATCTCCTAAGAGATTTTAAGGTGACTGGCTCAATTATTGTTTCCTAAGATTTTTATATAGCATCAATGATTCAGTTAATCTGTGGCACTGGTCTTAGTCTTCATCACCTTTATCCTTAAAAACTACCTGTCTATTTTGTGCAGATTCAAAAATATCTTCTGGCTATGTAATCTTATAACCACTGCTTGACTGGGTAGATTCAAAGTATCTTAGTAAGGGCATTAAAATGAGATCACCAGATTTCTTTTTCTGGGAGAGAAAGCAGTCTGTCCAAAAAACCAGTGCTCGTGGAGAATGCCCCTAGCACTGGTTTGTAAGGAATGAAATACCTCTGCTGACCCTGTAGTTGGGAGCACATCTTTGTTGGCTTGTGTGATTTGAAAAACAAGCTGAAGAAATAATTCTTTCATTCATGTGTGACTGTTTCAAGGAACACAGTCCTAAGACTGAAGGGTGGAACGTTCTGGCTACCAGATAAAAGTCTGCTACAAAGAAAGCTTGTCTGGATAGTGTGGAGTGGAGCATCTGATTCTCTTTCACTGGTACACAGAAAGGACAACCTCCTTGTTTTCAGTTCCAGCACCTTCTGCTCTGAATGCAGATCTCCCTTGAGCATCACACGGCAGCTTGGTTAGGCAGTGCCCAACTCCAGTCCCAACTGATTAATGATTTTAGAATTCATGATTTAGTGGCTTGTGGAATCTTTTGTCTTATCTGCCAGAGCTCTCTAGAGAGTGTGTAAGATGCATGGTTTCCAAAGCTCTGCTACTTAATGAAACTGCTGACAGGGGTTTGTTTCAGTGCAGAGGCCATCTCTACTACCAGATATAAGTTATCTGTCTAGATAACTTGGGAGATTAAATGCTTTTCAAAGAGAAGCTCATAGGTTTTTTTACAGTTTATTTGCCTCTCTTCAGTAATAGATGCATTTGAGCTGATCGTCCCTCCCCAAGTAATCCTATGAAAAGTATGTATTTAGCAAATGCCAGTCCAATAGATAAGAAATCATTTACAGTAGGAATATCTAACACTCAGTGTCAGGTGATTTTAATTGATAATGCTGCTAGTCTTATAATTTGATTTCTTTCAATAAATTCCTCTGAACACCTGTGTAAAAATTACCTGATTTGGGAGACTTCTCTGTTTTTTGTTAAAACAGAAAGACTTTGAGTAGTAAGTCCGCAGAAAGATCTGATTTTGCATCTGCAAAGAATATGACTGGCAAAGGGATAAAGCTTGGGAAAGGACTGTGCCTCTTGTATAGGCACAAAAGGTGAAAAGGAAATGGTTCATTACAGTCATAATAGTGCCGGAGGACAAGTTTCAGATTTTTTTGTGACGTGGTTGGCATTTTGTGCCTACATAAAACAATTATTTGCAAAATGTCAGTCAAAAGCTACCGTAATTTAACTTAGCATCACATGGTTATCTTACGTTTCCTTACCTCCTTTTCCTGCCTTTCTTTTTCTTGTCTCTTTTGATTATTTTTGCTTAAGTTTTATAATTTATTTTTATGGTAGTTTTTTAGATTACCAAAAATTAATTTAGTATTTTCTTAACCATGTGAGGTCTAATAAGCACCAAAATCCTGATTCTGGTAAGATTTCCACACATGCTTAGCACTTAGAGTCATTCTCAACTTTAACCAAGTAGTTCACTCTCCAGAAGTGGATGGGGTTACCTTTGCAGGAGCTATGTATCTTACTGCATGTGAAGATTTGCAAGAAAGGATATACCTGGCTGGTTCCCAGTTTGTGATGAGGGCTGGTCACATTTCTTGGACTAATGGTACTTAGCAACAGCAAACTTTTAGATCTGAGTTAAAGATGAAATTCTTGCTTTTTCTGGTCACAGAGTCTTATGGTTCTCCTCTGCTTGATGTGGCCATTGCAGGCTGGGCAGGTGTAAATGCTGCAGGTAGGGCCAAAGAGGGCAGGAGGCCACGCACGTTGTGCGTCACTGACCTTCCACTTACATTCCTCAGGTTCCTTTGATAATTCCCCTCTTGCTGAGAATGACAAGTAGCATAACAGCTGTGATATGGAGAAAAGAGTGCCACAGGTTGAAAGTATCTCACTTTACAGGTCACCTCCCGCTATTTAAAAATATATAAGTGAAGAAAGATGTGCTTACTGTTCCTAATTCTAACTTTGGAAAATTTCTATATCTTGTTCCTTGATGAATTATTCCTCTGTAGCTACATACTTTGATGTGGAGAATATGAATGATACCACTAATGCCTCTGTATAATCCAACAAAAAAGCCTACTAAGTAATCTAAAGTTTGGGATGATTCAAGAGAACAGACACACAAGAAAATAAGTGAGTTTAAAATGCTAAATCCTTGAAAAGAATTTTTAGTCACCTATGAGCACCAGCTCTTCAGTTGTCATTTTTACATGGTATTTGCAAGTTGCCTTTAATAATAACTTCATAGTAGGAAGAAATGTACCTTTTAAACATTAATCATTTCAGTTACACATTAAACAGTAACTTTCTTAATCCAAATATAAATATCCAAACTGTTACACTGTGCATTTTGCAAGGAGCACAGAGGTGACAGAATATCTTTAACTAGTTTCAGTGAATAAATAAAATAGATTATTTTTGGCATAACTGTAAATAGTATCACTGACAGTAAAGCACTGCCATCTCATTTGTGATATTGGTGCTCTAGGTTTTAGCAGGAGTCCAGTGCCTGTTGCTTTTGATTGCCTTTGGGTTTTTTTAATAACTAAAATTCAGTGAATACATTGTGGCATTTTAGATTTTTGGAAAATGTCTTGTCCCCTCTTTTTCATGTACCCTTTTCACTCTCAGTATTGCTGAGCAACTGGTGTTGCTGGCAGAGGTTTCCAGGCTTCTGAACAAAGCATTTAATGCGCACGGGAGAAATGGGAAGTGACCACTGCCCTGAGTGACTATTTTGCCTTTGCGTTCTCAAGGAAGAGGAACACTTCCTTTTGGGCTGTTGTTCTAGTTTGCAGGTGTGGGCAGTAGGAGGTGTGTTTTAGGTTCAGATAATTCCTTTTAAAGATTTCCCAATCTGTGTGTCCATCTGAAGACAGGATCACCTTTCCTGGACTGGAGGGTGGAGTCCCAAGGCTTCATGTCCTCAGGCAGAAAGTGGAAATGAAGCTGTCACTCATCCAGTCTGTATCCCAGTCTGTTGGTTAATGAACTTTGGGTTGTATTATTATGTTTACTGAGTGGATCACGAAAGCAGAGGATGAAAAAGTAGATTGTTTGCCCCAATACAATTTTCTTTCTAAAACTGTAAGGGCAGAATACTACAGAAACCTCTAGAAGCTCTTGAAGGAAGTAAATGTGATGGGAAAAAAGTACCTAACTCTGAAGTGCCTTATGATGAGTCATGTACCACTCTACTTTGTACCTATTAACAGAATGCATGTTTGACCTGTGCTTTCTTTGCTCTCGTTCCCTCCCTCTTCTGTGATATTGAAGGAAATGGCTTTTTGGAAATCAGCTTGCCAGAGAATAGGTGATTTGATCCACCTCAGTATCTAAGGTACAGCTTTCTACACACAGATAAAACCTGTATTTATAACCTGATTTCCTAAAAACAATGTAACATGAAAGCTGAGTTAAAAATAATTGTGCCTAAATTAGTATCCTGTTAAGGATACTAAAACTGCCCAAAGTGACAGACCCTGATGTGAAAAAGCACTGTCATTGTTTTCTTACATATTTTTCTGTCCAATGGTCAGTGATAATTCATCCTTTCCACCACAGGGAGTCAGAGCAGATATGAGGTGTCTTGAGGGGCACCAAAACATAAAATGAAGATTGTACATAAGTTTTGTCCTAGAAATTTATATACAATGTGCCTCAAAATCTTACTTACATAGAAAGTCAAGGAAGGCTAATGTCTACAGTGTACAACTAACTAACAACTGTTGGTTGGGGAGGATTTATATGTGCTATTGTTATTAATGCCTTCTGTGACAGGATGGCTCATTTTGGCAGAACATTTATTCATTAAAGGTTTCAAATGTTAAAGGGACTTAATATCTTAATAGAAAATCTGGATTTAATTTGAATATGAGAATTGAATGTCATATTTTTGGTGCCTGTTTCTTTAAATAGCTGGACTTTAGAACAGCACCATTTTGAAATTTTGCTATTTGTGCTTCTCAGTTTTTTTTGTGACAAGTCCTGTGAAACATTTATGCCAGGCATTTTCATTTCACTGAATGCAAATGGACAGTAGTTGCTGCATGGTACTGGTGACTCCTGTAATACATACCAATAACTGTTGCCTGTAAGAATGTCTAGAAGAGGATTTGTATAGAATTAAAAAATGCAGTGTGGAATTGACTTTTCAATGTAAAATGGTTTTAATTACAGTTTTTTAAAAAAAGCAAAGAATATTACTGAATATTTTTTGCCTATTTATTTGCTGTTTGAATCCTCAGGAATGTTTTCTATTAGAGAAAATGTAGCAAAGTGTTACTACGATCTATGATGTCTTGTTTTGGCATAAGATATATTAGGTACGTTGATTTGATGATGCTGAACTAACACTGTTGCAAATAAAAATCCATAGAGCAAATAAATGGAAGTTTCATATACTTGTGGATTTTCTTGCTCTTATCAATGGTAAACAATGTAAGGGAAATACATTTTCTGTTGGCTTGTAGCTAGCACACCTTGAGTTACTTTACTTGCCTTTTTTCATGTCAACTTAAGGGTTATTTTAGATTGAACTTTAATTCTTTTACAAATAAACCTTATTAATTTTCTAGTTCTTAAACACAGCAAAGAAGGAGGGTTAACAAATGAAAGTGATATTTAATAATATATGATAAGGTGATTCTGATGAAAGGCTTGGTTAGTGAACTTAATTCTGAATCTTGATGAAGGACAAGTGTCATGAATAATTTCTATCAAGTGTAGGCATGTGAATATTGTGCTGTAAGAGAAGTAATGGTTAGGTTTGTGTCCAGAAAAAAGTGCCCCTCAGATTATGCATGCCATCATCACTGGCTGTATTTGTCACCTCCATCTTCATGATTTATGTTTAGCTTATTTTACTCCCTGTACTGCTAGATTTGTTATTAAAAGCATTTGGCATTTTTAGAGTTCACTGTCTTCTTACTAATCTGCAATACTAAATATGTTAGTGGACAGTTTTCTTACCTGCCTCAGGGTACTACTTGTGTTCTCAAACATTCATAAAGCAAATTGAAGGGGTATGGAGGATGTGAAATACAGTTTGCATACAGAAAAACTGTGTCTACACTGAATCCACAAGGGTATGTGAGACGGATCTTAAGGTCAAAAATTCCCTGGGCAAATCTTATTTTTTTGGAGAGCAGAAGAACCAGTGGTGTTTGCTGTGAAATGCTGCTCATTTGAGAGTTGGGTTCCTTTTGAGAACTGAATTTCCTCAAGGATGTTTTTGTTGAACATAAGGGCTTTTGCACAAGGTGCTAACCACTAGTGAGACAGGCCCAGTAACACTTAAAGTTTTGGAGATGGAATTCACTTTCTCAGGTAGGAAGGTCAGTTAGCCCACCTGTGGAAGGATAGTTTCTTCTCTAACCAGGTATTCACTTCTTCATGTAGAATTGACTCAGTTATTTTTATTCACCCCATTCTACCGTAAAAAGCTATTTACTGTTTAAACAATACAGAACAGTTTTATCTGACTACTACTTTAGTTCTCCATGTTATTCAAAGTTAGTATTGTATGTTAAGGGTCTTCCTGTATGGGATGGTGTGTTGCCACATGTTTTTCAAGGCCCAGGGTGATGTTTTGAGTGGTGACATAGGCTGCAGTGTACATTTGTAGCCATGTGCTAGTTTCCTCCACCACAGGAAGCACGTGGCACTTACCTTGGTGACGGGTCCAGAAAGCAGTGGCGGGATTTAATTGATCTGCTAGGCCACCTCATTGATAGCCCAGACACCATCTTCTATTCCAGGGAGATTTTACTCATTTGGCTTACTTGATTACAGCACATGTTTCACATTCATCAGTAGCTGTGTGATAGCTTTGATTGTCAGATCTACACCTTGATCAAGAGCCCATCTCTATCCGGCATGTCTCTCTGGGTATCCCTAGGGACATGTTTCCTGGGCTTGTTGGGCCAGAAACAGCTCACCTTTTCATGCCCAGTCCATGTCCACCTGAACCACTTCACTTCTGGCAGCCTGATCTATCTGCACATTGTTTACATGTTCTTTGGTGGTGTAGCTCTTGGACACGTGAGTGTCTGCGTGATGTGTATGGACACCATGATGTAGATGTATTCTCAAAGTACTTCTCATGTAATTTGTCGAGATGTACGGAATAAAGGAACCCTTTCTTACCCAAATCTGGTGCCCCCCCTTTCTTTTGTTGCTGTTTAATTTCTGTGTCTCTTTGTATTAATAAAATTTCACTTCTTGAATAATTCAGCATTCATTTCCCCCATTTTTACAAAAATAGCCATGTGAAAGCACAGTTGTGTGTACTTGTTACATTTTGGTTGCTGCTCTTTTAGTCTGCTTCATCTTCACTCAAGCAAATGTGTTGAACAGGTTTCTAAAGACACTAGCAGTGGAAGGATAGTGGGAAAGCTCATGGCCTAATCTGTATCTTTCGTAAGTATGAAAGTGAAACTGAGTAAAAAATTGGAAAAAAAAGTTCAATTTCCAGCTTGCAGAAAGACTTGATACTTATTTCTCAATGGGTGCAAAGTAGTTTTGCAAACCAGCTTGAATGGAGGTGAGTAGCACATCTAAAATGGTTGTGTTTAAAAAAGTGTGTGTATATATATGTGTATATACAAATCCATATAAAAGCTTCTGCTCCTAAAAGATCTTTTTCTTTTGCAGTTGAAACTACTGCTACATTGCCTGGCAGAAAACAGATAACAGGTATATTTGGGTTCTGTGGGGGTTTTACCATTGTTCTATTTTAGAGTGTGTGGGAAGATTGCTGCTGCTGTTACTTTTTAATTCATGGAGATAGCTATGCATATGCAAATATTTGCAAATTAATTATCCATATCATCCATGTGGCTTAATAGCCAATTTCATGGTGCAAATGGCAGCAGTAATTTTCCAGGGAAAATACAGTCTGAGCAAGGAACCATGAGTGATTAGCATTTCAGAAACTCCTTTTTTACCATTTTTAATCAAAAAAACAATTTGGTTTTCCTCAGGGACTTTTGGTATCTCTAATTTAAGTCTTCTACAGGAGAAGGAAAGGCTTTACACTATAATCAGTGTATTGTAAGCAATATTATAGGATGACTTTTGAGCTTTGAGAGAAGATGTTGAAATACCTTAACTATATTTTTATAATAGTCCTTCATATTTGCATCCAGCTGTTTTTTATGTTATATTTCTGTGATAACTGTGACTTGACTTGTCTCTGACACTATCAAAAACCACCCAGTGGCTGAAAGGGCTAATTTTCAAGTGGCTGTGTGAATCAGATATCAAATTTCCTAATTTCTTTTTGATCAAAATACTGATTTTAACAATATAAAAAAATCTAGTTGGCTATAGTTGGCTGGTTCTTATCAAGATCAGAGGTTCAAACTTGAAATTAGGGGTTTTTTAATGCTGCTTTTTTGCAGGATAGAAAAGGGAACGATATGTATGGGATAAATTTGAAGTGGCACGTCTCACTGTTATTATACAAAGTCTGAGAGGAGTTCTTCATACCCAGCTGCAGCCATCTTCTTGTGTATGCTTGATTCCCAATCCTAGAATTAGCAAGACACTCAGGGGTAGGCATGTGGCTTTCAGGCTAGTGTGGCACATATCTTGGGTCAATGATCTTTAGTTTCTTAACATTATACAATGCAAGCTGTCCAGTATTTCTTGAGAAGAGATAATTTTGCATTGAATTCTATTTTAATTCATAAAAATTGTTGATTTTTTAGTAATCAGAGATTGTTACATCTGCCTTTTTGACAACCTGGAAGTGTCATTCTGAAAAAGCAGGTGTTGCCCTCTCCTGGTGAATGCAGTAAACTTTTCATAACATAAGAAAAGGCTGCTGAGGATGATCATGTGTGTCATAATGGTCTTTTTTTCCTTTTTTTTTTTTATTTTTTTTTTATCTGAAACAAAATCTGTAGATTCAGGAGATTCAGCTGCAACAACCATTTCTGGTAAGAAAAACAGGACTAATTTCTGCAATGTTTTTTATTTCCTGTTAGGTAAATAATTCTGAGATAACACAGAAAAGTTTTAATGTAACACATTCAGTGTTTTCGTTGTTTATTTTTTGAAGAGAAAATTGATTGTTTCAGTGTATTTTGTAATGAAATAACTTACCTTGGACATGAAAGCCAGTTGCTTTCTTGGCTAATGCATAGTAGATACAGTACTCTGAATAGAAGAAATAATAGACAGAAACACACGTGATTTTGTTCTTTTACAGATACAGTCTGTCTTTGGCTGTGATCCATCTTTAGCAACTGCAACGAATTCAGTATTTGTTGTAGTATATACCAAGCCAAATAATACACATGAAAGCAGCACTTAGTTTTCACTCTGATTCCTCATACTTTGGCTGCTTGTTAGTTGTGTTAGGAAATTAGTTTTCTTCAGGGTTTTTACTTAAGAACCAAATAGGCTTAGCATTTACACTGCCTAGGAATTGAGGACACTACTGAAAATGTGAATAGCTAGCCTAGTTGAAGTAAATGTATCAGAAAGAAAAATTACTGTTCTCTTTCATATGAAAATGCAGTAGATTGCCTTTTCTTTTCTTGATATGCAACTATCTATGCAGAGGCACCAACTTGTCTTTATTTACTTCTTCTAACGACAGTGATGCTTTTAGTAATGAAGTTTGGGTAGTATAAAGTTCTTCTGTTGTGAAGCTGCTCTGCCCATGTAAAAAAAAGTCACTGTCATATTGGAGTGATACAAAGTGGTCTTCTAACCACTTTGTATTCCTGTGCTGACATTTAAGATATGCTCACTAAGCACATCCTTCTGTAGATTTTTTTTTTTCTATTGTCTTAATTTTTTCCTTTTTTGATGTAGCTGAAAAAGACTTTGCATCATTACTCTATTTTATTTAAGTATGGTAGCTGACAAAAATAGCTTTGTTGGAGACAGTTTGCCAAAACCAATGTGGCATCTGTGCTAATGAATGTTGTGAGTTCATGCAGATAAAGGACCTTGGAATTAAGCAGTTGTTGCAATTGTATATGCAAAATTCATCTGCATCTTCTAAAAGAATGAAACCAATAAAAGGAACTTTTCGATTATCAACTGTTTTCTTTTCAGATACTCAGGTTTTTTAAATAATGTGATCATTATTTCAATTATTAGTATTGAAATAATGTGTACACTCTTAACAAGCTTTGCAGTTCTTAAAATGGAACTTAGATAAATAATATTCAGTTTGTGTTTGACATTGTGCACGCTTGATCTTTTTCTCTCAAAAATTCATAGATGTAAAATACTTTATTAATACAATTTTTACTTCTTTATCTTTTTTTCCCCCCAGAATCCTCTATTGTTCCTTTGTCACTTATCTGATTAATCCTTCAGGCAAGATGTTATTAATGTTTCTTGTATTTAGATTTTGTTAGATTTAGACTTCTGGCCTTTTTATGTTTTTATTGATTTTATTGGTTTACATTATTTATTGATTTTTACTGTTTTACATTTTTCTACTTCAGATATGTCTTCAGAGGAGACTACCCAAAGTGCAGGTGAGAATTTGCATGAAGAGAGTAAGGTTTCAAGGGAGATGTTTGTTGCATTCATGGTTTTGTTGGTGTTTGTTTTGGTTTTTTTTTTAAATAACTGGGGTATGTTTAGTCTGAATTATTTTCTTACATGATCTTAAAATTTGTCTTTATCTGCAATCTGTATTTTAAGTCCATGTGGGTAGGGCTCTGAGGTGCATTTAACTGACACTGAGCTGTTGACCTTTCTTTTTTGTTTATGATGTTACATGGCTTCCCAGAGCCCAAATTGGACATATATATATATATATTTTTTAGCAAGTGTATAGTTTTTTGGTGCATCTACAGATAGAATGTTTTCTGTGCTTTGTGACACTATTTAAAGTATTTTAGAGAAGTAAAATGTACACTTCATTCCTTAAAGACATTTACATGTTATATGTTCTTGCTCTGAGTTGCCAAATAGGATCAGTAAAGACTCAATCAGAAGAACTTGCTAGGCTTTTATTTTCTGATTTTTGCATTTGAAAACAAGGAGTGGGTTCATCCCA
This sequence comes from Pachyramphus minor, assembly GCA_013397135.1. Lineage (NCBI taxonomy): Eukaryota > Metazoa > Chordata > Aves > Passeriformes > Tyrannidae > Pachyramphus > Pachyramphus minor. The sequence continues at coordinate 2,305,271 of VYXB01010567.1, forward strand.
TGTCAGTACAGGTTCCTCCATGTCTGTGACGTGAGCTAGAGATCCTGCTACTCTTTGTTGTTGATGGAAAGACACATTTTTAGAACATGACTCAACTTAGGCTGAAGAGCCCATGTAAAATAGGATAAATGGGAATCACACCTTAAAACCACCACTTTCTCCTCTGAACAATAGGGAATCGGGAGTCACTTTTTTTTATGGGGACATAAACATTGATTGGATGGATCTTACTGTGCTGCTTTTGTATTTCTCATGCTGCAAGTAACTTAATCCCCTTATAAATCATCATATATTTACACTTCTCCTGGGAAGACGGAGTCCAAAGTAGAAATAAGAAGCTTATTTTTGTGACATGTATTTCATAGGCTTTTTAAGCTAAAATGTGAAAACTTTAAACTTTTTTCTTTCTCTTTTTTTTTTTTTTTTTTTAACAGAAGCTCTTACAGTCACTGATTATTACTCTACCATAACACCAGGTAGGATTTGTACATCACCACTGATCTTCTTTTGTGCTTCTCAAAATTTCAGTTCGTGTGAGTTCAGGAAGTCTGCTCCCAAATATTTTTAACAGGATCTTTTTTCTTAGTGTTGTGGTGTGTCATATTACCAGTTTGCCTTACTTCACATTGAACTCCAGTCTGGTAGAAGGACTAATTCTAGAATGCTTGTCTGGATGGCTGCATACAGAAGAGTTTGGTTATTTTGTAACTCAAATCAGCAGGTTACCACGAAGATGTAAGAACCACAATCTCGGGGACCACATTTGCTTAAAAAACCCCTCATGCTTGTAGATTGAAGCCAGCTGAATACAGTCATGATGTTTGACCTCAGGGCAGGAAAAGTAGGGCCACAAGTAGACTGCATTTAATTTTGTAATTATCTGTGTAGGAGTTGGGTAGACCGACTACAATGTGTTTGCCCTGAATTAGTGCAAGTGGAAGAGGAACTTTGGAGCTGTTCTGACCAGTATAATTTGACTGTGTGAGTGTGACCTGCAGTAAGACTGCAGCTCCGTTCCACTAGGGCTGGAAGCACTGGTGACTTTTGATCAGTCTTTTGGCCTTCACACTGCTTCTCTATTTAGTGCATTTTGATGATACCTTTAGCAAAACTGTGGGGCACACAAATGGGCGCTCTGTAAGGAAAAAGAAGCTCTTTTGTCTCACTTCTGGATTTTGTGTTGGGTTTTTATAAGTGTTGTTCTTTATGAAGTAAATAATTTTGACAATTCATTGTTATATTGACAATAAATTATTGTTTATCAGTTAATTTAAGAACAGCTTATTTCTTCAAGGATTCTTTTTAAAAAAGGGCTGATACAAGTTTTGAAACTATTTCGTTGCCAACTGCCAACACAAGGAATGGTAAATTTAGGATCATAGAATCATTAGGGTTGGAAAAGACCTCTAAGATCATCAAGTCCAACATCAAATTTATTGGAGTCTAAATTGCTGTCTGAAAAACTATTTTTTCCTAATAATTTGAATATTACCTCCAGCTTACAATTCATATCCGCTGATGGCTGTTTATTGATGGTGATAAAATTGACGAAGCATCAATCTTTAAGAGTTAAATGTTTGTACCACAGAAAACGTGTTGAAAAAAATTCCCATCTCATTTGGTATTAACAAATGATAACAGCAGAGAAAATAACATTTGTTTTCCCATTAATGGAGGCCAATCTGTCTGCTTACATAAGAAAAGTTTGCTGCCATGTTGTTTTTATAAAACACATAGTTTTATCTTGGATGCAAATATCTTTCTGGTCCTTTATTTTGATATTATACAACAGAGCTGTCTGTTTACAGTACCCTTGATTTAGGATGAGTGTTACTTCTTAGCAGTATGGGTAGTATTAAAAATATAGAAAGTATGGAGCAGTCAAAAGGTTGCTGTAACTAAACAAAGACACGTTCTACCAGATGAGAGCATACGTGTTTGTTGTCATCATAGTTGAATTCTATCAGGTAGAACAGGTATCGATGCTATCATAAGTAGCCATAGTAGGATCCTCGGAAGCAGATAATGTGCTGCCTAGTGATTGAATTCTCTGATATTTGAAGAGCTTATTTATATGTTGATTTCTGTTTCTATTTGGATTTAAAAACTTAAAAAAAAAAAAAAAAAGAAAGAAAATGAGACCACTTGCATCTAAGTCTTTTGTGGAAACTATTACGGAAAATTATTCAAAATTACTTAGTCAAAACCAGCATGTTTCTGAATACCAGGTCTTGAAAAATGTCACGGTAAGTGCTCTAGAGGAATAAAACCTAGTATGTCAAATATTTCTAAAACGTATTCTAAAGGTATTCTAAAAGACATTTAAAACATTAAATGATTGTAACTGTGTGTGTCAGTATTGGATTAATGTTCAACTTTTTTACTCATTAATTGTTTTCTTTCCTCCTCCCAAAAAAACTACAGCAGGTGAAACCATTGTATGCAACATAACACGTGTCTGTAATTTTTCAGGTTAGTGGTTTTCTATATCCTTTTATTCTTATAGAAAATGTGACCAACTATTTTATATTCTGAGTAATGAAGCAACTTTTAGTTGCCATGTAAAAACTAGTTCTGTAATAAATTTTCTTGTTAATTTAGAGAGATTCTGTATAATTTCTAAAAATGTGGGGGTTTTATTTTACAGTAATGTGTAGTCTATTATTTTAGATTCTTGTTTTCTTATCACACACAATTGCAGATAAGAATTATAGACCTGAGAAAAAAAGAAACTCTTATGCTATGGTAGATGCTAATGTCTGCCACATTGAGTCTAACTCTGTCAGGAATAGAAGTTGAAATACTGTTTAGGAGAATTATTTTAAGAGCCTACTTTTATTTTAAAAGTGTCATGTGGCAGAAAAGACAAAGGCAAATGGAAATGACAGTCCTTTTGTGTGTACTAAAAGAAACATAGTAAAAGATGAACAGATTCTATGAGACATACTTAAGAAAATGAAGTCACTTCTGCCAAGTAGCCATACTCTGAGTACTTTATGGATTAGAGTTAAGTATCTGCCTTCCCTTGCTGTAAATGTTCCCTAGTGTTTGACAGAGTAAACTCCTGGATGATTTGGGTGATGTCATATATGCATTCCTGTTTACTGGTTTTTCTCTATAGCCTGCACTGAATGTGTGGATGCAGGAAAAACGTGTTGTAGGAGTTCCTCTTTGTTTCCAAAATTGCCCTACGAGCTCTCAAGGACTGTTGAGTGATGCTCTGAATTATGGTATTCTGAAACGTCTTTAATTCCCAAGGGAGTGATTTTTAAAGTATCACTTTGCCTTTATCCACACTTTTTATCCTCACTTTGGGAGTTGGAGTTGCATTAATAGTAATGTACAGTGCAGTACATTCGGGGAAATGAATTGCTAGAAGAAATTTAGGGACAGCCAGTAAAATTAAATATACAGAAAATAAATAGCTATTGGACTAATTTATTTGTTGAAATGGGAAGTGAAGAGATGGAAGAACAGTTACAAAAACAGAAAAGCTAGTTCTTATTTCCCTTGTATTATAACACAAGACAGTAAGTTTTTTAATTTTCAAATAATTTTGTATCGTGTGTTAGCGTTGATTTTCTTAACTTTTTTTACTTTTGGTTTTAGTGTTCTATGTGGGCAAGGTAAAACTTAAGGCAAGTGAAGAAAGCAATACATCACTAAGTGTAGAAATTGTAAGTATTCTTTCTTTTAAAACTTTATTATACAGGAGGTTGAAATTAAATTCTTTGTCTACACTTAAGATACTGATACCTTTACGTGATTCTTACTATGTTTGCAGTACAAGGTACTCTTTGCAGTGCATAGATCTATTCTCTCTTAAACAGCTGCCTTGCAACTAAATTTTAGAAATCCATCAAAGTAAACTTCCTACAGTAAGGAAGTTCCTGTATTCTTTGTATGGCCACGGAAAGAGGGGAAGGCATGGGAAATATGGAGAGAGGAACTGCCTGATTAAGAATCTACATTTAGGTGTACAGGATCTTCCTTTGAAGATTAATTTAGGTACCTGCCTTTAGAAGGCAAGCACCATTAGATGGCAAGTGTGGGCATAACTAAAACTAGATTGCGTCCTGGAAATAACGCATGTTGAGACTCTTATAAATAGTTTTATGCTTTTTGCATGTTTTTGATTATGCTTTTGCATAATCTTTCTTTGCTTTTTGGCATGTGGTTAATCAGTTATTAATTTTGCAATAGGCTTATGTGACACAAGTATGTCCACTTATACGAGGCAATAGAGCTTTAAGAAGACAGTATCGTGGAAAGCAAGGACCGTATAGATGGAGCACTGAGTTTGGGCAGGGATATGCCCCCGGCAAAGGCCACCCCTGCACTGTGTTGTGTTTTGGTGGTGATAGTGCCCTGAAACTGTCCCAGTGTGTTAACATGATGCCTACAGCTAATAGAAAAACTGGTTTCCGTCTCCTGAAACTCTTTATTTTTTAGAATACTATTTCTTAGGTAAAGCCAATGCCATGTATGCTAGATGATGTTTTTCCTCATGCTGCTTGCATGAAATGTAATAATTAGTAATGGTGATAAGCAGAAGAGCATAGCAGTGCAGATCTGTAAAGGGTCTTTAGTGTATCCCCAGGCCCTAATGTTATATAATATATAATTAGTTCAGTTCCAGCATGTCTTTCCTCAGATCATGGCTTCTTACTCCCAGTATTCTGCCCTCCATTACTTATGTCTGTTATGAAGCTTGTCCCATTGTTGCACTTATAGTTACAAAGTTCATTCAGTGTCTGGTCTAAGCTGTCTTTGTTGCAAACTAAGCCAAATTCCTCTTTTTCCAGCATGAGATGGTGGAGTCACTATCATATTGCCTATATCTTTCAAAAATCAGATTTTATTTTTTGCTCTATACTAGATCAACAATTCCTTTCATAAGTTGTGACAACAATGCCATGATAAATATTTATTGTAGTGTATTCATGAGCAAACACACTTCTTATATTTGTAATTTCAGCCTATTAAAATGTGTGAAATGCATATTTTTCTTTTAAGGCTAAAAATTACTGGTTGTACTTAGCCTTGGAATCTTTGTTTCTAACAGATTAATAACATAACCACCAGCAGTCAAGTTAGAAAATTAATTGCAATTCCAGCATCTGCCCCACAAGAATTGAGGTAAGTAATTTTAAGTAAGGATTGAAATCTTTGTTATATTTGAAAAAGGTGAAATGAGACCTTCCATGTGTTGAGCAGACTGTGTTATTCCTGTACTTTAAAAGTTTTGGAGTTGTAAGTTACTGCTCTTTAACATAAAGCTTATATTGGTTAGAATAGTCTTAGTTTATGTACCACTGGAGTTCTTTTAAAAAATTGGTACACTTCCTGGTTTGCTTTTAGGTCCTTCTGGTTCCTTGGGGCTCAACAAGGCCTGAATTCCTTCTTGTTTATATGCTGCTGATCTTACTAGTAGTAGTAGTAGTAGTAGTAGTAATAATAATAATAATACCACCTGAGGACATGAGTTGTGGATTGTTGAGAATGGCCAGTCTGGCTGCTGTTCTCCATGAACAAATGGTTTGTATAATTTCAGGATTTGGTCTGCCTGGTAGGAAATTATGAAGAGAACTTTCATAGCTGCATGTTCCCCAATAAATATTCTTGAAGTCGTATCGTTTTTATTTTGATGTAGCTTTTTCTTTCACAGTCTTTGTAAGGAGGGGTTTGAATGAGTGAATATTTACTACTATTTCCAAAACTTGCCCCGAAAATCAAAAGGATGTAATTGGCCAACAGATCTGATTCGTAGAATAAATCCATATTTCTTACTCATTCTATTTTTGTGGCTTTGAGCATAGATTTAGAATTCCGTTCCAAATGCTTGCTTGCCAAAAGGCAACATTAAGATCTATATTTTGCTCTTTTAAATAACTTTTACAATGGGTTCACGTTAAAATGTGATGACAGAGGTTTGTGTAGTGATTAATAAAAGTCAATTTTCAAAATGTTTAATGCTTTGAAAAGTGGTTTGAGAGTATTAGAACTGGCATGACTTTAAAAAAATCACTGATCAACTGGAAAAATATCTTTTCCCTTTGTAACTTTTTTGTTTTATTATAGTGTTGTGATTGTTTTTAGAAACATAACTAAAAATCCTCCATAATGGTAACATTTTATTTTAAAGCCTTTCAGAGTTCAACAGAACCTTGCAAGCAGTAAGTGAGGTAAGACCACTGGTTGTTGTTACTGTATGGAAAACTTTTTTCCAACGTACTTCTGACAAAGTATCACTCCTGATTGCTCCCGATAAAACAATTTTTGTCTGTTACTATTTGTCGTTACAGTCCTCTGTTATGGAATGCAGTGCAGAAAACCAGAGGTTTGTTGTTGAATTTTTAAAGATCAAATATTTAAAAGCTTGTATATTGTCTTGTGATGTATGCACTGTGCATGGCTCTGTAACAGAAGAAAAAACCAATCTTTCTAGGAAGTTAAGCTGAAGAAGGAGGCAGAAGAAATATGTGTAGGTTAACAAATTCTGATTTCATTATTCTCCTAGCAATGGTGATTTTTAAAAAACTTTTTAGAGTTTTTTGGGTTTTTTTTAACCAAACCGTATTGCTTTCATTAATCTTCTGCTGAAGCACAGGCTTGCCTGGCATATTCTTCTGCATCTCAGTATTAGCTGAGCCATGTAGCAACTGGGAGCACCAGACTTCCAGAACTTGTGAATACAATGCAATCTTTATGACTACATTATTATCTTTACAAAATTATCAACTCTTTAACAGCTGACATTGGTTAGGGAGGACCCCATTTTTAAGAATCAGCAGTGTCTGTAGAGATAAGGGATAATAAGCTGACACAAACTGATGTATTACTCTTCTAATTAGCCTGCCATAGTCGTTTATTGCATTACAAATATGCCCAAGTCTGACAGAGCCTAGGAAAAATGTGCTTTCACCTTTAGCATTTGGGCTAATGTGCTTTCACTTATTATTTGGTGTTAGTTTCACGTGTTGTAAAGATCAGGTAGCTCTGTTTCTTGAGTCTAAAGCTTTTTCTTCTCATTGTAGTATACACTGCAATTTCATAATGAAGCTGGCTGACAGAGAGAATATAAGCAGTTTAACAAACAAAGCAAAAATAAGCCAACTTGGTAAGTCATGTTTTAAACACAGTCTCATCACAATTTTATGTCTTTACATGTGACCTCCAGGTAGCTAAAAGAAAATATTGTTACTTATCTTTAGATCAAAACAGTGTTGAACGACAAATACATGAAAATGCAGCCTTCTGATTTTTGAGGGGGTGTGTGATAGAAATAACTTTTTAAAAAATTTGATATGAAATTACTGGCTACTTTAATAAAGCACATTTTGAAAGGATCAGGTATAAAATTAGCTGAGAACATAAATGTGTTGCCAAAATGATGATCGAAAGGTTTGTTAAGCAGTCAAGTTTTCTTAGTGATATCGTGATATTATGGAGTAGTGGTTCATCTGTTTGTTTCAAAAGCTGTATCTTTGCATTTTGATTTGTCTACAATAACAAAAAGAGAAATCTGAACTTATCAGGCTCTGAGCAAAAGTCTGGGGGTATGGCAATATTCTAACTGGTCAAGATTTCTCTTGTTTTGCAAAAGTAATTTCAGGAAAAAATCAAAATAAATTATTCAGTAAATACTGTTGTTTACAAACATAATATACAGGGTTAAATATTCTACTTGATATTAGTAATTTTTATGCTTCAGGATAAACTAGGTTAATGCTTATTTGTCACATCAGATCGGTGCTGCTGTTCGTCACCAAAGTATTGTTCCTTGACTGCTGAAGAATTGCAAATGTAGTAAGTATAAACACAGAATTTGATTTTCTTATTTCCTAATACATTACTACAGTCAACTTCCATGCTGCAGTGTAATAGCCAGGAAGGACTCCTCAAGAAAAAGCTGACAGTCATTTTCCTATATAGCTCCTTCCCCATTCTTCTCTCTTTCCCTCCTTTCCCTTCTTTTCTTTCTGTGTTCAATATCAGATCACCTCCAGAACAGGCAACAAGGGCAGTAGTAGTATTTATGGACTTGCTAGTTAACAACTACAGCAAAATAGAATGTAAGAACCCTTAAAAGGTTAGAGCATGAAACATGCAATCTGATTGATTTTTAAATATACCTTGATATGAGTATGTCCATATAATTAATATCTGTAACTAATTTTCTTTAAAATAGAAACAATGTTAAATTTAACATGCATTTTTGTGCTTTTTTTTCTTTTACAGTATTATACAAGTGCCACCTCATTCTATATGGGTTCCTTTCCCTCATTCTCTCTCTAAAAAGACTTCCCCCAAATCTAAGACTTTTGTTTCCCCCACTGTGCTTTCTGCTAAACAAAGACCCACAATCAGACCACTGATCACACCATTCACAGAAACTCCTTTTTCTGGAACTCTCTCCACATCTACCACTGCAAACCCTCTTGCTGAAACTTCTGTGTCTTCCACCAGTGTTACCACTACACCTTCCTTTTCTGAGTCTCTTGCTCAACGTACCATGCCAACTTTTTCTTCTGTAGCTTCTAATAAACCCGCCACTAGTTCCACACCTGCAACAAAATCTGTCACTAATGCTGCTTTCTCAGTTAAACCTGATGCTGCACACCTTAGCAAGCCTTTTACAATATTTTCCCCTTCTGTAGGTTTCACTAAGCCTTCTACACTTTCCTCTTCTGAGCTTCCCCACAAACTTCCAATTGTAAATCGCCACTTTGAGACTATCACCAAATCTGTTGCACAAATTCCTCCTGCTACAACCCAACTTCTATCTGGTAACAAAAATGTTAGCACAGTACCTATTCTTCCCCTTACTCCTTTCACAATATCTTTGACCCCTACTACTAGTCCTGTCAACCATTCTGTCTCAGTTTCTCGTCCTCATTCTGCTGTTGATGGCCATGGGAGCACAGGTAAATATGACAAGTACTTTTTTTTTTCTTTTTAATTTTAATGCCATGTACTGGATTTGCTTTTAAACTTTATTGAACAAGGTTATATATATGTGAGGTGACCTGGCAATTACTGTGAATACTTTGGATGGGAGTGTTGATCTGCTGGAGTGTAGGAAGGTTATGCAGAGGGATGTGGACAGGATGGATTGATGGATCAAAGCCAACTGTATGAAGTTCAACAAGGCCATTTGCTGAGTCCTGCACTTGGTTCACAATACCTCCATGCAACATTCCAGGCTTAGAGAAGAGTGTCTGGAAAGCTGCCCAGCAGAAAAAGACCTGGGAGTGTTGGTTGACAATGACTGAACATGAGCCAGCATGTGCCCAGGTGGCCAAGAAGGTCAATAACATCCTGGCTTGTGTCAAAAATAGCATGGCAGGCAGGGAAGTGATTTTCCCTCTGTACTCGGCACTGGTGAGGCTGCACCTCAAATCCTGTGTTCAGTTTTGGAACCCTCATGTCAAGAAAAACATTGAGGTGCTGGAGTGTGTCCAGAGAAGGGCAACAAAACTAGTGAAGTGTCTGGAGCACAAGTCTTATGAGGAGTGGCTGAGGGAACTGGGAATATTTAACCTGGAGAAAAGGAGGCTCAGGGGAGATGTTATTGCTCTCTACAACTACCTAAAAGAGGGTGTAGCCAGGTAGGGGTCTGTCTTTCCTCCCAGGCAACCCGCGACAGGATGAAAGGACATAGCCTCAAGGTGCACCAGGGGAGGTTCAGGTTGGACATCAGGAAAAATTTCTTCACAGGAAGGGTTGTTAAGCATTGGAATGGGCTGCCCAAGGATGCGGTGAGTCACCATCCCTGCAGATGTTGAAGAAATGAGTGGATGTGGCACTTGGTGCTATGGTTTAGTTGACAGGGTGTGATTGTTGGTCAGAAGTTGGACTTGATGACCTTGGAGGTCTTTTCCAACCTAAATGATTTTATGATTCTGTTCTATGTGAAAAACCTCAGACAACTGTCATAAGGTGTACACTTATTTTAAAACACATTCTGATGCCCTTGGCCATGGTGAGTGATACCTCAGCCTGCTAATGGGTTTGTAACTGTGATAGATTAGCTACTGCGCTAAGTTCCCAATAGAACAAATTTCTTTTTGCCAGAAAAAATGTCAGAGAGAAAGGCAGCTATTTTTTTAAAACTAAGCTAGTATTTAAAATACTGCAAATTAATGTTAGATTGTCCTTAAAATGCTGCTATTGATTAGGTATATTCTTAGTGGCTATGTGTTTTCTTATTACAATTGTACACATTTTTACAAGCTTCTTTTTGAATTTCTGACATCTTGATTTTATTCTACTTTCAGGCATCAAGTAGCTAAAAATCCAAAGCAATAGCTTATTTAATATCACTAATGGTGATATTAAATATCACCAATGTGAGGATCTTTGTAATCAGTAAGTGTGGAATTAATGCTGGCAATTTGAAACTTTACCTTATGTTTTTATGAGATTTAAATTATTGCTCTCTACAAAGTATCTAATGAGGAGAAGAAGGGATTCTGTCTCACATAACTCATTGAGAGACCTTACAAGTTGTGATAGGTTTGTTAATCACAGAATATGCTGAGTTGGAAGGGACCTACAAGGATCACCAACTCCAACTCCTGGCCCTGAACAAGACACCCCAAGAATCACACCATATGCCTGAGAGTATTGTCCAAATGTTTCTTGAACTCTGTCAGGCTTGGTGCTGTGACCACTTCCCTGGGGAGCCTGCTCCAGTGTCCAACCACCCTCTGGGTGATGAACCTTTTTCTGATATCCAGCCTAAACCTCCCCTGAGGCCATTCCCTCAGTTCCTGTCACTGGTCACCACAGAGAAGAGATCAGTGCCTGCCACTCCTCTTCTCCTCACAAGGAAGTTGTAGACTTTGATGAGGTCTCCCCTCACTCTCTTCTTCTCCAGGCTGAGAACTCCTTAACTTTTCTGTTCTCAAAGCTTACTTCACTTGCTGAACACAGTGTTTAACTAAATGCATCACTTTTCTTTTGTCACAGGAAAAACACCTACCACAAATACAACTTCTGCATACACCACCATTAGTATCAACACAGCTGAGCAAATCGTGTCCAAAATAGAAAATGATTTAGCAGCTGGAAAAGTAGAGCCAAAAGATGTAGAAAGGATGGTTAATGAGGTTAGCAGTGTTCTGACTGCTTCTCAGCCGTTACCACCCCGAATTTCTAAAAGGTATGTCACTTTGGTAGTAGATTAAAGGCATGTTGTATTAACTGTCTTGATAAATAGGCTCCACCAAGTTTTATTTTTTCATAATTATAATCCAAAAGAATATGTTTTGTTCTTTAATGTACTTACAAAATGGAAAGATTGTCATTCTAAGGTTACCAGCTCTACTATAATGTATTGCCATGGAAAACTGTATTTCTTTTTGTGTTGACTCCACAAAAAGTGAGCAGAGTCAGCTGTATTTTACATTGCACTTGGATTGTTGCTCCATAACCACAACTTGCCTGAGAATTTTGGGTATATGTGCTTCATAATACTAAGTGTACTTTTTCTTAACAGAATTATAAAACTAGTGGATTATATTGGCTTAAAACTGAAGCTTTCAACATCATCTGCTGAATTTGTTTCCCCTTCCTTGGCTCTGGCGGTTGTCAAAACCAACAGCATGCGCTCCAACCAAATGTCTTTTGCTGTCCAGGACTCAGCTGATCTCCAGGTTAAACATTGATAATTCTAAATATTTACAAATTGTCAAAGATTTATTTTTAAGTATTTATGGGTTTATATTTATATTGAAGGTGAGTGTGTTCTGTGTTTATGTCACAGTTTCAGGATCTTTTGTTCATGTTCATTTCAGAGAAAAAATATTTTATTTTTTAAGCCTTCCGTAGTTTTTCTTTTCTGTTGTGTAAACAGGTGTAAGAGAGCAACCGACTTAGCAGAAATGGACGTAACTAATAAGCTGTTAGAGAGGGTGCAACCAGAATGGACAGAATGCTTGGCAGAATAATTTTGCCTCAAAACCCTGGAATTATGGGTCATTCATTCACCCACCATGACAGTGCTGGCATTTGTCAAGGAGTGTTGCCAGATGGCTTCATCTGTTAGAAGGAGATTAATTGTGGAGGGTTCCAGGAAAGAACTATTATGTATGTTGTTTGGATAATGAATGATAGTGGGACATTTGTCACTCATGACTAGCTGGTCTCACCAAGAAAGAAGTGCTTAGAAAGTTTGGATCCACTTTGTCTCATTCAAAACCTCCTTCCTGGTTGAGGAATGAATAATTTGGACAATACCAACCTTGGAGGCCTAAGCAAGGAGAGGTGGAAAGTTTTGCACAAATTCTGGCACATCCTGCCTCCTCAGAGATGGAAATAGCTTAATGTAGTGTGAGCCGTAAGTAGTACTGGAACTTTTCTGTGATACTGAAAATGGTATAAAATGTTAACATTAGAGTTCTTTTCTGTTTCTTAGCAATATATAGTGCACAAATGTGAGGTGATTAGGAGGTGGTAGTACTGAAATATAGCAACAGGTTATTGCTAAGTAATGATTTTTTTAAAATTTCATGGCACTGGCAATGATATATAGAATATTTTCAATAAGTGTCATCTACTTCAAACTAGAGCAACAGGAATGCTTTTGTAGAATTGATTTAGGATTTCTTTGGTGGCTGTCTAAACCAGTGGTCTCTGAAGTGGGCTTTGAGTATCCCAGGGTGTGCACACAACAGTCCATTGTAGTATTGGAAGAAAATGTTATTTATATGAATAATAAAAAATACACTTTTTAAAACTATGTTTAATCTCATTTTAAATTTTTTAGTATGTATTTTATAACTTGTGTAACATATTAGTACAGTAGTACATACACGTAATTTATAGTTATGTATTGGGGCTCATGCTCAAAAAATTTTAGGGGATGCATGATCAAAAGTGTCTGGAGTTCACTTCTCTAAACAGAAGAGTGAAATCACACTGTTAGGGCACTGTGAGGAGTTACTCTTATTACAACCATTCTCTGAATACTCAGATGATTTCTTTCTTCAGTTCTACTGATGTTTCAGATCTCTCAGGAACTCTGAGGTGATGATACTTGTGACTGATGTGAGACAAGAGAATGCTGAGAGATTTTGTACTAAACAAAGCTCTTTGGCCTCTAAGTACAGCATGCAAAACTGGGTGAAAGTTCAAATCTTTTTTGTATAATGTTAGATCACTAATCTCTTCAGATTCCTGCATTATAGCTTATCCAGGTTTTTTTTGTCATTTTTGCCAGATGATCAAAAAGTTAGGTTTTATGTCCTTAGATTCTGTTTAACCTACTGTATTTAAAAACTTACGGACAAACAATGGCTATTTACACTTTTTCTGAATTCTTACATACCTCCTATGGGGTATAAAAATTCTTTGCCTTTGCAGGCTTCCATGCTGTGAAATGTTGATCTCCCTACACAATTACATGGGCCTACCTGGGTTGTTGCTCTTCCTTTTATTCAAATCAATATTATCCACTACAGTGCTGTGTTCTGTCCCTGTAAGCAAGTGGGTAAAGCCAGATTATTTTCAATGGTAGGCAGACCTGAAACAGGATGCATTCTTTTCAGTCTGTAGATGCTATTAAAGCATTGGAGCAGCAGAGGAATGAGAGCAGCAGTGAGTTTGTGACAATGATTAGAGAGATACATACTTGGAAATTTTAAACTGAAAATAAGTCATAATTTATTTCTTTGGAGACTGAAATGAAGCATAATCCTGGCGTTTATTTTTCAGATCTCTCTAGGAGTTCAGGCCGTTAATGATTTAAATAATCTTGGATCAATTACACTTCCTTCATCATTGCTGACAAATTTACCCACTGAAGAATTGGACTTGGCTTCTAGAATTATATTCAACTTCTTCAAAAAGACCACTGTGTTCCAGGTATTTTCTTGGTCCTCTGTTCCTAAGGGTTTCAAACTCAAGCCTCGAGAGCAAAATAAAATATGAATAGATTTTTTTTCCCACAAAACACATTTTAAAAGTTCTGATTTAAAAAGTAGTTGTTTTTTGTCCAGCGCTTACTCTGCATAGTAACTGAACTTGTGACTGCTGTACTCTAGTATTGTTTCCTTTAAGATTTTAAGACTGGTTCTTTTTTCTGTCATTCCAGGATCTGTCCTTGAAGAATGCATCTTTAATCAGCAATGTTATATCATCCAGTGTTGCCAATCTCACTGTTCGCAACTTAAAGGCAAATGTTACTGTCACTTTGCAGAATATCAAACCTAATCAGGTATGATTTACATTTTGGCAGACTTAAAATACAATTTTTTTGCCTCCACTGAAGTTGTTGGAAAGGAAGTAGGGTACTAAGAGTAGAGATCAGTAGGTTTTTCTTTATTAGTGTAGACATTTCATCTCATCTTGACAGTTAAAATCATTCATCTTTGCTTATTTACCACGGGTATAAATTGTGGTTCTCAGATTATTTCAGGTAATTTTGTTCTATCACTCAACCAGCTAGCTTTTATCTTTTTTACTTACCCTTCTGTTTTATTCTATAAAGAATAAAAACTCTTAGATGGAAAACTGTGGGTTTCTTTGGAAGATACTGCAGTCATGACAATTGTAGATTCTTCATGTCCAGAAAGTAATATAAGTTTTTTTTCTTAGCAGAACTGAAACACAGGATTGTGTCATCTGGAAGTATTCAGACTCATACACACCATCTCTTTTTTAAATGAGCATCAAGGATTAAAGTCTTTTATGCCAAATCTTAACAGAGTTTAAAATACTGAATTATTATAAACTGAAAAATGTAGGAATTCCACTGATACACCTGAAGCTTTTTTCAGGAGCTGGCTTAGTGTAGTCTTTACTGTGTTGACATAATACTGAGTTTGAGACATAACCACAGGAGTATTAGTATTCATAACAGTATAGTAAATTGCTTCTGCTATCTTTAGAATTCCCATGTGTGGAGGGAAATCTGTATGTAAATGTTTAAGAACACAGTAACAGAAAGTGATCAAGTTTTTGCAAATGAAAAAGTTTTTCCTTTTATGTGTGGTCATGCCTTCAATACTTACAAAATCTAGAAGGATGAGAAATTCCAAGAATTTGTATAGTGTGGGAAGACAATAAAATATCATTCAGAATGTTCTACCAGGAACAGAATCTTTGCATAAGCATGAGAACTAGGCCCCATGTGGTGACTTCACATTTGTTCAGCATATTTTTGCATGCACTTTGCAATATTAATCCATTCTATGCATCTAATATATCTAATATCTAATTCCTAAATTAATTTTGTTAATGTAAAACAGGCATATTTTCTGTATACAATATGTTTATTCTTGCCTGCATTTTGTAGATAATTTATAAATCATTTGATCCTAAACTCATAGTTTAGTAATTTTTTTTCCTTTTTACTTCCTGAACAGGATAATTCAACAGTTAGATGTGTTTTTTGGGACTTTAATAAAAATGGTAAGTACTTTAGATCACACAAGATACCATGTTCTTTTAGCTGTGTTAACCCATGTTAATATAAATAAAGCCTTTTATGAATAACAAAACTGCTTTCTTTAACAGGTGGACATGGAGGCTGGTCACATGAAGGTTGCATAGTTAAAGAAAGTAGAGTAAACGAAACAGTCTGTTCATGCAACCACCTCACAAGTTTTGCTGTTTTGATGGTAATTATTTTTAAAAATGATGCAATTTTACCCTGGTTCAAGAACACATTTAAGCAGGTGTTGTCTTAAGCAGATGAGGACCCAATAAGCACATACTACCTTTGAAATAATGCTTGGGTTCTGTTCACTTCAGTGTCAGTACATATTCAGTTAGTCACATGCTTGAGCTACTGGTTGAATAGGAATCCATGAGTTCCACTGGAGTAAAAAAAAATCCTAAAGTGCTGCAGCTTTTATGTTTAGGCAGTTTTTTATGTTCTAAGAAATAAAATTTAGGAGAAATCAAATTTACACCAAGTTTTTATTCAAATGGGTTTTCACAATTAGAATCACAGAATCTCAAGTTGGAAGGGACCTGTAAAGAGCATGGAGTCCAACTCCCTTCTCTTTACAGGACTAGATTGGCTTTTTTGTTTTTCTGTTAACCTTTTATAAGATTCATGATGAAAAGAACATTTTACTTTTTTTTTTTTTTCAATTGCAGAGGGAAATGTGCATTTGGAATTTTTTTGACCTTTTTCAATTTAATAAACACATTCTCTGAAATTAACTTCTGTTTCTGTTTTAGAACTTGTATGGAAATACTCCTTTGAATCCCACACAAGAATTGGTACTGACTTTTATATCCTATATAGGCTGTGGCCTCTCTGCAATTTTTCTTTCTGTTACTCTTGTGACCTATATAGCTTTTGAGTAAGTATCTGTTCAACTAAGCTCTCATTATTCTTCAGTTATGATTGATTGTAATCTTCACTGCCAAATCCTTTTCGACAGTTATGGATTCTGTCTCCATTAATAATGCACAAATTTGGCCAGTTCTTTCAGGAATGTTAAGCTTACAAACAAGTGAATTATCATGAAGCTCTATGCAGTCAGAAGTGAAGAAGTAGCACTCTGACATATTTTATAATGGATTATCAGAAGTGTGAAGGAATGTTTTTAACATACAACATATAGGGTAGAATTACAGCATTTGAAATGCATTTGTATTCTTTGTTTATTCTCTCATTATTCTGTCTTTAAAGACTTGTCTCTATCAAAGTTTTAGAAGCCCAGTCAAAAGCCTAATCTAGTTTAACAATAAAGAACAGCCACATTTTGGGTTTTGAAAGCAGTGTAACAAGAAGTCCAACATACAATGTAAAAAAAAAATATCGATGGTCCTAAACTCAAAGACTCCAAGTTATTGTTTGTATTTATGTAACTTTTTCTAAAAAACTTTATCCGTACAGACTGTTAATTTGGAAATATTTTGGAAATTATTCTCTCCGTGTATAAATGCAATAAGTGAAGCATTATATATGAATGAAAATATGTGGGCTTTTTCTTGGCATTTGTGCACTAAGGATTGCAAGAGAGGAAGTAAGCCAGGGATCCGTGGACAATTGATGTCATGACACTGATTTGCTTTTTTTTTTTAGGAAAATCCGGAGAGACTACCCCTCCAAAATACTGATTCAGCTGTGTGCTGCATTACTTCTGCTCAACTTAGTTTTCCTCCTTGACTCATGGATTGCGCTGTATGATACACGAGGTCTATGCATTGCAGTTGCAGTATTTCTTCACTATTTTCTCCTGGTTTCCTTCACCTGGATGGGCCTGGAAGCTTTCCACATGTATCTGGCCCTTGTGAAAGTCTTTAATACCTATGTACGGAAATACATTCTTAAATTCTGTATTATTGGCTGGGGTATGTAATTTTTTTTTTCCTTTTGTGTGCTAAATAGGTAATTCCTCTTACCAGGTATTTCAGTGAATGTGACGCAGTTCAGAAACTAAAGTTAAGCAATCATTAAATGTTATAACCTTGCAGTGACCAGGTATTCATTATCAGTGGACCTGATCCTGTATGTTCCACCTTACTGAGGTATGCACAGCCCCCCAGCTGCAGAACTGAAGCTTCTGCAATACAAATTGATAATGAATTTTCTTTGTGCTAGTACAACAGAAACAATTTTTAATGGGCATATTTCCATTTACCAGACAGATGGTGTCAGTAGTATTGGGAGAATAAATGACAATAAGTATATATATTGCATTTCTGGGATAGCACTGTTGCTAACAAAAAGCAGCAAAACAAATCTAATTGGATAGAGGATGAAAAGATCCTGGGCCTGACTGTCCTCTCTGGCCATTTGAGTAAACATGAGTCAAGGCACTAAAATGAATGGAATTCTTTTCTTAAAACATATGTAAGAAAGAAAATCAGCTATGTTGTAATTGATATTTTAAATCAGTTTGAGTGATGGCATTTGTTGGCTTGTTCAGAAAGTTTTGGAGCTAGATGTGGAGAACTCCTCTTGTTTCTTTGCAAGTTTTTCTCCTGAGCAGTTTGAAAGCTGCAGTTTTTAGATTCTTTCAGACAGCCAGTAGTTAACAGAATTCAACAGATTAGTTTCATAAACAAGATTTCATAGAAAAATATAATTTCAAGTCCTCATAATACTGTCTTTGTCAGGATTTTAACTTTTGTGTTTGCTCATAATATTTTAGGGTTACCAGCGTTAGTTGTGTCCATTGTGTTGGCAATATCACCGGATAATTATGGACTTATAACCACTGGAAAGGTTTCAATAAATGGACCTGATGAATTGTGAGTTAAAGGAAGGGGCTTTTGGGGGTGGGGGGGAGGGAGGTCCTACAGAATTGGGTTTTCTTTAAAGTGAAGGTGGGGAAGGGAAGGAAGCAGTGGTAGTGCTTTGAAATGATACAGCTCTACAGTATATCATGTATTTTCTGGTTATTGCCTATAGGAAGGCTCGTGCCCTTTGGCTAAAAGAACTTTTCTAAAAAGGCAAAAATTATTTGCATGGGCAACAAACTACTTGTTTATCTGCTGCTTATTTTACTTAATTTCTCTTTCTGATAATAGTTGACAGACTGTTCTTTTGTTCTAGCTGCTGGATTAAAAACAGAATTGTCTTCTATATTACTGCTGTGGGATATTTTTGCCTGATATTCCTGATCAATATCAGCATGTTCATTGTTGTGCTGATCCAGCTCTGTCGTATCAAAAAGAAAAAACAACTCGGTGCTCAAAGGAAAACAAGTATTCAAGACCTTAGGAGTGTTGCAGGCCTTACATTCTTGTTGGGAATTACTTGGGGGTTTGCTTTCTTCACAGTAAATGAGGTATTTACTTACCTCTTTACCATTTTCAACACTTTGCAAGGTAAGTTTTATCCTTCATGTGACAGCCACTTGCATATAATATAAAAAACAAATAATTTGGAAATGTAATTTCCTTGATCAGCAATAAAAATTTAACTTTAATATGTGCTTGAACATGAAAATTATATTAGAGATGGTACTGCTGTACTGTAATCTTATATTGCAGTTTTGTTATGGTAAGGTACAGGAAAGCTAGATACTATTTATAGATATAGTAAATTCCCTGTTTACCCAGTTTTAAGTTAGGTGCTAGGCAGATTTTGATATTGGAAGTGGATAAATAAAGGTGCATAAATTGACTGACATGAAATTGTATTAATTGAATTAAGCTTATACTGGTGTCTCAAAACTGAGCATCAGTATAGAGCAACATTTAGTTACATTCAAAAACTAATCCTAAAAACCAAAGTTAAGAAAGATACTTAAGCAAAGAGAGATGTGAGTAATCTTTTCCAGTGGGATTTTATATGCTTAATTTGCCCAAAAAGCAGCATAAACATAACATGCATGCGTGTCTACACCAGTCTGATCATTTAGTTTTATCTCAGGCTATTTTCTCTTCACTGTAAACCCAACATGTCTGTTCTCAGGGAAATATTGCAGATGGACAATGATGATGGGCTTTTAAGCAGGGGAAGTTAGATGCCACCCTGTGTCACTTATTAGAGTCAGTTAGAGAAGCAGACAAAGAATTGTAATGTGGCAGTGGCAAGAGATGGGATGAGCACCATCCCTTCCAGAAAATATTTGGCTTTGAAATTGTGGTAGAGGGGGCCCCATTTATTAGTAGTTTAGATACGAGTTATTTTCTGGTAATAGGTTAGCTGCTAATAAAAATGTGACACTGTCACACCATGTGCTAAAAGCTACACAGTGACATACCACACCCTCTGTTTGACATTGCTTTGAATTATTTTCCAAAAGCATTAAGTAAATTTCAGGATCTATAGAATTTTCCCCTTTTCATTTGATAGAAGGAAACTTTATGCACCTTGTGGATTTGGTTGTATCAGTTGTTTTTCCATTTGTGTGTTTGATTCCTCTAAGCTTTGTATGGAATAAGTACTCTGCAGCGTTTAGAGTTTTAAACTTTTTTACCAAAGATTTCATTACTTTTGATTAGAACTTTTAAAAAAAACGAAAGAAAACCAAAACACAGTTCATTAAGAAGTAGTAAAAGTAAATTTTGCCACATTCTCTGATGTTATTGCTTTGCAGGGTTCTTCATTTTCATCTTCTATTGCGTAACAAAGGAGAATGTACGTAAACAGTGGAGAAGATATCTCTGTTGTGGGAAATTCAGGCTGGCTGAAAACTCCGGTAAATATGAAATTTCTTTTTAATTTATTTTTTTTTTTACTTCTGAATACTTACCTTCAGTGTTAAGTTCCTAGTATTTTGTAATACTTTAAAAAAAAAAAAAATCAATCATGTTGCTGCAGTTGCAATTCTAATGTATTATCCAAGGTACAATAAACCTCCCATATTATACTCTTTAAGGGTGGTAGGTGATACAGTTCTTACATGCTTACATATGTTATGTGCCAGGTCAGTAATTTTTGGGTTGGAACCACCTTGTGGGGGATATGTGTGTGTTTGTGTGTGTGTGTGGAGTGGGGAAGGGATGGGTTGAACCTCATGGAGGTGAGGTGGACTCGTGTCCCTCATGATAGAACCCTGGAACCCACATGGGGAAGCCCCAAAGTAGCTGTCAGTCACAAAGAGCCTGGGAAAACTGTAACACACCACACCTCCTGGAACCCCTAAGCCAGGCTCAGATTGGCAGGGACAGTGAGGACACTGCCCCTCACCCTGGCCTGGGACCCCAGAGTGCCCAGTGGGTCAGAGACCCCGCCTGGAGGGGGTGGCCATGGGGACCAGAGCAGATAAAACCGAAGGCATATGTTTGCTACGTGTCGCGGCCCTGCCATCTGGACGTGTGAGAGCTGGTCTTCCACAAGGTTCCACTGGTAGCTACATGATCTGCCTCTCCCTTTCTTCTTCCTTCTTCTTGCTGACTCTGCTTCTCTTTCTTTGGTCCTTTGTTGATACTTTGGGTGGCTTGGAGCTCGAGGGATTGGATTTTGACTTAAATGTGGAGACATTGGATTTTGACTTAAATGGTGTGGAATAGTATGTGCTGGGTCAGTATTGTGGTGGAATATTTTCATCTAGCTTATGTGGTGTCCTTTTGAACTTTTGCCAAGTTCCCTTATTTTGTCCCCTAAATTATTAATAAAAAATACCTCTTGGGAACAAGTCTGTAGCTTATTCTCTTGACGCTATCTCAAGGCAATAAAGAACTTTTTATATATATATATATATATTTATTTATATATATTAAAACTCCTTGCTGAGCCTGTGAGCTTGCAGCAACTGGAAGTGGAGTGTTAGATCTTTGGCGCAGAGAGCAGGGTACCTTTAGAGGAAAATAGGGGTTTTTTGTTTGGAAATAAATGCAAATTGCAAACAAAGAGACAAAGCATGTCAGTTGCCAGCAGCCACATGGAAGGTGAAAAAACCTAGACTGTTCCCCACTTGTTGAGCTATAAATAGGTTGTGAGGCATACCTAGTCCCAAAGAAAGAAATATGGGCTGAGGAAAACTGGCATGATCCCAAGTTAGTCTCTAAGAAAATAAAAGAACTGGCAAAACAGAAGAAAAAGAGATGCGGTAAACGAAAGACTTTAGTCTCTTCTTTGCTGAGAGTTGTGCTGATGTCTGCTTAAGGAGAGAGGTATGTTCCTAAGCAGCACAATCAAAAACAAAATGAGTCCTTAGCTGAGTTAAGAGTGGCTGTGAAAGCTGAGAGCTTAGCTCACCAAAAGGCGGAGGTATGGTTGAATGCTGACAAGAGGTTGGTTGAAAAGGTGACAAACAAGTTGAACGAGTCCTGTGGAGAGAAAAAGAGTTGCAGTTGCAAGTTGCCCACCTCAGTCGGGGGGATGGAAAGTGACTCAAGCCTGGCTAAGGAGGTATGAGATATGTTAACTGTGATGCCACTTTCCACCTGGGTAGGGGAACGGGGAGCAAAGTGAAATCCCCTAGCCTGGCTAAAGAAGCAGAGTATCTTAACTGTGATGTCACCTCTCTCCACTCCTGGAAGGCAGAATCTACCTCTTTGAAGCAGAATTTTGATACAGTAAAGCAAATGCTCCCCCTCCTACCCAAACTACGTCCGCTTGTAAAGGCTAGATTTGTGTACGAAGGTGAAGATGGGGAGGCAAAGCCCATGGCAACAACTAAAAAGATACTTTATTCCCCAACGGAATTGTTAAAATTGCAAGAGAAATAGAATAAACATGCAAGAGAGAGTGAAACAGAGTATATTTGGAGAGTTTCACTCACAGGTGGAAATAAGATAAAATTTTCAGATGAAGAAATGTACAGATTTTGGGGCCTGGATGTGTTTCTAACAATGCCTGATGCAAAAAACCTTGGTCCCTTACCCAGAGAGCAGCTTATTGAGCAGAAAGACTGGACCCCTTGGAGAGTGGAGAACCTGTCACTATGCCCACCCCAACACTGGGTAAACTCATTAAAAGCATATAAAAGGCTGCTTGCCTCCAATTAATACAGGAAAGGTGGCTTGTCCCTTGCCAACCCCCTCCCATGTTGTTTCTTGCCAATCTGGACAGACTGAATCCCCTGATAAAAGGACTACCTGATTCCTCAAAGCTTTATACCACCCAATTGCAAGACAGTCTTAGAGCTGCTTGTGCAGGAGGGCTGCAGGCAGGGCCTGGCCTTATGTGGGGGTAAATAGCCAAGGACTTAATAAATTATAGTAGACAGATAAGTTGTTGCAAATGAAGTGAAAAATAAAATGACTGTCCATAGGATGGAGTGAAAGGCAAAGCCCTAAAACTGGAAGGCAAAGTCTCAAAGAGCCTATTGTAGAACAAGGGTTGAAAAAGGGTCTCCCTTGAGAACTGATGGACAGACAGTCAAGACCACTATTTACAAATGCTTGTAAAAATGTGGAGACAGTCAAGTGATAGTCCCAAAAAAGGAAACAATGCTACCTTTTCTCTCCTCTCATACAAGTGTCCAAAGAGGAGAGGAAGTGCCAGCAAGACTGTTTCTGATTCCTGTATTTACCTGCAGTTGAGAGATCTACAGACAGGGAATCCTAGAATAATAAAGTCAACTCCAGAAACAGAAAATAGCTGCAACAGAATTAGAGAGTGTAAAGTAAAAAGACTAAATGTGTCACTTTTTACATTAGCAAAAAGCAGTCTCTAGAGTAAGACTATAATCATTTTGTGCCTTTAAGTTTTGTTTTGTTGTAATGTTTGTATTCCTTTTCTGATAGCTACAGCAAATGCAATAGCTCTGAATAACCAAAGTATTGTATACCCCTTCCTATCTCCTAAGAGTCAGTAGCTCCTGGAGGGAGAGAGAAAAGGGGATAACAAGAACTGTTGGTAGCAGCAAAAAGTTTTCTCCAGCTGCAAACAGGTGAAGGTTTTGAGGTTTAGTAACCACTGAAGTTTTTTTTTAAGTTAGACTGAGTTGGTAAGAACAGTTTCCACTTTGGCAACCAGATTATTGTGTATTACCGAGTATCTCTTTCCCATGATACACCCTGACATTGCCCCTGAAACCTGCTTGGTGGGAAGGATGAGGGTGGTAAAGTAGTAGTCTAGGATATAGGTATTTGGTTTGGGTTAATGCTTAGTGTTTGTTATTAAGTAAGCAAAGACTCTTTAAAGTGCTGCACCTCACCAAAGAAGGATGCTGTCCACAGATACAAGTGGAAGAAGTGCTCTGACCACTGCAATAACCGGATTCTGAACTCTTTCCCTGGATCCTGGTTTGCTGCAGTTCGGGACCCACAGGGTGAGAGAGAGTGATTTGCATAGAGCAGAGTTTCTATATTGATAGAACTCCTAGTTTATAGTTACTGATATAACAACTGCCCACTGTGTACTTTCTTGCATACTTTCCGCTTTCTCCTGTCCTTTTTCTCCCTCTGTTCACTAGTTTGCACCACAGCTGCCTCTACAAGAATATGAGAAATGGTTAAACCCTAACCCTGGTCCTAGTGGTTGTTCTGACCCAATGGAGTGGAATGTTAGACACCAGATCAGTAACTATTGGGTTGGAACCACCTTGTGGGGGGTACATGTGTGTGTGTCTGGAGAGGGAAGGGATGGGTCAAACCTCACAGAGATGGGGTGGTGTCATATCCCCCATGGCAGTCCTGTGGAACCCACATGGGGAAGCCCTGGAATAGCAGTCAGTCACAAACAGCCTGGGAAAACTATTTTATTAAAAAAAAAGGGACAGGAGAAAAAGGAACTATAAATAATTTTAAACATCAAGAATCATTAAATTCTTAGGAGAATATAGTTCTGTCTAGAATACCACGAGACGAGTGCATAAAACCTTGCTTTTATTTTAATTCAGCTGCATTATTAACTATATTTTTATATTGCTTGTATGAGTTGTGCTATTTTCTGTGTCATGTATCTGTTGTAGACTGGAGTAGAACTGCTACTAATGGTTTAAAGAAGCAGACTGTAAATCAAGGAGTATCCAGTTCTTCCAATTCCTTACAATCAAACAGTAACTCCACTAACTCTACAACACTGCTAATGAATAATGATTATTCAGTGCATGCGAATGGAAATGGTAAGTATAATGCCAAATAGTATTTCTCAAGCTATTTTTTTCTTGTCTTAAAACAGAAGTGCTATTCTCTTTTATGCTAATGTAAAGGGAAGTGCTGACAAAATGTTATTCATAAGTATAGGGTCAGAATCTTTCAGGATTTCCTCACAAATAATATCACACCTCTGTTTTGGGGAAAAACAGGCAAAGTTGTGAAATATCCATTTCTCCTAGTCACTGGGAACTCTTGATTTATATATAATTTCATTGGTAATATATGCTATTGTAGCAATTACTTACCAGCAGCTGCTGATAACACTTTTCTTGTCACCTGAATATATAACAAAAAGCTTCAAGCACATTTTGAAACAGTTCACATTTTAAACCATATTAGAACAAATATTGCCTGAAGAAAGAAATATAGGATAATAATATAGTTTGAAAGTCTGAAAGAAATCAAGTAGGAGGTAATATGAGGAAGAACATTAACTGAGTGCTCATATGGAAACTGCTTATGAGAGGAGAAGCAAGAGAAAATGGAAACTGTAACTTAACACCTCAGTGAAGGAAGCACTGCTGAGAGGGCTTCCTCACTGTTGGCTATGAGAAAACATTGAATTTCTCTATAGTCCTTTATTTCCTCTGTGAGGTTTTTAAGGATGTTTTTGCCTAACAGAAACATCTTTGTTGCAAGAAACAATTCTTCAGAAGTAAAATTCTCTATCCTTCCTGCTTTGACATAGTATTGTCCTCTGAACTGCTACTCTCTGCTCTGTTCCTGATAAGTTGAAATGTAGATGTATGCAGCACTCCACTCAATTTCACTTGCAATTTGGTGTGACTTATTTGTCTGTTGAGAAAACTAGATATGAGTCATCACTGAAAGTACTTATTAAAAACTGATCTTTTTTCAGTGGACATAATCTAGTTTTTCACACTCTTGCTGGGCACATGTCATGCTGCTGATTTGAGTTCTCACAAAAGACAATCAGTTTTTCAAAGAGAAAAATAACTTAAAAATCTGTAATGGATAAAAACTTAAGCAAATCTCAGAGGACGTTACTTCTGTGTGCCGGAAGTATCTTTCCTCATTGATCAAGAATTGAAGCTAAGAAGTCATGTCATCAGCTAGAATGTTTATTATGAATTTGTTGAACATGATCGGACAGGTGGTGTTGCACTCATTTCCTGATCCATGCTGTCAGAAGACAGCCGATAATCAATGGGATAATCTCAGCAGATAACCTCTCAGATGTACAGGGTGCGTGCCTCCTAATAGATTACTGTCCCTCTGAATGTACTAACTGCATATTCTAAAGAAATCACAATGCTTCAGGAAATGGCACTTGGACATGCCCTGAATGGTTTTGCAAACTGAGCTTGTAAAAACTAGTTTCTTTCTTTTTTTTTTTAATACTCGTTTATAGAATCTCTCTATTTAGATACCACACAATGCAATAATTAACATACTTTGTATCTAACAGGTCAGTTAAGAACGAGAATCCAGTAACTCTCACCACTAAAGTCAGGTAACACTTTAGGTAGAAGTATTACCTCTCAAAGAGAGGAATTTTCAGGCACAAAAGCTTGCATGTCTTGGTGGGTGTGGGGTTTTTTCCCCAGTTATGTTACTCTGATGAAAGATGCCTCCTCTCCCTATATGTGCATAAGCATTTTGCATGCTTAAACACAGCTACAAAAGCATTTTGGCTGCTTTTCTCAACAGAAAGAAAGATAACAGAAATGTTCTATTAAACTTCTTTGTTGTAGCAACTGAGTGAATGGTCTTGTTGTGGCTTTCTGGAAAATGTTTTTGTTGTTTTGGATAGCATTTTAGAATGAGATGCTAAATTGATGATCTAAACCATTGAGTGATGCCAATTCTGTAGGACATCCTCCAATTCTGTCCTAGTTTATTCACATAATTAGATCTTTCCAGCGTGACAGTCTGTGTGTCCGGTGCCAAAGGCTTCTGAGACAAAGCAGCTGAAAAAACTTTGTTCCAGTGCACTCATGAACACAGATGTCTCAGATAATCCACCTCATTTCCTCCTGTATTTTATTGTATATTTTGAATATACTGTCAACCTTGTATCACAGCACCCATTCATGTCAAGAGGGTTGTATAGTTTGACTAAATAATTCTTCTGGGTCTTTAGGATTTCCATAAGAAGATGCTAAACCTATGTTTGGTTAGAGCTGGTCCTCCCAGCAAAGCTCTTTGAGGCAATTCCTTACCATTAATCTTCCAAACGTGGGACAGTTGTATCTCAGAAGAGCTGGGCAAATGCCTCCAAAAGGCAGTTGACTGGTGTTAGGAACATGGGATCTTCTAATTTCCTGTACCTGGTTGCCACTCTCACAGCCAGAACTTCAAAATAGCATTGCAATGATTCACTTTAAAAAATGAGCTCCAAAAAGGAAACACTGTAGAAATTAAGACCTATGTCATAAACATACTGAGCTGTAAACACTTTATGGTTTTGGCCTCACTGCTTCCACTGAAATGCTATTCCAGATTGAGGACTGCATGATTTACCATGGTAAGTTTGGGATGTGGCTTTGCTTGCCTACTGGGCAGTGTAACTTCATCTTTTCATGGCATTCTGATGTTTCCTTGATCTCAGTTTTTCTGTTACCAATTTGTATGTGTGGGAAACTGCCATTAGGTATCATATGGCTGAGCCTGCAGATTTCCTCACTGAGGAAGAGGAACTACCTTTCTGAATTTGTTCACATAATAGCCCTATTTTCTTCTCAGATTTTGCCCTAACAGTAGGGCACAGCTATTTTGAACCCTCCTTATAAAGTAAAACAGTTGTAGTCAGGCGGGGATTAAACAACAATTACAGTGTCAGCAAGTATGGTTATTTTCTGTAATTTCATTTTTTTTATCATTTGAATGATGAACAGAGCTCTCCTGCTCATCTTACCCATTTGACATTTTTGCCTGTTTAAGTGATTGATGGCTGCTGAAATTAATCACTAAATTAAAAAATCCAAACAGAAGCATTTAGACAAATAATTAGAATTAAAAAAATCCAAATTCTTATAAAAAATATTTAGAATGTGATGCCTAGAGCTAGGAGATTCTATCCAGTGAACTGAGCATTTGTGGAGCATTTCATTAAAAGGCTTCGGTCATCAGTGGTATTATACATGTTCATTGTAGGTTCACCTAAATGTGTAAGATTCTCTCCAGTCTAAATGACTTTGACTCATGATTGGACCTGGGCCATATTCTGATTGTCTTCCAGAGATAAATGCTGCAAATTGAATGCCTTTGAAAGGAAAAAAAAAATAAAAATCTGTGTTTTCTCAAACACTTTCTTCTTTCATGTGAGAAACAGAGTCTCTAATTATGATAGTTTTTTGAATAGGAGTTTATTATATGGTAAAAGCAAACAGCATGCTGGGTGGGGGGAGTCTTGCTCCGCTCCGTGCAACTAGATATGGCGTGTGTCTGGTGTTTATTGTAGCCATGCCATACATATTCACTACATCATATACAATACATTTCACAGAACTGTGCTAAGCATTCAACATATGTTTCTTTTCACAGCTAAAGCTAAGTTGTTATCTCTACAGCCGGTGGTGGCTTCTCTATAATTCATACATTCTCTGACAAAAGGCGCCTAGAAGACTAATGACCTAACATAGGTCTACCATAATTCATGTTTAGGAGAGCAGGGGAGGCTACGTTTTACAATCCGTTTGTTTCTTTCTTTTACTGACACGAATCATAGCTGTGTCTATTACATTTTACGTGCATGGCATACCTGAGAAACCTTTTAAACTTAATTTGATTAAGCAAAACTGAGGTAGAAGTATTTTGCATTCTATCTAGTGATATTTATTCCAAGTCAAGGTTTCTATTTTGAGAATCATGACCCTCACTGCTTAAAACTATGGAATCCTTTTTGTCTCAGTTTACCGAGACAGAAGTGTTTGCTAAGGAGGGCAGGATAAGAGAAAACCCAAGCTTCACCTTCTAAGTAATTATAACTTGGAAATTAAGAGGCTCCAGTCGAAAAGGTGTGGAAAAGAAAAATAACGGCTCTTTACTAAAGAATATATATGTATAGGTAACACAACAAAAGAGAAACAAGCAACAGTCCCGCACCCAAACTCCCTCCGAAAACAATTAAGTACTTTTCGCCTTTCGGCGCAGTTGTAACCACAGCCAGCAGGAGCCCGGTTGGGCTCCGGTGGGACCCCACGGAAGGGGAGGGTGATTCCTCCTGTGGACTCACACTGTCAAAGGCTCTGGCTGGAACTCCCCTTCTTCGTCAGTGGGTGTAAACTGCCACTGGTGCGGATAAGGGGGGGGGAGAGGAGGAGGAAACAGCCTTTACCCTCAGAAGTTCTTCTGCAGATGGTACCGGCTTCTCCCACGAAATCCAAGGGAAGTCCGGGCCGTGGGAGAACAAGGCGTGGGGGAACGGAGGCGAACTGGTGCTAAAGGCAGCTAGATGATTCTATGACTTGGGGCGAAAACAAAATGAACCCTGGTGCTATTTCTTTTCACACACACACCCCCGCCCTAAGTCCAGACAAAAGTGAGGTGCTGCCCACAGAAACAAAAAACAAAACCTCACCACCTCCTACAGTCTCCTGAAGCCATTAGTTTGGAATCATAGAATCATAGAACCAATTGGGTTGGAAAAGACCTCAGAGATCATTGAGTCCAACCCTTGGTCCAACTCCAGTCCGTTTACTAGATCATGGCACTAAGT
>VYXB01010567.1:2334458-2574714 GCA_013397135.1 Pachyramphus minor
CTCAGCCTCTCCCCATAGGTCTTATGTGGGGCTATTAGCCAGTCCTTTTGTGTGTGTGCTCACTCTGGCCATCTCCTACCCCTCCCTCGCTCAACACCTTTCTTTCTCAGTGGTAAAGGGAAAAAATTCCAAGCAGGGTTTTGTTTTGTTTTCTTCTTAAAACCAAGAAAACCTATTATGCACACTATTATTAGCATCTCTCAAATCTCATGATTTCACACTGAGAACTATATACGAAATAAGTACAGAAAAATCCACATTTTTTTAATTGTTGCAGGGATAAAACAAGAGTCTGTGAACTCCCTTCAGTGACTGAAAAAGCATGGGAGATTTAATTCTGAACCTTTCTCATGGGGGATGCACTTTTTTTGTTTCAACAGGCCACCTTTCCAGTGAGAAGAATGGTGTTCCTTTCAGTGTACAAAATGGTGATCTGTGTCTCCATGACTTTTCAGGCAAACAACTTGTATTTCAAGACAAGGATGATACTGGCAACCAAGAAAGCCACATCTCTCTCAGAAGGACTTCAAAGAGAGGAAGTCTAAATTCTATGGAGAAAATGTGATTTCCTTTTAAACAGCACACTGTTTTACAGTGTGAAGTAGAGTTTTACTTTAACAGTTTTACAAAATGTGAGCAGACCAAGAACTGATTTTATTTAATATATGGTTCTGGAACTTCAAGGCAGCCATGCAATGGATTGAAAGGACAATTATTAAAGGAAAAAAAAAAGGAAGCTACTATTTTTACAAGGTCTTGCATGTCAGATTACAGCTGGCACATTTCCGTTTTGATTCTCCATCATAATGGGGGTTTTGAGGTTTTTTTTTTACACCTAAACGAAAGTTTTGTTTAGACTTTTTTCGTTACAATTAAGTTTATCTGGATATAATGCCTAGTAGTATTGTATAGATGTAGAAAGTTACAACTTGTGCCTACAAACAATGTAAACTTTAAAAATGTTAGCTACACTGTTTTCAACTGTTTGTACCTTGCGGTAGCAAACTCTGTAGTGGTGTATATAAACAGAAAAATATCAACCCTTAAGCATCTCAATGATACTTTTATATTTATTTCTTGTAATATAACTATTCCTATGTATAGAAAAATAATTGGTACTTTTGTTTTTAATTTTTATTGTAAGTTCACATTTTTCTTTAGTTAATTAATTTTAACACAGAATGATACAGAAGTTACTTTGTTCAGTAAGTGGAATCACTTATGATGGTTTGAATATATTCACGAGATGGAGAACTGTAAATAACAAACATAATCAATCTTGAACTTCTAGCAACCTTTTAGTACACCACAGAGGGATAAAAACCGGATATAATCCAAGTAGAGTGCCATGGATGAGGGAGTGATAAGTAAAGTAGTCAGAGGGTTATTAAATACAACTAAGTTATGTTGTGGCTTGAGTAAGTTCATCAGAGTTTTTGCCACTGATTTCAGCAGTCAGTTTTTGTCTTGAGTGGTGGTTCCAGAGATTAAACACACTGCCATCTCTCATTTGCAATGATGGAAGTAGAGAAGTTTGGGGCTTTTGGGAAAAAAAAAATAGAAATAATAAATGCCAGCTGCTATATTTAGTAGCTGAGAAATTATTTGCTTCATTGTGTGGCTGTTTTTTAAGGGGCAGCTCTTGGGCTATTTTAGTGAGTATTTCTGCTTGTGCTTTAGCCCTTGGTTGGCAAACCAAATCCCAAAGCCCTTGCTCAGTAACTGTTGAAGCAAAATTTCATTCCCCTTGTGATACTTACCTGATAAAAGCTGGATTTTCGCTTTTCATGCAAAACAACTGAAAGCCCATACGACGTTGTGAAGATTCTTCCTGAACAGAAATTAGCCTGAGCCCCGGCTGTACCTCTTCTTCCTCACACAGGTGTGTGGCTGTGGCCAGTTCTTTTTTAATCTGTGTTCTTGGTCAAAGGCTGGATGTCCCTGGAGCAAGAACTAGAACAAACTGGCACCTGACTGCAGAGTAACAGACCCTATGAAGGAGGTTATGTGAAGCAGATGCATGCTGAAGGGGAGCAAGGGCTTTGCATTCCCAGAGGACTCAGCAGGGAGCCCTGGAAACACTCTTCTCAAGAAATAGCATCAGCTAAATGCCTCCTATCTGGGGCTCTGTTGTAGTTCAGCAGTTGAACCTTTGCAGTACTCAAATCCTCATGCAGTTCTGTGGATAACACATAGGTTCTTCCTATGTCTAAGATTACTCTGAATATGCTTTTAATGTGAGAATTTAAAGTATTCGTTGTGTTTATCTACAAGGTTTTAGCTGCATGTTGATAAAAACCCATCCTGGAATGCCAGTAGCTGGAATGCACTTCTGTGAATGCTTTAACTATTTGGCTAATTGCCTTTGCAGTGTTTCTTGTAAATTTATTTAATGTTCTTATATTTATATTTTCAACTGTAAAAAAAAAGTAATAAATTTGCAGCAAGTACAACACATAAAATATATAAACTTTGTCTTTTAGATAAATGTGTCATTAATACTGGCCTGTATTACAGTTCTTCAGATTACATGAACTGCAGTAACTGCTTTGAGAAAATGCTGACCTAATGTAACTGGCTGTTACATTAATTGTCTCTCACATATTTTACCTTTCATGGTTCTAGAAGATTGGGATTTTAGTAGAGAAAACTGTGGTAAGTCTGTCTAGCCAGTGCCTGTCCCAGTCTGCCGAAGCTCTCCCACAAGAGAGCTCAGCACACAGCTGAGTTTGGCTTCAATAGTTAAATTCCCTATGAAAACACATATTCCACTGTCATGACCTGCTTGCAATCTTCTCCATTTTTTGCACACTAAGAGATGTTAACATTCTTTTAATAATTTTTGTTTTATGTATTCCTAGGGGTGGGGAGCCCTTTCTGACTTTGCCACTTAAAACCACGCACACGTTTTATAGCAAAATTTTGCACTCCCACCAGCATATTATTTTAGCTCGGTAAATAATTATCCTCATTAAACTAGCTGAAAATGTGTTTTCATGTTGGGTGTTATGGTATTCTTTTGGTACTTGGTCTGTTGGGTGCTGCTAGGAGTTTA
Organism: Pachyramphus minor; assembly: GCA_013397135.1. Taxonomy (NCBI): domain Eukaryota; kingdom Metazoa; phylum Chordata; class Aves; order Passeriformes; family Tyrannidae; genus Pachyramphus; species Pachyramphus minor. Next base: position 2,337,514 of record VYXB01010567.1, read on the forward strand.
GCCATGGCCCCCAGAGCTTGGTGAAAGCTGCAACCGCTTCCCAGAGCACAAAGTAAAGCTGTGCATCAGCTAGTGGGTGCAAAGCTAACTCGGGGACATCTATAAGGAGGTTTTAAGCTTAGTCATAGATAAACAGCAACCTGCCACGTACAGCTGGCACCACCTTGCTCAGCAAACCCGTTCCCTCAGTGCAGGCAGTCTGTGAAAAGCAGTGTCCTGAAGCAAGGAGCTGGTGTGGAGTTTAGGAGAGTGAACTGGTCCAGGTCTTGGGACAACACAGCTCTGGCAGATGGAGATGGTGAACCTTCAAGTAATGCCCTGTCCCTTCCTGGTGGAACCCACAGGGTGTAGGTGTCTGATGTTCGCTGAAGGAACGTCTCCTTTGAATGCTGTTTTCTCAACCATGGCTGTCAGTGAATGTCAATGAAGGAAGCACAGCAAGAAAAAGTTACAATATTAACTCTGTTAATGCTGCAATTTCACGTGAGAAAAAAAAGTAAAACAACAGGAAAAAATCCTTTCTGAAATGTGAGTAAATCCCACACCTTCAGCTACTCTGCAGCATCTATTCATTGCTTTGGCACCCATCCACACTTAATTAATACTTTTACTTCCTATTGCCAGGAGCACAGAGGGAAGATGCTGAAGATTTAACTGTATGTGACACATTTGTTTGTTTGTGGTTTGTCAGTGTTTGTAAACTTCTTGGTTCTCTTTGCCTGACATCCCTTATTCCTGCTCCTCTCCTGTTGGGGAACTGCAGATTGTGGTCAGGCAAGGGCAAATCGAGTCAGAAGCCTGGCTGCCCAGTGCCCCTCGGGAATGCCTGTGGGAATAGCAGGTTCGTTTCCTTCAGAAATTGCCCAAGTCTTGTTTCTTTGTTAAGTGGGAAGGCCAAAGCTGGGGCTGGGGAGTGAAAACACCCGGTAAAGTCTCGTGGTCTGCCGGCGGCAGGAGGCCGGTCCCGCCCCGCCCCGGCGTGAGGGCGGGCTGGCGCTCCCGCCACCGCCCAGGGAAGGAGGGGAAGGGCCGCCGCCGCCATCTCCGGCTGTCCCCGCCCCGATCGCGGCTGGGAGGGGAGCGGGCGGGCTGGGCAGCCGGGCCGGCCGTGGGGCGATGAGAAGCCGCAGCAACTCGGGGGTGCGTCTGGACGGCTACGCCCGCCTGGTCCAGCGGACCATCCTGTGCCACCAGGTGAGCGCGGCCGCCGCTCCGGGGCGCCTGTTCGGGGCGAGGGCGCCCGGTGCCATGGGGCTGTGACGGGGGGCACGGGGCAGCTGCCGGGGCCGGTGACGGCGGGCTGGGTGCAGGAGGGGCACGACGGGGCCGCTGGGAGAATATCCCCCCTCCAGCCGGCGCACGGCCTCCTCCCCTCCGCATCTCCTGTGCCCGCCGGGGGAGGAGCGCGGGGAGCGCTGAGGCGCTGCGGATCCGGGCGGTGCTCCCTGTCGCTTGTGTACATGAACGTTGGAAAGCGTATGGAAAACACAGCGAGCCTGAGCCTGCAAATAGTAGTACGGTGTAATAGTAGTCGTATGTTCGTGGCCATCCCCTCCCGCTGAGGGGATATATCTCATTGTGGCCTTCAGCATCCTCACGAGGAGAAGAGGGAGAGGTTCCGATCTCTTCACGCTTGGGATCAGTGACAGGACTTGAGTAAACGATATGAAGCTGAGTCAGGAGAGGTTTAGGTTGGATATCAGGGAAAGGTTTTTCACCCAAAGGGTGGTTGGGCACTGGAACAGGCTGCCCAGGGAAGTGGCCACAGCACCAAGCCTGACAGAGTTCAAGAAACGTTTTGACAAAGCTCTCAGGCACATGGTGTGATGATGTGATTCTTGTGTGTCCTGCAAAGGGCCAGGAGTTGGACTCGATGATCGAGATGATTCCCTTCCAACTCCGTATATTCTATGACTCTCTATTATGATACACACCCACCCGTTGCACATTATACACACTATATATATATATATATATATACACATATATATGAATATATACATGTCCACAACACCATTAAGCCCCAGTAGCATAAGAGCTCTGAGCAGGGCCTTTGGGCCGTGTCTGTCAGCACAGCTCAGTGTGGATCCGGGACAGCGCAGAGCTCCCTGTGTGCTCCCTGCGGCACGTGTGCTGCGGGGCACGTCCCAGAGATTCCAGTCTCTTCTCCCGCTGTTAACGCTGGTGGGGCTCTGGCTTGTCAGACAGGGCTGCCTGCACATGTGAGCGGTGAACCAACGAAGATAGCCGGGGTGATTGGTGCAGGCTGTTACTCACCCTATGCCTTTTGGTCAGCGCAGTGCTCTCTGCATTGTGTGTTCCCTTCACCCAGGCCGCTGAGGACTCACAGTGTGCTCGGCAGTGTCATGCCTCGGTTATAAGAGTCCAGTCCATAAAGATGAAAGCAACAAAGTTATTTGCACAAATCAGTTACCTAATATACTTTGTTGCTGAGAGTTTCAAGAAACTGAAATGCAATGAAAGAAGAGGGCAGGACCCAAATCTTATTTTTGTCATTGACTGCTGTTGTGGGCACAGGGTCCAAACACCTGTGAATTGGTGTTTGTGTACTTGTTATTGTGAAACCTTGTATTTGTAAACAAATACAAGAACATCTGGAACATAAGTGGTATGAAAAGATAATTTTGCTCTCTCGCTGTGCGCGTGTGCTGGAGGTGCTTAGAGTTGTGCTCCTGTCTCTGCCTTTTGTCTGTAGGATGACCTTGGGCAAATCACTTTGGCTTCCAGTACCTGCCTTGCTTTCCATGTTAATAAGATGAGGATATTGATAACAGCCTTCATTAGAAGACAGATGGAGCCTCTGAGATCAAAAGCTCAAACATGCCTTATGAAAGCTGTGCCTTAATGATATTAATATTTAACAATAGTAAAAAGAGTAACTAAATGGTGATACAGGAGTTTATATCAGTGACCTAGACTTTTGTAATTGCTATTTACAGTGTCAGGATGAGTGTTGGTGACTGTCTATTGATTGCTTTTTCCACTAGGGGTTTAATGTCTGGGAAACTTCGGAGGTGGGGAAAGAAAAGTTTTCTTCTGTACGTGAAAAGCAAGCTACAGGCTAGAAGCAAGGCAGAGGGACAGCAATATTACAAGAGGGCTCAGAGAGATGCTCAAGGCATGTTTCTAGATTTTTTTCCTATATCTATACCCTTTATGATTTTTCACTGCAATAGATCGAAAATGTTGTGCTCAGCTGGGTGAAGAGATGCAGTGCTTATTTGGGCAAGTGTCTTTGGGCCACATGCAATCCTGACTACCTTGGGAGCAGGATAATCTGTGTCTGGATGGGCTGGGCTGCTGCATCTCTGCTGCTGCTGCCTTCTTGGTGCTGGGGAGGGGGATTTTAACCATCAGTTTGCCCAGGAGCAGCCTGGCAGAAGAGCCAGAAGGCATTTAAAATGCTTGTTAGCTGTCGCCGCTCAGCACAGGGGTGATGTGTGACCGTGTACCTCACAGCCACAAGCTGCCGGAGTGCAGACCTGGCTCACCAGCTGTGATGGAGGGCAGTGACACTTCGTAGGGCTGCAGCAAGGGCAACACGCAGTGTGCTCAGAGTATTTTGCCTTGATAAGGTGTTGAATACACCAGGAGTCAGGTTTCTCAGAAGCAGCAATTGATCTTGTGTTCATTCCAATCACTCTAAATTGATGTGATTTTAGAGGTCATTTTTAATTCAGAGTGCGCATATGTGCATCTGTGTCCAAAGCACAGGTCCTGACCCTGCACCAGGGTTGACACTTTTCTGTGTGCAGAACCTTGCAGGATGGAGTCAGTAGCGAACTTGTTCTTGCTTTGCAGATGTTGCATTCTGCTGATCAGTCCCTGCACCATGCACAGAGATAGGTCCTGTTCAAGGTTGTTCAAGGAGGCTAAGACCAGACAGCTGGCTCCTGTCTGTGTGGGATCTGCCGGCAGTTCCACATACCCCCAGGAACAGGGGAAAGAGGGATGCTGTGGTGATGCAGAGCAGACACTGAAGAGCACCACCAGAGGGATGTTCTCAGCTGCTTAATTTGAATGAGATAAGAAAAAATGTGAATCTTAAGATATGTCCATAAAATAGTAAAACTTAACATATGTGTACTTTTTAAATGTTGGTACAGTACTATAAGTGAAAAGCATATGGAACTGATAAGGAAAGCACATCTGTCAGCCTTTTATGAGTAAGCCCAACTGTGTTACATCTGGTTTCACACAAGCAAGCTATCTGCAGGCTTTGCTAGAGCTTACATCAGTTTTCATCTGACAGATCAATGAGACAGGTGCAAAGAAAATAGATTTTCAGCAAGATGACAAATGTGGGCTTATTGGTTTTGCTGATCTGGTTAGAACACCGTAGTTTTTCTACCTGTACTGCAGTTCTTATTAGTGCCTGCTGCCCTGTAAGAAGTGGTGTGTTTTATGGTTTGGATTGCTGGGGGGTTTTTTTGACTCCGGATTAAGAGACAGATTTAAAAATAGGATTGGGCATGATACAACACTTTAAAGTCTTAGTCCAGAAATCAGCTTTCTGATCCAGCACTTGTAGCTGACAGCCCATGGATGCTGGTGAAATTCTTTGCTCTGTGGATCTGTATGTGCAGTGTGATTTGCAGGATGAGACCTGCTAGTCCAATTAGGAATCACTGCATAGACGTAACACTCTGAAGTACTAGTTGAACTAAAATCCCTTTGACATATGTGGGATTAAGTGCACTCACTGCTTCTTTGAGTCCTTTAGCACCTTGTAAGTGCTGTAGTTTTCATAAGGTGCCAGCAGTTAACAGAAGAAAATAATTGTAGTTTTCAAGAGTAAATACTTTCTAAAAAATCCAGAACACAACCACATAAAATATTAGTTCATATACTGTGTTTTAGCGCTAACAGTCTGAATGTGCATGAGGAAAGACATTAATGTGTTGTCGGTCCATGAGAACCATCCCCAGTGTGCCCCAAAAGCTGGGGCCATCTTATAGAGGAACCAAAGGTTCTGAAATGGTGATAGCTGCCCTTGGATGTGTTTAATACAGCCTCTTGAAGGTAGGCAGGTCCCTCCCTGGGAGCTGAAAAATTTTTTAAAGTCGTGCATGGGCTATTTTTCTGGGATTTCCATTTTGGTACCCAGAGAAATTTTTATTTTTCAACTGGCAGCCAGCTCAGCAGTATAGAGTGGGGAAAAATAAACCAAAGTGATAATTTCTCAGACAGCAAGATGATCTCTATTAATCCAGGGCTGCAGGTGCACAGACATTTCTTGTCCTGCGTGAGAGGAAGGGAACGAAAGTGCTCTAAAAATGCTGGGAATAAGCTGTCTGCCTTTTCAGATCCTGGGTTTTATTATGTGGGCACAGTGCTGAACTGGAACCGAGGTTTCCTTTTTTTGCTTGCACACTTGTTCTTCTGTTATTCTTTGCTTGACTTTTCAAGATCAAAATGAGGTCTTTTAAGCTGTTTGCATTCGTATGTGCTACTTTCCCCATCAAACACGTGAGCAGGTCCTTTAGTTGTTCCCTGATTTGTGAAGACCGTGCTGAGGAGGGACTGTTCCAGCAGAGCCACGTCTCTACTGTCAGGGAGTCACTAAGCACTGCTGCATTTAAGCCATAACAATAGGGCAGGCTGTGCCCAGTCATGTCTGTCAGGCTGTCACTCCTGCGGTGTTCACTGGTCACATGCAAAGCCCAGGAAATTGTAATTGAAGCTCCTCCCCCTCAAACCGGCTTCTTAAAAATAACTGTGCACGGAGTTGAGTGAACAGTGTGTGGGAGAAATGACAGATTAGTGTATATATTCTTTTAAATGTTTAGATGTTACTCATCTTTATTATTGTAATCTTTGTCCCTTGTCACATCAGCCCTGGTAACTGGTCTTCATTCACTGAAATTTTCTGTAAAGGCTTGGTTTGACTGAAACTTCTATCAACCTTTTCCTTCTTTGCCTTATTTTTTTGTTAGTGAAGAACATACAGCTGAGAAAGACAGTCTTAAAAATTATGGATAGTGAAGTGATGGGAATCAATGATGCAATAAAAAGCTTAATGGAGTATTTGGGATGCAGGAGACTACTCAGTGTGCTGCTTTTCAACACCTTCAGAATTTGTCTTTCTGTACATTTTCCAAAGGAAAATATAAAAAGGCTTTGCATGCATTCATTTAGCTGTCATAAACCCAGCAGGCAGATATACAGAAATACTTTTTTAATCTCCTAGAAGATAAGTAGTGGTTTTTTACTTCCTCAAGATTATGTCAGAGACCAGCTGCATAGAGAAAAATATATTCCAGACTGAATTTCTGATTTTGACTTGGTATTCTCTTTTCCTCACAAATATCTAAAATTTAAATTCATGTTTCCTCAATGTATTTAGAATTTCACTCAGTTACTTAGCTAACAATCCTGTGTGGATGGTGGGCCCCAGCTGGATTCTATAAGTTTTACATCCTGAAGTGTTCAAATGAATTTTACATTTCACTTACATGAGTTTGGGAAAGAAAGATGGGACCTCACTTCTGTTGGGAAATTGTGAGAAGCCACAGTGTGCAATCAGCATGAAATCATGTTTATTTTTTTGCCCTTTAATACAGAAAGAAATGGTGCTCCTTAATGGATGGGACTTCAGGTAGTAATGTTTGTTCTTTATTCCTTCTGCCGTGGTTAGAATCCAGTTACAGGGCTGCTTTCAGCTGGTGCGGACCATAAAGATGCCTGGGTTCGGGACAACATCTACAGCATCCTGGCCGTGTGGGGGCTGGGAATGGCCTATCGGAAGAATGCAGACCGGGATGAGGATAAGGCCAAAGCCTACGAGCTTGAGCAGGTTTGTCAAAGTTTGGCATAAACCAGTTATACTGTTTGTTTTTTTCATACAGTAGTGGTTTTGAAGAGTGCATTCACGCTGCTGCTGTGTCTGAGGGCAAGGTGGGGGGTGGAGGGGAGGAGGAGGGCCTTTGCTGTGGGCCTGGACATCTGGCTGGGTGCCAAGTCCAAACCATTATGAGTATTTACAAAAGCAGTATCAGTCCAGAACGGAGAAAAGTTCTTCCTTTTGAAGCAATTCTGCAGCACTTGTAAAGTTTCTTTTCTGTTATCTTTAGGATGACAGGTTCAGTGTGTTGTAGCTGGAGATTCCTTTTGTTCTCTCTCTCTCTCTCTCTCAGCTGGCTCTGCTGCGTGATGACTTCAGGGTTGGGTCTCTCCCTCCTTTATTCCGGCTAGGATCAGAGGCCAGGGTGCAAACCAGGGCTCCTGAGGTCTTCTATGGCTTGTAAGGGACACTCACTCCACCGTTGGTCTTTACCACAGGCTACAGGGAGTGACTGTGAGTCCTTTCCCCTGTTCTTGTGGGGTCCCATCCCACAGAAGACAGTCTTAAATTAGACCTCTCCTCATGGGTTCACAGGACAACAGTTCTGTTCTCTGCTGTCTTTTAGGGTCACAAATGAGCTGCACCAGCATGGATCCCTTACTGGGACTACAAAGTCCTACTGGAACAACTTGCTCCAGCATAAGTCTCTCTCTCTCCATAGGTCACAGGTCTCTAGCAGGACTCTGCCTCATCTGAGGCCTCTCATGAGGGTCACAACCTCCTCAGGCACTCGTCTGTTCTGGGACAAATTGCCTCATTAACTGCCAGGGGGTCTCTGCACCCCAGTTATCTTCTAAAACTGGCAGGGGTTTTTAACTTTCAGTTTCTCCCTGCTGGAGGGAAAGAGAGGTGGGGAAAGCTCCCCCCTCACCTCAGCTCTTCTCCTGCTAGAACTGATGTTGGAGGAGTCTCTTATCTCAAGCTCTCTGCCAGGCAGGAGTTCTTTCTGCAGCAAGTTTCAAGCAGGGTAACTTCTTTCTGGAGGTTTTCTCCACTTCGTTACATGTCCCGGCTGGGGCTGCAATGCTACACCTGCCCCTGGCCCAGGAGTGGGGAGAGGGCCTGGCCCCCCACTCGGGGGCTATTGCCACCCTCCTCACATGACTGCTTAATTTCTTCTGCGCAATCCACCTTCTCTTCCATTTTCTTTAATACGTCATTAGCAGAGGCGTTACTATAACTTNCCTTCTCTTCCATTTTCTTAAATACGTCATTAGCAGAGGCGTTACTAAAACTTCTGACTGGCTTTTCTCCGGAAATCTACCTGGGGCTGACTACTGCAGTTCAGCGGGGCTGGTAAACCCACGACATCAGGGTTTTCCCAGCTTGGAGTGCATGTCTTGTTCCAATGACACCAACATCCATGCAGCGTGTGGTGTGCAGTATCCCTGGCAACTTTCTGGCAAGCAGAATTTGGAGAACTGCATGGCAGAGAGGCTAACACCTCAACTAAGATGCAAACAGAACAAAAACGTGTAGGAGCCAAACTTCCACCTGTTGGCCAATTGTTGAAAATTAGGTTTCTGAGAGATTTTATGCCCAGATTTACAAGCCTGTCTCTACTTAAACCTTGAGGTCGCTCATGAGTTGTATTGTAGAGCGGAAAATCAGGCCTAGGTTGCTTGGATCCTATGGTAGCAATCAATCTACCAGACTGTTCTTCCCTGTAAGGATGAGCATGCCATTTAAAGGAGCCATCTTTGGAATGTGCACTTGTGTCATGTTGTACATGGGGGTTGTACATGGTATAGATGTGTTTGACTAATCCAGAGAAGGTAACAATCTCCAAACTGGTAAGAGTCATGCTGGAGAATTGGGAGGGGAGGTGACTCCCACAGTTAATTTCTTTCCTTGCAGCTGGGAAAGTGGATATTAGAAGTGAGAGTGCAGAGATGGGTTGAATGGCAAGTGAAGGATCATGGTGTCAGTGTCCTGCTGTCATTTTGAACTCACTGGGTAAATTTTTTGCTGATGTGTCCTGCTCAAACCAGGGAGATCTTTGGTGACAGAATAACCTTGACGCTGCATGATCATATTTTGAGGCTGTAGCTTTTGGGTAAAAAGATGGGGTTGATTTCTCTATTTAAGGCAAAATCTTGTACTTCTCTACATTCACACATACAGCCCTTTCTTTACACCAGTCACCTGCTTTCTGTTGTACTGTATAAGGAGTGGAAGGAGCTTTACAGGTCTTCCAGTTGTGTCAATGTCTTGCAGTCACCTACCAATGTTCCCTGGATCCATCACTGTAAAAATCATCATCATTATTATTATTATTATACATAGCATTCCTCTTATTTCTTTAGCAGGATAGAAGGAGCACAGAGAGTTGTTCCACTGTTTAGAGAAGAAAACATTTTGGGAAAAGATTTATTCTCCTAGGTAGGGATGTAGGAATAAAAATTGCTGAGAGTATTAAAAAAAAAGCATTTCAGGCAAATACACGTGTTTTTTTACCTTTGGCAGGACGTGTGTAGGGAGTGGGATCTTGATCACTTTGGACTGTTGTTTGTAACAGCTGATGAGGCTGATTGTGTGAGGGTGTCACTGCTGTGTTTTGTTCCTGCAGAATGTTGTGAAGCTGATGCGGGGACTCTTGCAGTGCATGATGAGACAGGTAATGTCATAGGTATGAGTTGAAGTAGTGTGTGTTGTATTTACAAAGCATTTCATTGAAACATATATTTGTTGTGTCTTCTGTAGAGTGACTATTTTTGCATGTGTGTAGATGGTGGTGTGGGGAATCTTTTTTTTAAAACTCTGTTGACCAACACTGATCTTGCTTGCACTTTTTTGAGATTGTGCTTGTAGCAAGTCAGAGTTGTGCCTTTGCAAACTGATTTTCACCAAGATGCACACCTGTAGTTTAGATCTGAACTCAACAAGGTAATTCCATCTTATTCTCTCCTGTAGAAATGTGGATTTAACTGGAGTCTAAAGTCAGGGTTGTGTTTAAGCACTCTGTTCAATCAAAACACATTGAACTGAGGTAACAGGAACCTCAAGTTTCTCCTTACCTAAGCAAAGTTGTTAATTTTGAAATAGTTCTTCTGAAATGTTTCAACTTTGAGCTTTGTGGTGTTTTTTAGGTAGATAAGGTAGAGAGGTTCAAACGCACACAGAGTACCAAAGACTGCCTCCATGCCAAGTATAACTCTGCAACTTGTGCCACAGTGGTTGGGGACGACCAGTGGGGGCATCTGCAAGTGGATGCAACTTCCCTTTACCTGCTCTTCTTGGCACAGATGACTGCATCAGGTAAGCAGAAAATATTTATTGCTTTTTGTTGCAGTCTTTCTCTATTCTAGCTTTCATTTAAAAAGGAAAAATAAAGTAGTAGCAAGCTTTAAAGACCTTTAAATAATTATTACTCAGAAGGAAGTAATGTTTCTCTGGAGATAGGATTTACCTAGGATTTCATGTTTATAGTAACTGGCAGTGTCTGTTCCTTTAATGATTACTGGCATAAAAATACATGAGATTTTCAGACATGTCAGAGAAGTTTCATGTTTAAAGACAATGTCCTGATGGACAACCAGGTTTCTTCAGAGAGTGGCGACATCAAATCAGGTGCCACTTGTGCCATCTGTTCCCTTTCTTACTGGTGCAGTTTTATCTTGTCCTCTCTACTGCTCTCCTCATGTGAGGATAAGGATTTGTTTCCTTACATATTTTTCTGCCCTTGGAGCCCCTTGAAGTTGACCCCTTCAGAGTGGGCACCTGGTGGTCGTCCTGGAGTTCCTCAACAGAGCACTAAGCAGGCAGAGAGGTGGGGAGCTGTGGGAATTGCTGTGCTCTGCTCTGAAGAGTCAGAGCTGACTCAGATGTCTCTGCTTTGTACCCACTGTCTGAGTGCCACCCCCACAGGAGTTCTTTGAAACCATATGTATTGGTGGCATTTGAAGTATTTTGTCAGGAGCAAGTATTGAGGTTTTCTGCCTGACCTGTTGAAATCAATATGAGTTTTTCCTTTGATTTCAGTGGGCAGTAGTTGGTAGCAAATAAACAAAAGCATGAAACTTATTGAAGAGCAAATATTTCAGTTCTGATACAGTATAATTAGTCCCTTCCCTTCTTTTAATCAGGGTTACGTATTATCTTCACCCTTGATGAAGTCACCTTTATTCAGAATCTTGTTTTTTACATAGAAGCTGCCTACAAAGTTGCTGTAAGTAGTTATTTATATGTAAATCATCTGAACACTGCTCAGGTGTGGGTGGAAAATTATTTATTGACGGAGAAGGAAAACAGGGACTTACTTTTTCCATGAGAAGGTATCAGAACCTGTCAGTACTTTACACTGTGAGCAGCATCTTTGGAGATGTTGGGAGAGCTGTGGAGGATTTACTGCTGTGTGGGTGGGTCATAGTAACAGAAGCTTTTTTAATTGATAATTAATAATATTTCCTGATGTCTAATTAAAATCTTGTGGGCTTTTCTAAAAAGAGCAGGATGGTAACAAGCGTTCTGGAAAGTGACGAGTTGAGGGGACACAGGGAGAAACATGCACAGGGGGAGGGATAAAGGGCTTTGTGTGTTCTGTGAAGGCAGTGATTCATGACTGTATACCGGATCCTGCTGGGGTATACTTTTATGGGCTGCTCTTTAAACATGAGCAGGATCTCTTTGGAGACTTAGAGCACCTTTTCTTTTCTTTTGCTTTTTTTTCTGAAGGCCAATTATAAGCTAATTTCATGCAGGAGTCTGGATTTGTTGTGGGGCAAGGGGGGAAAACACTGTGTTTGTATAAAATAATGCTGTTTTTTTCTTGATGATGTTGTTGCAGGATTATGGAATTTGGGAACGTGGTGATAAGACAAACCAGGGCATCCCTGAACTGAACGCGAGCTCCGTAGGGATGGCCAAAGTGAGAATGTTTCCTGACACCTCCTTCGTGGCTGTTGTGTTGTGCTGAAGGGCTCTGGCAAACCTGATAGCTCCCTTTGCATAGTCTTCTTGGCCACTGCAATAGTTAACTGATTGTATAAGAATTCTTGTTTGGGTGTGAGTATTTTGTAGCGTAAAATCTTTGTGATAATGGCTCTCATTAAAGGACCTCAGTGCAGTTGTTCCAGGGGTTGCAGGTAGGGTACGAGGTTCACTGAACTGTGAATCTAATAGATTCAGTAAGGTGAGGTCTCATAAAGTGGCTTCTGGTTTTCTTTCCCTCTTTCTTAATTCTCCAGCCCCAGTATTATATGTGATGTTTGCACGGTAAGATTAAATCAGATGCAAATTCTGGAAAACAGCAGGCTATCAGTCTAAGAAATTCTTCACAAGTAATTCAGAAAGAAAAATAAATGAAAATGTACTTTAAAACAAGTGGATATTTCTCATTCCCCATAGCACAAGGCCACAGAGATATTAAAAGAAGTTCAAGAAGCCATAAATGTAAATGTGTAATCGACAACTACCTTTTCACTTGGTGTCTGGAGGACTGGCAGAAGACAAAGATCATTAAGGTCAAAGGTGTATTTGCATTTCAGCAGGGTTTGATAGTTACCAAGATCTTGTGTGCATTGCAAGAGGGAGAAACTGCTGGTCTTGGCCCCGCAGTTCAGTTGAACAGTGATGGGGCAGTGTCTGCCAGGGCAGTTGTTCCTTAGATGTCCACTATGAGATTTTTTTACCAGAACATTCTGGTATGGTCTCTGCGTGACATCCAGACCTGTTGATGTCGAGATGATCTGAAGAACTCGCTGCACAACTTCACTTCTGTGTGGATCTGAGTTCAATAGAAGTGCTGTTTCAGGTGCAAACTGGTGGGGGGCACAGTGAAGGCCCTGCTGCAGAAGCTGAGATAGATGCTGTTTGTTTTAAACATGCTTCAGGAATTTTGCCCCATATGTGGCTTTGTGTGGCTACCCGTGGCAACAGCACAGCACAGAGCATATGCCTTTGAGTGGTTCTCAGAACCTTTTCTCCACCATTAAAACTGTCCCTAGTCCCAGCTATCGGTTCCTCAGTGGGACTGTCTGACAGGAACATCTGCTGCTGTAGTGCTGGTCTAGAGAGAGGGTCTCTGCAGAGGCAGTAAACTCATCTTTGTGTTGGAATAAGAAAAATATCCTTGCTCCTCTGCAGAGAGATAAGGAAAGCTGCCCTGTGTGATCTTTCCTTTGTCAGAGAAGCTGCATGTCCATGAGGCTACAGGACAAAACCAGGCATCTGAATCTGAATTTCAGAGGAAGGTTCTGCTAGCCTGGCCTTGGCCATCCAGTCTTTTCTCTTTTCCTGCCACACTCCCTGTGTCATGCTGCACAGCCCAATTCTTCAAAGCCAAGTTTTGTAGCCTGCTAGGTTAAAGTAGGAGTGTCTAAATTGAGTCAGTGTTTGGTCTGATAGTCTCTTCACCAGGCAGATGCACTGTGGCCAAGAGGTACGAGATGTAGTGACTCACCTGCTGACATGGAGCACTGTGTGCCTCAGCTGGCTGTGGGGAGATCAGACATCTCATTTCTCTTCTACTCAAGAAGTGACGGTATCAGAGAGGTGCTGCAGGCTTCTTCTCGAGGGGTCAGCCTTTGCTGATTCTGGGTTATTTTGGAATGTAGGACAGGACAGGACATTTATTACTAAGTACTTCACTGTTTAGGTGATGTCTCAGGGGAAGCCCAGCTCTCCATTGTTTTGCATTGCCTTTAAACTGTAATAAGGATCACGAGCACATCAATCCTGTATCCAGCTAGTGGAAAGACAAAAATATTTACTTTTTCTAAAATACTGCCAAGCTTCCCTTTAAAGATAAACAATGTCCGTGGAGCAAACTTATGTCTTATATAATCTCCTTCAGAGGATAAGTACAGGTGGTATGGTGTATACTTGGTTTAAAAGGTATCTAATGATTTTGGGTTGTGGTTTGGTTTTCTTTGAAGGCTGCTTTGGAAGCAATTGATGAATTAGATCTTTTTGGAGCTCATGGAGGACACAAATCAGTGATTCATGTTCTTCCTGATGAAGTAGAACATTGTCAGGTAAAAATTAGTCTGCTCTTTCCTTTGCTAGGGGAAAACCTAACCCTCTCCTTTTGTTTTTAAATGAAATGTTGATTGACTGAACAAGAACTCAGTGTAACACGGATGGCTGCAGGCTATGCTGTTCACCTTGTTCTAGTAGGTCATGAGAAACTGAGTGGTGTGAAGCATTCTTATTCTAACTTCATTAAAAATAACTATGCAGAGAGTTCTCTGTCAGTTTGCAAATAATATAGTCTGTTCCATTTACACTTGACATAGTCTTTTGAAGTATGTAAATTGTTTTACATCCTTTTCTTCTATTCTTGTTTTGCTCAGTCTATTCTGTACTCCATGTTGCCAAGGGCATCCACGTCAAAGGAGATAGATGCTGGCCTTCTCTCTATTATTTCTTACCCAGCTTTTGCAGTGGAGGATCTAAACCTTGTTAATGTAACCAAGAGTGAAATCATATCCAAATTGCAGGTAAGAATTTCCTTTATTTTTGTTTTACAGAAAGAAAGAGAAACAGAACCTCTCTTTCTTAACCAAAAATTCTAATTAAACAAGGGTCGCCAGACTTGGTTCATCTGTGTCTGGAAGAGAGGAAGGAGAATTCCTAAGTGATCTTTAAAACTCAGTACTTGTCATGTGAGTCTGTGAGGAAGAACAGTATGTGTAATGTTCTGTAATTCTCTGTGTTTTTACAGGGCCGCTACGGCTGCTGTCGCTTTCTCCGAGATGGTTACAAGACACCCAGAGAGGTACTTCTGATGTGTATTTTCAGTAGGCATTAGGAAGAATTTTATCTCTTCTTTATAGACATTGTCTTATTTACATGAAGGAGTAAAGTTCTCCATCACTACTAAGACATCTTAGTGGATTTGGAGGTAATCCAGGTATCCACCCTAGAAATGACATACAGCTGAAGGAGGTTAAGGGTTTGAAAACCATTTATTAAGAACAAAATGTAACTATTAATTCTGTAAGAAATTAATCCTTAGATATGCTTATGGTGTCTAAGGAGAAGCAATGTCCCCGAAGCATTCCAAAGTATCTTTGAACTGAGGCAGAACCAAGATTACTTTGGTGACGCTTAGATTCTGAGACTAGGAAGGGTTGATTTGTTTGGGGAACCATTAAATGAGTTTGAGGCTGAATGTAAAAAAGTGAGGAGGCTGCATGGAAACTATTCTGATGGGTTTATTGGTTTCTAGGTTTTAATTACTTATATAAAATAGGCTACAATTATGATTGGAATATGGGTGACTAATTTAGCACTGCGACTAAATAAGTGTGGTTGAATTTTTTAGGATCCAAGCAGGCTGCACTATGATCCTGCTGAGCTCAAGCTCTTTGAGAACATTGAATGTGAGTGGCCAGTATTCTGGACATACTTCCTAATTGATGGAATATTTAATGAGGACAAAATTCAGGTGAGAAAAGAGAAATTGCTTTCAAATTGCAAAGCCATTTACTCACGGTGTCCTAGAACTTTGCTCCGTGTTTATTTTGGGTATCAGTTGGATAGAGTGGAATAGTCTTCAGCCATTCTCACCTTCCCAGGGAGTTAATGACATGATAGAGGTGGCAGGGTTGTGCACACTGGGACCTTGTTGCCCTCTCCCTGTCAGGCACAGTGGCTGGTGTGGTAAAACTGGGCTGAACGGGGTTTATATGCCTAGTTTTGTCTTGTCACCAACCTCAATGACCCTTTTGCAATTACTTCAGAACGAGAGAAGCTTCTTTTCCCCAACCTCTGTGGCTTGGCTGCCGACAACAAGATTCATGCTACTTTAAGTCCTGTTGTATATTCAGAGAGATTTGGAGTTGCCTTATGAGGCGCCATTTCATTTTTACTCATTCTGTAAGTCACTTCATGCCATTACTGTGTCAAGCACCCATTGGTCAGGGCAGCTAAATTGATTGTAGCTCTCCAAAGGTTCTCGTGGCACCTGGAGAGTGCTCCTGAGTTAAAGAGCAGCAAGTAGGCAGGACTAAATGCATTCAATCAGGACTTCTGTGGATTGGTGGCTTGAAAGAAGTAAAAAATATATGTGATTTAAAATTGCTTAGTATGCAGAGGGACAGGAGATCACTAAACTCCTTAAAAAATAAAATTACATCAGAAACAAAACGAGAATTTCAGACCAAAAAGCCCTTTTTCTGTACCAGACGTTGCGAATCAAATAAAATACTTACTGACACTAGAAATGTAAAATGTTTTCCCAAACACAGTAAAAATATGTTTTTATTTTGAAATGGTGAAGAGAGAAATGGCATTATTTCATGAGGGGGAAATCAGAAAGTTTACTGAAACTTCAGTCCTGTCAATAAAATAGAACTTCATGAAGCAGTCTCTAGAACTTAGGTGGATTATCTGGGACAGTATGTACCTGTTTGCTTTTATGTTATGCAGACAGGCTGTGCTAGGGCATGGTCAGGGCAATTACTCCCGGTTTCCACTGTTTAAACATAGCTGAATGAGTCATGGAGACACTCAGGTGAGTGTCTAGTCTTCCCCAGTTACTGCTGCAATTGTTAGAAAAACAAGCACCCTGAGGACTCAAAAAGAGTGGAGGAAGACAGGATACTGAAAATGTGAGTGTACTATCATGTGAAACTGTGGGTTCCTTACTTTGTGTGGTGCCCTGTACTCAGGAATAGCAGAAATAGGATCTCAGAGTCAGGTGCTGGGAGTGCCAGGAAACAGTTTCCCTCTAAGTAAAAAATTGGAATGGGATAATTCAGAAATGGAACAAAATAAGGAATCTGGTAAAAAGAAAATATATTACCTGTTCTTTATTTTATATCAGTCTGCGGCTTGTGTTCGTAATTTCTTGTCTAGCAACACGAGAAGATGATTTTCTGTTCAGTGAACTTAGATATTTTTAAACAGTTTAAATCAATTTTAAGCTTTCCATGGGACAAATTTTTAACCGAATCAGTTAAGAGAAACTGATTTCCCAATCCTGCAAAGCGGAATTCAGTAAGTCATAGGCAATATGCATGGCAGAAAGCTGACAATTCATACACCTTGCACTCTTATGGATATTGGCAGTCTGATGTCCATGTCCTGCATTGTCATCCACTGCAAATTTCATGTAGGATTTGTTCCAGTGACTTCTTTATAGGGATATGTTAGAAGGTTTGTGCTGCAGCGGGGGTTTACAGATTAAAGACAAGTGTTCATGTTTCTGAGGGTGATAATATTGAGATGCTGGAACAGTCTCTGATGATTTGAACCCTGTTCTTCCATCAGTAAGTCATGATTGCTTCCCCCCCCTCCTTTTTTAAATATATATGAATATTCATCAGAAAAGTATGGTTGGAAAGTACTAAAACTTTAACTTTATTGTTTCAGTTTTGCTGACTGTAATGTGAATTGTTACTCTTGTTTAAAAATATTTCCAGGTACAAGAGTACAGAGAAGCTCTGGAAGGAATACTTATTAGAGAGAAGAATGGATTAGTGCTAATGCCTGAGCTGTATGCAGTCCCTCCAGACAAGGTATTGTGAAAATCCAGCATCCAGTATGCAAAGTAGAGATAGCAGGAGGAATGCTTTTATAGTTTTTCCTGTATCTGATAAATCTAAACCAGCAATGAAAAAAGACTACTGCACATTATTTGAAAAAGTAAGAGACCTCTCACAGCTCCTGCTGAGAAATGGTAAACTTTAGGCTTCCACATTGCCACATTTCTTTCTTGGAAATCTGAGTGTGGAAATATGAGAGCAAGTCTAAAATTTTACATGTTTATAGCAAGACACACATTTAAGAAGTGTTGATACTGACTTAGGAACTGAAGCTCGAAGAAGAAATAAAGCACAGACTGTTCTTCCTGTCTAGTCAACTGATTGATTGTGCTGCTCTTTTCCAGAGCTTGTATGGGAGACAGAAACAGGCTTCAGATGGATGAGGGTTTGGGCTGGGATTTTTGTTTGTTTTCTATGTGTATTTTCTTTTCCCCATCTTTACTGCTACTGTTTATCTGATTCTCCCATTGTGACAGAGAAGTTCAGATGAACCTGTGTGCTCTTCCATGCTATTTGCCTTTGTGTCCCTTCCTGCCAACTTCTCCCACTCCAGACTTCTCAGCCTTCACTCACTAAGAGTGTGGAGCCTCCTGGGTTGGTCTGAGCTGGTCAGCCCTCAGCTGATGTCTTGCTCACAGATCTGAGGTGGAAACTCTGAATTGGCTTCCCAGTAGGAACAAGGGTGTAAGAGTTCAGCGCCTCTTATGAATTTTGATATGATGATAATGATCTGACAAACATGCCCAATAAACATGGTAGATATGTAAAGATGTAATGTAGGAGGGTTTTCCCCCTGCCCTCAATAGGTCTGTATAGTGCAAAACCAAGGCAGTTGTTCTTTTTCTAAATGGTAAGTCTGCTCTTAATTTTTGCATTGGCCATCCTTGCTAACACAGGAAAGGTGGAATAGCCTTAATTTTGGGAAAACACCTTTGTTTCAGAAAGCTGGGTAGACATCAGTGAAGTTAAAGTGTCATCTTGGAGGGGATTGGAAAGCAAGCACCCAGTTACCTGTGAGCAGCTCAGAGGGAAGGCATCAAAGGCATGGTGAGAAGAAAGTGGAAGAGCTAACACCAAAGCTGTAATTGCATGCAGAGTCCTTATTCATCCTCCAGCTTTGAGGGGTGGGGTGCAGTACAAAAAGGAAGCATAGTTCCACTCCCAGAAAATGTGCAGCCTTAAAAGTAAAACCAAGAGATGTCTAAGTCAGTAATAATGGCAGGTTAGCAAGGGTAGATGATAGACTATATGTTTTCAAATACTTACATGTTACCAATTGTTCTTTACAACTTCAGGGCAATTTTTCTTGCTTATGTATTTGTTTTCAGGTGGATGAGGAGTATGAAAATCCTCACTCGGTGGATCGTGTCCCAGTGGGAAAGTTGCCACATCTTTGGGGCCAATCATTGTATGTCCTGAGCTGCCTGTTAGCAGAGGTAATTGTTTTTTTTAAAGTAGGTAAGCTTGTATTTCATATTGTTTGAGATGGCTTGAGCTTTAAGTACAATTTGGTTGTCAAATAGGGGAACACTGGGTTTTCCAGTAGAAACATGTACATGAGCCATGAAAGGGTGACTGAGTGACTAAGATTTCAGGAGCTTTTTTTTTTGTGTATATATATATATAGAGAGAGAGAGAGAGACAGGCAATTGTCTGTTTCTAATCAAGCCAAATAAGTTGTCAGATGGACTGGATTTAGGGTTAGGATAAAGGACCATACCAAGGCAAGGCTGACTTGGCTGTTCCAGAGCCAGGATTTTGTGCTGTTTCAGCTCCGCTAGGTTATGCCTTACTCTGTGGCATAATGTGTCTACAGAGTTGTCCAGTATTAGCCAGACTAGTTAAAGGAACCACAGAATATCTCTGAGGAACTACAAAAAAAATCACTGGCCTGACAATTAAGTTGTCAGTTGCTGCATCTCTAAGATAGGAAAGCTGAATATGCAGATTGTGTGAGAACTATTTTCTTGTTGTTCCAAAAAATGGTGCATCCCTTGTTTTTATTGAATGTACTTGGTATACTTGGTGTACTTGGTGGCCAGGGTAGATAAACCAGGCCTTAAGTCCTCCTGTACTGAAAAAATACTTAGAAAATTGGTTAAGATTTATTCTAGATATCAGAAGCCTTTTGCTTAAATTCCATTTGGTTCCTTTCTTTTATCTTTCTTTTGCATTTATTCTAGGGATTTCTTGCTGCAGGTGAAATTGATCCCTTAAACAGAAGATTTTCCACTGGATTTAAACCTGATGTTGTGGTACAAGGTGAAGGAGTTTTTTGAACATTCTAGGTGAATTGAATTGTGTGGTGACAAAGTCCCTAAGACTTTGAAGAAGAAAGATATGCTAAAAATAAGTGGATTTTTGCTTGGGACACAGATGCTTTGATTCGACTGTGAGACAGAGAAAGGGGTTTAACACACTTCTTTTAAAAAAATATTTGCTAAAATTTCAAGTCTTCTCAGGACTGGAGAGTAGAAAACTAAATCTTGTAGTGAAAAGGAGAATCTTGATGGATTCTAGAAAAAACAAAGCAGGACTGACTGGAGATGGATCAGTTTAATTAGGTTTCTGTGCAGCCCCTTTCCTGGAGGAACTGCAGAGCACTGGGTGGGGAGAATCCCTGTCCACGGAGGTGAGGCAGCCAGCCTTAGGGCTGGCTTTTGGCTGCTGCAAGAAGTGGCTTCTTCAGTTAGTGCAGGAACAGGCAAAGCCAGAAAATTAAGATGAGGGCAAACACCAGCTGATCAGGTCTCTAAGACTTTTCAAGGACTTGTACCACTCTCAAAGAGAAACCAGCTTGTTTATCAGGAGCAGCATTTATCAATGATACTGTGACCTGGGCTGGTGCTTGTTTGTCCCCTGTTGGTATCTCGTGGGGGTAGCATTTTATTATTCTGAAGTGCTCAATTTCCAGTAGAAATAGAAGTGCTGGATTATTTTTAGCATTCTTTTGACAAGTATTCACAATACAAAGAACAATATTGAATTACTGGTCCCAAACCAATAAGCCACCTATCATGGGCAAAATGTCAAGCGGGAGAAAAGATGGATTCGGGGTCTGGACTGTAAATTCCACTGATTTGGGGAATTTTTTTTTCTCCTTACCTCTGCCATTTTATAATGCCTCTGTAACATTTATTGCTATAGAGGTAACAGCGCCTGTTCCCGAGGGACTTGGCTGTATTGTTACATTGTGCTGTGTTAAAACAACAAAGGTCTTCAAATTGTGTTTCCCCTTGTTCTATGGGGGAAAAGCCTTATCTTCTAAAAGCTACTGCATGATCCAAACTGGTGGAACTGAAAGAAATAAGAAGAAACTGATAAAGTCTCAAAGAATCTGGTGTAACCTCAGCAGGTCTGATCCTGCTCTGAGCAGGAGGTTTGAGTAGAGACCTGTTGAGGACATTGAGAGGCAGAAAATCAAAATCTGTCTGACACCCTCTTGCAATCCCTTTTGATCTCACAGGCTCATAAATTGAGATAGAAGTGAGGCCTTCGTGCCTTTTTAGTTAACTAAATGCATTAGTTGAGAGGTGACAGTAGAGATAGTCAGTTAAAAAGGGTAGAACATTGGTTCTTAGTAGTGTTTTTGTTTTCTGTTGTGCAGTAACTGTTTTAGCAGAATCTAATCATATTAAGAACCTCCTGCAAGACCGTGGAATCAATGTCCAGAGCATTGCTGATATCCATCCACTCAGAGTGCAGCCAGCTCGCATCCTGAGTAACCTCTACACCATGCTGGGTAAGTATTGGAAGATGGAAGCCTCTCTACTGCTGTGTAAGGTCTTATTTTAAGGCTCATGTTTTGGTTTTTGTTTTTCTTGCTTCACACTGTCTCATTTTCTTTAGTTTCTTTAAATCAATTTCTTTGATCTAAAAAAAATGTCCTTGTGCAAAGAAGTTTAAAAAACTTAGAACTTCTGTCTTAAATAAGGGACTCAAACAGGAAAAAAAAATTGCCTCATTAGAAACAGCAGTGAAAGTACCTGTTTCCTTGCGCTCTTGGAGTTAGGCAAGAACTGACTCATTTTTTGTCCTCCAGAAACTACTTTGACAGAGAAACCGGCTTTAGAAAAAATGCCTGGAAAAATAATAAAAAAAAAAATCAAATGTTTCTCCTTTCAGAAGTCAGAGTATTTCTGTTTTAAGTCTGAAAAATGGGCAGTGTTGTTGCCATTACTCCCAGCAGGCAGTCTGGGAAGTTTTCTGCTCCAAATCAGGGAAGCCGTGCTGCTGCTATCAGAGCATCTTTGGGCTGTCATGTTCTTGCTAAAGTTCCTTCCAACCCTGAGCTGAGTTGAGCTGCTGAAGCTCTGTGTCCCAGCTGCAAACCCAGAAGCCTTTAGGGTTTTTCTAAGCTCAGGACTGGAAGTACATTGCAGTTCCTCAGCAGTGGCCCTCTAGTCCTGTTTTCCTCAGAGCCTGAGGACCAAATTAAATAAAAGCCCCAAGACTCCAACTGGTTCTAGTTATTGAAAATATTTTGATAGCTGTTACTTGATAATCCTTGATGGAATTATTTGGGTCTTGGTGGAAAATTTGTTACATGTATTCCTAATTGAATTTAGTTTTACTTCTTCAGGCATGCCAGCAACTCATGACTCAAAACTGTGGATGTTACTACAAAGTAAAATTGAGGTGGAGCGAATCAGCACTGGTAGATTCCTTTGCAGTGTGGACAAGTGGAGCACTATCGTGCTTCTTTATCAGTCTGGAGCATGTTTCCATGGCAATTTGCCTACAGATAATGCTGAGGGAGAAGTAAGAGGCTGCTCATTGGATGAACATCCTTTTGTTGTTGTGGTCATTTTTGGTTTGTAGGGGTTTTTTTTATTTATTTAATAGGAAGCTTATTTTGGAAGCATCCAAAGTAACGGGGCCTTCAAATAAGTTTCAAAAACTATGCCCTTTACAGAGAGAAAGGAAATTATATATGCTGCTTATGGGAAAGAATTTGTCTCTTTATCACAAAGTTCTTTAAAACAAAATAAAACATTCACAGGGCTTTACTGAAGCTTGTATTTATTTCATTATGATTCATAATAGCTTTCTTTCAGTAATGGGGGGTTGTGAGTAGGATGATGTGGCACATTAATAAATTGTTTTTAACAGTGACTTCTTTGGGAATGTTCACAGTGGTATTTTTTCAGGTACAGGGTTGTTTGGCTCATATTCCTTGTCAGACAGATTCAAGTCAGCTCCTGGCTGCTGGTGCAAAGGTTGTAGTGCAGATCATTTGCTAATAAGCTCTACTGGGAAAAGTGGAGCTTATTAGCCTGATGAAAATCTGTGTTTGTATTTGGATGTATTTTGCATGTTGATTTAGCCTTCTTGAGGCAAGAATTTTTAAGGTTCTATAGTGAAAACACTGGTATGTTGATGGCCTGTTTGTTCTAATGTCACAACTCCTGTCCTTGATGGGGAAGCTTTGGGTGCTGGGCAATGACTGTAATTATAACACCCGATCCCATGGTCATTGGAGCCAAAATTTAAATTTTTAATCAGACCTTTGAAGGCCTCTGGCTGTTTTATTGGTGGCTGCTACAAAACCAACCAGTGTGTAGCTTCTCACTCAGAAGACTCACCTGTCTTCTGCCTTGCTGGTATTACCGACGTACGTTTTGCTGTCTGAAATGATTGTTTTGGAAAAACACACAGCAAATGCTAACTGAGACCTTTTTTCTTTCTCTTTTCTTTACAGGCCGGAATAAGAGCATGAAATTAAGTGGACGGCCACACCGACACATTGGAGTGTTAGGCACCTCCAAGCTGTATGTGATAAGGAATCAAATATTTGCTTTTACTCCGCAGGTGAGCGTGTAAAGCTGGCAGGAAAATCACTCCTTACTTAATGGCAAATCATTAGTGAAGCACTTTTCTTTCATGTGCTGTCACTGTGCTTTAGGTAGAACAGGGCTGATGCAGCAGATGTGCTTTCCTTTGCAGAGTTTTTAGGAGTGATGGATAATCAGCATGGTAGAACTGCTGATAAATCTCTCTTCTGTCCTACAGAGTCTGGCTTTTTTGGCTTCTGGCTTAGGAGAACACAGAAAATCAATAGTACAAAGTTGTTACTGATCTCAAACCAACATTCTAGCTAATGAAATAGTTTCTGCAGAAATACATCCCTTAATATATCTTTCTATTGATTGCTTTAATGAAAAATTTAGCACCACATCAGTGTGCCAAGTACTGTAACCCCCAAGTGAGGAAGATGTGATCTTTTCATTATATTGTCAAAAGGGTCAATAGCGATGAGAAAGGGATGTTCTGTCTTTGTTTTCACTGTAGTGCATTTTTTCAGTGTAGCTGGAAGTTTGGATTCTCACAGAATCAGTGGCTCTTCTTTTTACATTTAATGAAATACAACACACTTACTCCAGTAGAATTATTCTAGCAGCTGGTACTAGAAGGCCAGTCACCTGCTCCAAGAATGTGCAACTGGAGCAGGATAAAGAATGTGTCCACCCTTCTAAATAGATGTTTGACTAATGTAGTCTTTAAACTCTAGTGGAAGACATTCAGTGGACTCTGTAGAATGCTTCTGTAATGCTTCATAATGCCCAAAAAACATCACTTGATCACAAGCAGCCTTATAGCATGTTATTTGCTGTGTTACTCCCCTAAATCAATTTTCACTTTTGCAAGTAGGGAAAAATTCCTTAGAGACATGATTTTTTTTTCAAAATACCTCTTCATACACATCTTACTTTGTAAGTAGGACCCAGTATTGCAACTGAAGTCTTGCCATGTATCAAGTATGGACATACTTATTAGTATATTCCAAAATTGTGTTTATCTTTACATTAGCAACACAGTGACAGTTCCTGCTTATTCCATGTTTGACTAAAACCTCCATAACATTTTTCACTGTACTTTTTAGCCAGCCATTTCCACTAATTTTTTTTTTTTTTGATGTGGGTGGAGTTAATGTTTAATATCACTTTCCTAAGGTCAGCAGTTAAGTCATCTTGTTGATCTTGACTAGTGTCCACAAATTTTGTGATTTTGTCATTTGTATTTCATTCTCTTTTCTAGTGAAAATATTGATTAGGTGTGGGGCAAAGGTTGACTCCATTCAGATACACTGTCATTCTGGTTGGTTAACTGTTGGTTAACCATTCTTAACAACTGTTAAGAACTATTTTCTGAGAAAATTTTAAAAGTAGTTCTGCCTTCTCAGATGTTTTTTCTTCAGCTCAGTAGTGTGAAAATTTGCAAAGGTTGAGAGATGTCAGCCATTTTCTTATAGTTACCATCTGATTGCTGAAGAAGGAAATTGGACTAATTTGCTGAGATTGGTTTTTGGCTATGTTGCTTTATCATTTTGTAATTATCTTGGCTGTCTCAAATTGGCTTTGTTTTCCTATGCTTTCAGGCACTAGAATTGGCCTGATTTTTAAAATGGCTCTTCCACAGGCAGTGTGTATTCTTCTCTCTGGATTTCTGGGATTTGTTCTTCCTGGATTACCAAAGCTAATTGCGAGTGGCTCAAGGATTGTTTTGGCTACTTCTTAATTTCTTCTATGAAGTAATTTCTTTGGACTTTGCCAGCCTGAATTTACGTGTTCTTTACGTGCGTAACCTTCCCTGAGGCTTATGGGCTTCCTTAACTTTTGTTGTGGCTGCTTTGACATACTTTCCATTATTTGTCCAGCTTTTTTGTTTCCAGCTCCTGAAGAAGACATATTAGTCTCTTACTGTGGTTCTTGGCTTTCTGATGTAAGTGGGAACAGCTTTGACACTGTACATTTAATGTACCTTTTTTCCACAGTAACTGCCAGGTTTTCTGTATTCTGCTTGATTTTCAGATTGCTCCCAAGAGACATACAGTTATTGGCTCCCAGTCCCCAGTGTGCCCTTAAGCCTGTTTATTGTTTTTGTTGCTATTGTTAGCTTTTTCTTCCACGTTTAGAGTACTCCCATCTTCCAGACCATAGGTTAGTATAATTCAGCATCGGGAAGATTCTGCTTCGTGGGTGTGATTGCCTACTTTTTGTTTCTGTGGCTTGCTTTGATGGTCAGTCTATGAGTGTAGAAAAATGGACTCTTGCACAAGCATGGATTTCTTTTTTCACAGTCTCAGGCCTTGTTAGGTTACTTCATGCAATTTTTGTTGTAGTCAGGAGTAGCTCATATGGCTTTTGTGACGGATTTAAGAGGGGAAGTAGAAAAAATAAGGAAAGCACTGACAACTACTCCTATGTCATGTTTTTCTCTTCTTTAGTTTACTGACCAGCATCACTTCTATCTGGCCCTAGACAATCAGATGATTGTGGAGATGCTCAAGACAGAGCTGGCTTACCTCACTTCTTGTTGGAGGATGACAGGGAGACCAACCCTGACGTTTCCCATCACTCACACAATGCTTGGTAAACTTCATTTTCTCTGTCTCAAGCAGAGTATGTTACTGCAGGGGAATAGGATGGACATCAATTTGAGAGAAGACAGGTGGCATGGCTTCTGTCATCAGAAGTACAGTTTCATTTTTTCCATGTGTATGATGAATTTGGATGACATGGTAGTATTTCATTTTGGTTTTACCCCCCTTTATATACTTGCATCACCCCATCATCTCCATACTATTTCTGTCTGAAGAAGTTTCATAGTAATCCCTGTGGGTTGATTTTTGTCTCTAGAACTTGTCTAAGGGTTGCGTTTTGTTTGCATGTTTGTTTGGGTTTTTTGAATAAGCTAGTATTGATAGCAGTTTTGGATTCTGTTTGAAATTTTTCTGATTTGGATTGTAGAGAACACCCAGTAATTCGCTTTGTTTGGACATGGTAGTTTAAGAATGTGTTGGTTAGCTTCAACTCTTCCATTATTCTTTTTTAGTTGATGATGGTACTGACATTCATCCAGCAGTTCTTGCCACAATAAGAAAATTAGAGGATGGTTATTTTGGAGGTGCAAGGTAATGTCAGAACCCCCAAATTATTATCTCCATGATTTTTTAAATTAAATCCTATAAAAGTGTCAGTTTTGAACTTGTCTTAGTGCACAGACCTTGTACTAGAACTCTGCAGAGAAGGAGGTTTCAGCTTTAATTGTTATATGGCCATCAGATGCAGTGGAAAAGATTTGTCTCCCAAAAGGTGTACCATCTCTCAATGCCATCAGTGGATAAGGAAAATGAATGCCAAACCTGTGGAAATACAAAATCTTGGTCTTGGCTGGGCTTCTGTTACTAAGATTATTTTCACAGTTATTGGACGTGATTTAAACAAAAATTGCATGTAGTAGTAGTAAGCTTATGTGTTCTGTTCATCTACATATAAAATATAATGCCACAGTATCTCCCTATTCTCTTCTTACATGCCCTCTCTCAATCAGTATCTTCCTTTGACAATCACATGTTGTCACAGTTTAACTCCAGTCAACAAGTATTCCCCACACGACTGCTCACTCACTCACCCCTTAGTGGGATGGGGGAGAGAATCGGAAAAGTGAGAAAACTCTTGGGTTGATATAAAGACAGTTTAATGGGTAAAGCAAAAGCCATGCATGCAAGCAAAGCAAAACAGGAAATTTATTCCCCACTTCCCATGGGTAGGCAGGTGTTCAGCAATCTCCAGGAAAGCCAGGCTCCATCAAATGTAGCTGTGACTTGGGAAGACAAACCCTGTATCCCCAATCATTCTCCCCTTCCTCTTTCTTCCCTCAGCTCTGTATGCTGAGCATGGCACCCTGTGGTATGGAATGTCACTTTTGTCACCTGGGATCAGCTGTCCCAGCTGTTGTCCCCTCCAAACTCCTTGAGCACCCCCAGCCTGTGCTGGTGGGGTGAGATGAGAAGGGGAAAAGACTGTGATGGTGTGTAAGCACTGCTCAGCAGTAGCTAACACATCCCAGTGTTAACAACACTGTTTCCAGCACAAATCCGAAGCCTAGCCCCATACTAGTTAGTCTGAAGATAATTAACTCTATCCCAACCAAAACCAGCAGAGATGTGATTTCTGAGTTTTAGCAGCACTGGAGTTCTGTGAAAAGATACTGCTGTTCATGGGGCCTTCCCAGCCCCAGTTTCTCGTGCATTAACTTTGGAGTTTAGATTTTGCTTAGGGTCTCTCTTCATAGAAATATAGAGCATCCTATAAATTAGGCTTTGAGTTAGGCCTGTAGGTGTCACTGTAATGGAGTTTGAGTTCAATTAGTAGCTAGAGCAGTAAGTACCCAGCTGGATCTGCAACTCCTGTTTTTCTTTTTTTTTCCTTTTTTTTTTCCCCCCCAGTATCTGTATCTGCTGCTTTGTAGTTACCAAGGTGGATTCAATAGTAGGTCTGATAAACTTTGGAGGAGTTGCTGAAAGCTCAGTGAGCATTAATCAGTATCAAAATGGTGGATGTTAATGCTCCTTGGCATGTGATCCTGTTTGCAGGGTGAAGATAGGCAAGCTAGCAGAATTTCTTACCACATCTTTTCATACATATCTGAGCTTCCTGGATCCAGACTGTGACCTCAAATTGTTTGATGACCGTAATGAAGACTGTAATAGTCCTGACAGTGAATATGGGGACTATCCAGCAGATTTCTGTGAAAAAGGTAGTAGTGTTTTTTCACTTATTTTTTCTCTGTCACGTTCTATCAGCAGAGTCTGGGTTTACCTACAGTGCAGAGTCTATTCTGTGCACAGCTGATAGGGATTCAGGTTTCTCATGCACCCTTCTGAAGACAGTTAGGACCTGCATGACTTACTTGGGGAATGAATTCCTGTGTATTCTTCCTACATGCATAGTATGGTATTGACTGGTAACTGCTACAGAAAACCTGAGTCTGAGGAGGCATGGAAGAGGCTGGAAGGGGGAAGAGACTGTGACGAGTCATAGATAAGAGCTTGTGTGGAAGAGATGATATATTCTTAGAATCATACAAGCTGGAAAAGGCATTTAAGATCAAGAAGTCCAACTGTGCCTACTAGACTACCAGCAAGAAAAACCCCTCTGGATTCTTCCAAAGGAAAACCAGCTTCTTAATCTAATTGTTTTCAAAGTCCCAAAAACTGATTATTTTTCTTTTCTTTCCAATTTATTTGGCTTAAAAATTTCTTGCTTATATTCTTGCATTTTTCGAGCACCTTTCTATATGAGTAAAAATAGTGGTGTGTTTGAATAAAAAAGTGCTGATAAATTAGGATTTTACCTTTAATAAAACTTTTCTTTTATGTATGTTACGCTAGATAGCCAGGATGAGCTGGATCAGTATATAAATGATGTCCTGCAGAGTACAGCACTGAAGTCATACCTGCCTCCAACTTCAAAGACAGCCAATCAACCACCTGTGTTCAGTGCAAACCATTCCACAGAAGAGATACTGTCAATAATGGCCAAGACAAAGGGCTTGGAGGTTCCAGGTATTTCTCCCTATTATAATACTAGAAAAACTGTTTTGGGTGCTACAAGGGGTAAGTTCAAGCATTTCAAAATTATGCCTTTTAACATATTCATACCAGTAGTTCTTTTTGCATAGAGAAGAAACAAGAATGACTCTGAAGCTGTTGTTGTGTTCCCACAGTATCCCATGTCGTGGCGTATACGTAGAAAACTTGCTATGAAATGTAACATTTAATCAAAGTTAATGTTATGGAAACTGCTCCAACTTCTCAGTTGAATAGAGTCAGTTTTTGTCTTTACTTATACAAAGGCAGACAAAATGTATCTTTTTATTTTGATAAAACCATGGTCAAGTGGAATGTTTCAATGCAAGAAAAACATAAGTACGTGCATGTACTTTCTGAATTTGTAAGAACAAATGGAGTAGAGACGGAGTGCAGTATTTCTAATTATGCTACATTTCTTCTAGAGTGATTGGAGAATATACACCAAAATAATGCTTTGACTGAATTTGCAAATAGACTCCAACCTATGCATTGTTTTATAGGTAGATATGTAGTATTCAATGCCCTGGTCAAGGGAAGGCCTCCCTTAACTTTAGTGTAAATTAATAACTTCCCAACTTTTTTGTTAGTCTTTTCTCCCATCTTTCACGTGCCACACCACCATATCCTCTATTGAATTCAACATATGAAGTTAACAGAGCATTAGCCTCCATTTAGCATTATAATTTTAATTCTGATATCTTACCAGTTGGCCCATCTTTTCTCCTTTATCCCTGTTAAAATGTTTCAAACATTTAGCAGGGTCAAGCCAGGATTTCTGAGATGAGCATGTAGCACCTGAGCCTTTGAAATGCTGATCTTAGAACAAGCTCACAAGGAGATACAGGAAGAGCTTGTCTCAGAGCTCCATGCACAGCATCTCAGAAGCATTGCCTCTATATTTCAGGGTTTTTCATGTATATTTTTACTTGCTATAGCTGCTTCATGTAGGTGGTTTTGATTTTTGTGTTACTGAAACAGAATTTTTTTTTTCCTGTTTGTTCTGGTGGCTTCACTTTCCAGCTGTGCCAATGTCTCTTCCCACTAAAGTTCTGAACACACACCGAAAGTCTCTGAATCTTGTTGATAATCCCCATTTCTTTGAGACAAAGGTAAACTGTGGGAATTTTTATGCTGCTTGTGGTTTTAGGACTCAATGCTATGGCCTTTCCTTGTGTTTTCCATCCAAGTTCTCATTTTCCTTCATAGAAAAGCCATTCTGTCTAAGGTACTCCCTTGTTTTGGAATTTATTTTTTTGGCTGGATGAAGGTTTTTTAGACAAATAGACTTTATCAAGAGGGAAGTTTTTAACTGCATGTACAGAACAGAAATAATATAATAGCTGCTTATTTTTAGAAGCCCAAGGTTAAGTTTAGTTCTAGCTAAACACAAAGGGAAGGACGGGATGTTTAAAGCCTTTAAAGATGTTCTCCAAGAAATAGTACTTACAGTAATGTCCTTAAGGCACCAGCCAAATCCCACCTCAAGGCATGGAGTTGTGCTCAACTCTTTTGTTATCTTGCTATATGGTAACCAGCTGCTGAGAATAGTTAAAGGAGATTGTATCCAGCCTCTAAAGGGATTCTGCTCTGCAGAAGGTTTTGTTTGTGGAAATGGTATTTTAGGACCATATAAATTGCTGAACAGCTTGTTAAACAAAGCTTTTCATCAGAGAACTCCCCATTGGGTTGCATCATCTGATTAGTTAACATGTTAGTTTCATCATGATGGCAATATCTGCATTCATAAAGCACCACATATATACAGGTTCAAGACAGAACTCAAAAAGTTCTAAATTATTTCAACTAAAAAAAAAAAAGATAGTATCTCTCTGCTTTTCTCTTTACAAGTAACATAAAATGACAGGAAAAGCATGCAAATGATTTGGTTTCTTTATTTTGTCAAGAAGAGACAAGGTTCCATTCTGGGTGTTGTGTTTCTTGGGATTAGTCTCCCATTTAGTAGCCTGGCAAGACTTATGTAATGTGTCTGTATATCAGGTACAGAGTTTTGTTTCAAGTCTGTTGTAATTTTTTAATGGGAAGTTACTTTTTTCAAGATGTTTGATTTTTCATCCATCTCTGTTATCAGAACCGTGAAAATGTCTTGCACTTACCCAAAGACGCTCATGGTGATTTGGATTGCAGGAAGCTTGTTGATCAGCTGAAGGAATGTCCAACACTCCATGATCAAGCAGATATCTTATATATATTGCACATACTAAAGTGAGTTGTCTGAGTATGAACTTAAGCATCTTTAAATTTGGTCACAACTATGATTATTCTTGTGCAAAAGTTTTTCACTGTTCAGGGTTGTGTTTTGAGGGGAGAATTAAAATATTTTGTGCTTTAACAAGCAAATTTTCAGTTAGTTTGAATACATAAATTATTTGGATACAAAAGAATACTTGTGCAAATTTTAGAGTTTAGCACACAGTTACAGGCTCCAGGGCTCACAAATGAAATGCATAAGTTCTTTCTGTGAATGAAAACTCACCCTGCTATATTTGTGGTATTCTGTTTAAAGTCCACAAAGATTTGGTGCAATTTTCATACATAAGAAGGGAAGCAGAGGAAAACTTCATCATGTCATTTTCTAACTAAAAGCAAAATGCAATTTTAATGAGTGTTCTCTATTTTTCCTCTAATCCCTCTGCATGTTAAGTGCACCACTGGCTAAAATTTGGTACCTTTGAAAACATTCGTGGTCCAGTCTAGACCCATCTGCTGGGGTTAATAAACACCTCCTATTTAAATAGTTTTGATGGGAACAAAATGCAAATACAAACCAACAGAATCATCTTCTGGAGTGCATTTATTTGGCATTTTTTTCCTGGGCAGGAGAATACTGCTGGAACATGACAGGCAGTTAGCTTTGGGTGCAAAGACAAGCATGTGTTAATCACAGATGGTCTTCCCTACTGCTACAAAGATTGTATTTTTGTTTATTTTAATCTGTCTCCTGTCAGGACCTCTTCTTTGATCTTCCTCATTTCCCAAGCACAATGTTTAGCAGCCTCTCTTAAAGAGTAAGGGAAATCCTGAAAAATACCATTTTGTTGTTTAACTGCATCTAACATTGTTAATTCCATATTCTGGACTTGTTTCACCACGGGAGTCTCTGTTGGACAGGCTGGTGGACTTCTGGTGGATTCTGTGTCTCAGCAGGAGTTGAAAAGTCGTTCTGTGACACTTTAAAACATTACCAAAGAGAAGCCATAATGCAGTGAATTTCAAAACCAGGAGAGGAGCATAGATCTTCTTTGCTTTTCAGTAATGGCATAAGCAGCTTAGTTAATAGCTAAGGAAGAGGCAGGGCAAAAAACTTCCCCTGAGGCATCTGAAAAATGGGTGTAGTCTTCAGCAGAATTTGTTGCTAAGTTCTGCTCTGAATAAGCACTGCATGGAGCGTTCCTGCAGCAAACTATCTGCATGAATGCTCCATTTAAAGTCTGGTGGGAGATTTTTCGGAGGATTCCTTTTAAGTCTCTGGCTCACAGCTAAGTGAGTGCTCAAATTAGTGTGAAAGTTCTGGTATGAAGAGGGTTTTGTCCACATATAACACATCTCTGGTGAATTCCCAGATGTCCCATGTACTATTTCATTGTATCACCAATGTGAGCAAGGTGACAAAATCCGGCTGTGTTTGTGTGGTAAGGTTAAGCAGGGTAGCATCTTACTTGGTGACCATTACCTTCTGTGTCTTTTGTGGCAGAGGTGCTGACTGGGACACAGAGCTGGATGGACAGTATGGTGTCACTGTTCATTGCCTACTCAACGAGCTCTACAGAAAGGCAGGCCTCAATCAAGAATGGGGCTTAATCCGTTATATTTCCGGTATACTCAAAAAGAGAGTGGAAGTCCTGGCTGAGGTATGAAATATAAATAATCCTGGCTCAGGTTCCTGCCTGGAAACAGAGATAAAACTACCAGTTTGCCAGGGGGGCTTGTGCTTCCCTTCTGGTCTTACTTCACACCATACATAGTGAAATATTTTTAAGTAAACGTTGGTTGCTTTTCTGATCTAAATCTTATTACGACATCTTTGCCTTTTATCTGCACTGCGACCAGTGATAATTTTGGCATGGACTGAGAATGTCACACTATCACTGTAAATGGTTGTGAAGGCTTTATTTCATCTCTGTTAATTGGAGAAGTTTAATTATGTGTTTTGAAAGCTGCAGTTGTCACTGGTAATTGTCTGTTGCTTTCGTGATGGCATGAACACTTTCGGAGCAGTGCTATGTTAAGGTATGATTAACGACACAAAAACATGTTCTGCCAATTTCCATCCCATTGGGTGGACAGTCTGCCATGTGCATGGATGTTTGGAGGCATTAAAATATCTGGGACTATTAAATGGTAACAAGAAAAATTCATTGTAAGAGTACAGCTTTTTTTTTGAACATTACAAAAATGTTTCCGCTCAAGTACTCTAAACCATTTGTTTAATTTCCTAGTTATCCTAGGCACAGAACTTTTTCCATTCTCAAGACACAGTGGATGAGCAGTACAGACACACTCACAGAAAGCCATGTATGTTAACTTGAGAAGATACTGACAAAGAATTGGGGAGGAGAGAGCAGAGATGTTCTCTTCCACATTAAAGGAGGGAAAATAGACTCTTCAAAACCAGAGGAATGTTGCTCTGTGAGCTTTTCAATGCAGGATGCTAAAACAAGTAAACTGAACACCCACTTTTAAAGCAGGTTGATACAAATAGTAAGCACTGTGGTATTGGTTGAAGTACCTATATCAGAATGTACAGGATAGCTAATTCAGGAATGTGATGCAGTATGTTGGGTGTTTGCTTGTTTTAAGATACATATTAGTATGCACGATTTTTTAAGCTCATATTGCCAAACTTTTCATTGATTTAAAATATTTTAGTCTTAACTAAAAGCAAAAGTTTATCATATGATAAAGGATGAAAGCCTTTATTGATCTGCCAGCCCCACTGAAGTCCTTAATCATTATGCTGCTGATTTCACTGAAAAGGAGAAGCAGCTTTCAGACTGGTCATACCTTCATATCCCTGTTGACCTCAGGAGATCCTTGGTATCTAGTTAAGAGCATTCTGCTGGATATGCACGTATGGTAATTAATAGAAATGCACTTAAAAATTGCTAAAGAAATGCTTCATTTTTGGGAATTAAAAGCTGTGTCACTTCCACACGTTTCTGTCCCCTTACGATAGGCATGCACAGACCTCCTGTCGCACCACAAGCAACTGACAGTGGGCCTGCCACCAGAACCCCGTGAGAAAATCATTACCACGTAAGTGGGAGCTCTGCCTCAGTTACAGAGGCAGCCTGATATTCATCTTCTGCCAGTACCATTCTGCTGCTGTTACCTTCTTTTAAAACTTATTCCTCGTCTTCAAAAGGATTTGCAGCCACCCAGGCAGAACTGTAGGCACCTTTATGGTGCAGAGATGTTTCTGGGTGATGATTCCAGTGCTTGCTCAAGAGTTTTAATAGCTGGTTGTGCCAAGTCACTGCTTGCTGTGGTTTGTCTTCTTGCAGCCCACTGCCACCTGAGGAGCTCACAGATCTCATTTATGAAGCCAGTGGCCAAGACATCAGTATTGCAGTCCTGACACAAGTAAGCAGCGTGTCAGGGGCTTCTTTGGCTGTGCCCAGTGCGGTGCCAGTGTTTGCTCTGAGACTGAGAAAGCCACAAAGGCCCACTTTGAATGGGGTGCCCTTTTCCTTGCAGGAAATAATTATGTACTTGGCAATGTACGTCCGGTCCCAGCCTAGTCTTTTTGTGGAGATGCTCAGGCTCCGCATTGGTCTGATAATCCAGGTGATGGCCACTGAGCTGGCTCGGAGTCTGAAATGCTCAGGTAAGAGGCACTTTTATCATAAGGGTACTGACCCTTAGTTGTTGCTCTTTTCATTAATATATGTTAAATCCTTTTATTAACCTCTTTGTTCATATGTGCAGTTAGAAACTTTTAAAATCACTTCTTTTTTTTTACATACTGGAAGATTCCTCTCCCCCATCATCCAGTTATTCAAACTGAAGTGGATATTCTTTATGGAATAACTCTGACTCTAATTTAGTCTACAGATCAACCACTGCTGGGAGATGGCTGTAATGCTTTTCCAAGTGATCTTGTTTTCTCATCATGAGCTTCAAAGAAATTTTGCACAAGCTACAACATAATATTCATTAATGCCAACAGTGTTATTTCTTTGCAGTGTTTGTTGTTTAGTCCTGACATGTATTTTCTTTGAAATGCGACTCTGCATATTAATTTTTTTAAAGGAAGCACGAGCCAAAAGGTTAGATGTGATTGGACTTCATCCATCAGCAGTTTTCTGAGTTGGCTTTATAGCTGGTTGCTTTCTTACAGTAATGCTTGTCTTTTGTTATGTTTTGTTTTGTTTTACTAGGTGAAGAAGCTTCAGAGAGTTTGATGAATCTAAGCCCCTTTGATATGAAAAGTCTCCTACATCATATTCTCAGTGGGAAAGAGTTTGGAGTGGAAAGAAGCTGTAAGTTGTCCACTTGGCTACTTGTATATCTTAAGTGAGAACTATGAATACAAAGTTAGATTGTCTTTTATAAGTGGGGATCTATTCTCTCAGCTTGTAAAACAGAGGTATAGGTAATCTGTTAATAATTGGTGACCAGTACATGTGTATGCCTGCTGTGGAATAAACAAAACAAATATGATGGAAGCTATCCTGCACTGAAATAAGATTGTATCACGTGTTCAATCATATGAACTTTTAAACTTTTAAAATGAAGAAATTTTATGTGACCAGAACAAAAGCCATTAAAAGGGCACCTCTAACCTGCCCTCAGTAAGCACATCTGTGATGCCCACATATTCCTGAGTGGTGCATTGGCTGCCTCCTGGGTTCATATGTAGGCCCTCACAGACTTATTGCAACTCCTGACATCTTTTAAAGCTACAATTGCTCAGTGTCTTGGAAAATCAGTCTCTGATATCCAAGTATGGATGTAGGCACCTTACTTGATGCCATCAGGTTTCAACTCTTGACATGATTTGAAAGGCTGCTGTCAACCAAGAGCATTGCACACTTCTGAAAGGATATGTGTTTAACATCTAGTTACAATTTCATCTGTTTTTCTAACCCTACAACGTTAAAAATGTCTGTTTGCTTCTTTTAGTGCGACCTGTAGATTCCTCTTCATCTAGCCCTGCAATTTCTATTCATGAAATGGGGCATTCTGGAGCAACCAAAACAGAAAGAAGTGGTATTACTAAATTGAAGAGTGAGTTGAAGCAGGTAAGGGTTTTCTGTCAGTGCTCATCAGAAAGTACAGCTGTTCTGGAACTGTGTTATGTTAGGTTCTATTCTTGCTAAATGACAGAAGTTTCCAAAGTTGCTTTGATTTTAAAGCTGATCATTAACTAGAAGGCAGTTAGGGGATGTTTCCTCCAAAAATGTGCTGTCTCTTTTGTTCTTGTTTCACATGCTGAAAATAGAACAACTTGAACAAACTCTAATGCATTCATGGCATCCACTGTAAAAACAGCTCTTTTATCATCTTTAGCTAAGGAAAGGTCAGATACACAAAGTGAAGCTTTCATGCACTGTTCATTCTTGTACTTGGCCCAAGTTGCAAAAGCAGACCACGTTTTTTGCAATGGAAAAGATACACGTGGAAAAGGAATCTTGGTTTGTTCTCTTCCAGTTCTGTTTCTTCAAAATAGATGATGATTATTACTATTACTGGTGGCAGTAAAGATCAGTTAGTGATTCTTCACAGGACCTGATCAGGCAGGGAAGCAGAGGCCCCTGTGAAACACATGGTGTCTCTCTCAGGAGACCTGGTTGCTGTGTTTGAGCGTCATCATGGCCGAGCCTTGTGATGCAGCTGTAGCTGTGAAGGTGCTGCTGACTCCTCTGCACCGGCCCTGAAGTGACTCTGCAGGGCTCACAGTCCTGCAGTGGGTGTCTGTCTTGGGGCCTGTCCAGGAGGAGAAGGGACAAGGCACTAGGTGGCAGCATTATTTTGATTTAAATACAGTGGTGGGCCTGAGCTGAAATACTTGGGCCTTCGTTGATATACAAGTGTAGTTCCTGCCTTGCTTTTGCATTAGATGGAAACTTGGTATTTTGCACAGAGGAGGAGTTGCCTGGTTTTATTTTTGTTCACCCGACTTTGCCTTTCATGCTGCTTCCTGCTACATCTCTCTGCATTCTCTGAATAATTTACTAGATACTAATGTAATGTCACTTTGACAGGGGGGTTGGGTGGGGTGATGGAGGATCAACTTTGTTGTTACAGGGAATGTTTCAAGAACCTGGATTGACATCTCTGTAGGTGTTGACCAACTGCAGCTCTCTCATTTGCTGCTGTTCTTTCTTGAGTCAGAACATCAAGCCTTTGCCTGGGTCTGAACCATTAACACTGAATGTGGAGGGATGACTTCTGGTGGGCACTTAGAGAAAAGTGCTGTAAGTCTGAGGTGCTGCATCCACATTTCAGCAAAAATTTTGCCTTGCAGCCGTTTATTTAGCACTGCCCACCCAGCTGGCAGCCTGCAGCAGGATGACCTTGTGCAAAGAGAAGCTGCTGGCATTGCAACAAGTGGGGAATGGGAGCGGGGAGCTCAGTTTTCACCCCAGCCCTGAGTCACAGGGAAGCTTTTGCCAGCACCTCAGTCTGTGGTGGTTTGTGTTGGCCAGGCTGGGGCCTCAGTGGATGGCGTGGGCAGCCCAGTGGATGGCTTGTGGCTGCCAAACAGGCTCCTGGCAAGGCAGGGTCTGCCTCATGGTGACCCTGGGAATCAGCAGCAGCTGCCCTGAGATCAGCTGAAGTGCAACACTGAAAGAGGACAGGGGTTGTTGCAGTTTTCCCCAGAATACCTGAGCTTATTCCATATTTCTTGTCTTTGCATGGATGAGTTTCTTAACCCTGTTTGTGTTCTGTTCTGTCATGGCTGTCTGTCTGATGTGTTGGTGTCTGATTTTGTTTTGTAGTTCTTTCATGAGGGGCACTCCATGTCCAGCAGCATGTTCTCTTCCATGGTAAAACACTGTCTGTTGCTCTGCACCGGCTCTTCACCCTGTGTGTGTGTGTGTGTGTGTGTGTGTGTGTGTGCAAGGTCTTGGCTTTAGACACCTCCTGTGACTTCTCCTGCTTAAAGCCTTGTTTTCAAACCCTACCTCTTTGTCTTGTTCATCTTCATTGGGAACCATTTCTCATTAGTAATCTTTTAACAGAAGTTGAGTGTCACATTTGGATCCACTTAGTTCCTCTGAAGCTTAAGGAGTTGTAGCAGATTTAGCTGCTTGATAGTGGATTATGGTACAGGTGTCTTCAGTATTTAAAAGTAACGCAGCGTTGATAAATGCTGGCAGTGTCTGGAGAGTGAGGAGCCCAGAATAGCTTCAAGTTGCTGAGATGGGGGTTTTATGGGCATGGCTATCTCCTTAAGTGGTCATCTTCTTTCAAGGCAGAAAACTGTAGCTCTTCTTAAGCTCTCATTCTTAAGAAGGAAGATAGTTGCTTAACTATTTTACCAACAGAGACCTCAACAATTTAAAGTTAGTCTGAGGCTCCAAATGTGTCATGGAGTGACAGGAAGTTTGCAGCTATGCATGTCCTTTGAACTGGCTGTTGTGATTTGTGATTCTCTGCATCTTCAGACTTATTGTCAATGCACACCTCCCAAATGTCATAAGTACACAGCTGCAGAGCACCATTAGCCCTGTGGCCTGGCCTGACAATTGCCAGGTTGCTGTTGCCAGTGTAGAAAGGCAGGCTTCAACTGTGTGTTTGATGGAAGTGTACATATTTAGCTGTTCAGGGAGATCTTTGCTTCTCTGAACCACCTGAGTAGTCAGATTGATTGTTGTATACAGATGGATTTCTCTACTTTGGCACTGACGCTCCCACTGAGCTCCTGCATCCCCAAGCTCTGCTCAGCGGGAAGGAGGAAGTTCTGTCATGGTCAGTGTGCAGTGGAAAGTAACAAGCATTGAAACACCAGGAGAACACCACCTGTGCCTCATGAACAGCAGCAGCAGTGGAAATGGACTGTTCTCATTTGCTGCAGATTTTTTTTGCAGAGCTTGGCTATGCAAAGTCCCTGAGCCTGCATCTTCCAACCATGCAGTTTTCAGTCTTATTGTCCTCCTTCCTCAGGTGGTTTCTTACTTGGAGATGATGGGATTTCAGATGGGGCTATCAGTCCTTTCTGGGCTGAAAGTAACAGGTGTGCAAAAAGGAATGAGAAAACAGAAGAGCGCAGTCTGGGAGGGCAAGGAATAGACAGACTGCATGTGTGGAAATCAGAACAACAATTTGGTGGTAGTGCCACAACTTTGAACACAATTTGCTGTCTAATTTAGTGTCCAAGTTTAGTAGGGTAAAAAAATAGAGCAATAAGGGTAATAAAGGAGAACAAGACTGATACTTAAGAGAGGCAAGTGTGATGATTTCATGGCCACATGAAATCAATTTTTAATCTACTTATTTTAATGGAGCTTTGGTGTGATGGACCTCTCTTGCTGGACTCACGGACCCTTTGGTTCTTTTACAACACCGAGCCCAATGTCCAAGTGAATCAGACCTACCTGCAGATCCCCCCATCTTGAATACCAGTGCCACTGCCCTGGAAGCCAGCTTGGGCTTGTTAAAGTAGTCATGTTAAAGTAGTCAGGCCTTGTGTTAAACCAAGCACTGAAGTTTACTGTGTTATGCCATGTTGAACTGCTTGCCTGCTTTGTTGAGAAACAATTGAACTACTCGAGAAGTGAAGCTTGTTTTGAAGGGGAGAGATATGGATCAATCCTTCTCCATCATCCTGTCTGACACTAAGGCCTGCATTTTGCCCCTGGTTCTGAGATAGCATTATAACAAAAATGTATTGACCAGGTGTGGTCAATACACCCACTTGGGGTGGTAGAAAGCAATTAACTAAGACTTTAATGTCCTTACAGAGGAGCAGCACTCCATCATCTCCCACCAGTACTTCTCCTACTGGCTCCAGTGGCGACATGAGCTGGGGTGACCGAAAGGGGCAGTGGCTGCGCAGAAGGAGGCTTGATGGTGCCATTAACAGAGTTCCTGTTGGCTTTTATGAGAAAGTGTGGAAAATCCTTCAGAAGGTAAGTTGGCCGCTATGGAGGGCAGGAAGCAAGAAAGCTGTAGAGTAACTTGGGGAGGTGGTACTCCAGAGGTAGCATCTTGCCAGGAGTTGGTCTTTAGCTGGAAGATTGGTGGAAACAAGAATCATTAGTGGAAGAGTGTCTCTTCAACATAAAAGCGCTCCATTAACACAAGTTCACATGTTTCTTTGAAAGTTTGTTTTTCTCTGAAACCACCAACGCTGAATTTTGGCTGAACATGCATCCCATGGCCTAATGCACATTGTCAGTGCAACTGAGGGGCACTGCAGTGCAATGCAGTTCTGTGCTCCAGTTCAGAAAGGCTGTGAGGAATGAAATAGAAAACTGCACTGACTCTTCCAGAATGTCTTGAGATCTCAGGCTGGCTATTCTGAGCTGTATGGCATTCTTAACATTTTTTTGTTTTTAAGTGAAAAGGAAGTCCCTCCCAGCACCTCAGAGGTCAGGGGTTTGGAAATGTGTTGAAGCAACTCTCCAGGAAGGAGGAGAGGGGAATTATGAATTTTTACCTACTTCATAGTGATTATGCACCTGGTTTTCTTCTTTGCTGGATGCGTGCCAGCGTTCAGCACCCTGCAGCACTGAGCTGTTGATGCCACTTAGTTGTGAAAAGATTGTATCACTAGTTTAGGCTGGTTTTGGTTGTCCTTCTAAAATCAGTTACACTGAATCTCCAAGTGTTGATGTCAGCCAAGATGAGTCATATGCGACCTCTTGGCTATTTACTAATGGGATCTTTCAGTAGAATGAACATCACTTCAGACCTAATAAATAGCTGGGATTATTTGTATGGTTTTTTCTGGCTATTAAAATGAATTGTGCTTATTTAATTTGTTTTCGGTATTTAATTCTTAAAATCTCTTTGGACTATTCATAAGATCTGTCTCCTCAGGTCCTCAGATGTGTCACTCCTTAGCCTGCCTTCTCACCACTTGAGTTTTGTCACTCTTTCCTTTTGTCACTTGGTACTTCTAACACCACCTCTGCCCCACTGATTGACATCCTTGAGGGGTGGTGCCCTGAATCTGAAACACAACTAAGTGTTGTTTTAGCGAAAATGAGAAAGGTTTTTGCTTTTGTGGCCTGTTGTCCATGATGCTTTCACGTTATCTTTTATTTCTACTTCCTTCCAAGCAGAATGTTCTCATTGATTTGTTTCCCTCCTTTGTGTGCCTCTTGCTGTAGTGGCTCTCTAAGTACTTTGCTTTGGTAGCTGGACTGGAACACAGCACTCTCTTGTGTGTCATGTCAGGCTATTTCTTGTGTTTGTCAGGTTATATAATAACTTCTTTAGCATGGATGAAATATAATATTTTGGAACAGGGGTTTTTTGGTCTCATTTGGGGGTTTTTGCTTTGCTTTTTTTTCTATCTGAAAGTTGTTACATATTGGCTTAAAAAAAGACAATTCTCAGAAGATTTACTTGCAAGAACTGTAAGTTCTGTTCATTGTTGAAATGTTGTTGTTTCAGTGCCATGGTCTGTCCATTGATGGGTATGTCCTTCCTTCTTCAACTACCAGAGAGGTACAGTAACATGCCAACGATTTGCAATGATTTTCTACCCCTGTGCTGAATGCTGGGTATGACAGTGTAAGGTGAGGTTTGGCTGCTGTTGCAGATCCTTGGTTTCAAGGTTAGAACATCTGGACTTTCCCCAACACCTCTGCTGGCTTCCCCACGTCTGTGCAGATGCATTCTTCCCAGGCCTGTGCACTACCCCGGCACTGGCAGGTTTTCCCTTTGCTGAGCCTGCCTTCTGGACACCTTTACTCTCCCTGTGTTCCCACAGAGCAGGGCTTGAGAGAGGGTGGCTGATGGCAGTCCTTGGTGGGGGGAGGTGAGGAAACAAATGCAGACCTGTTGGAGTAAAGCAGACATGTTCCTTGCCACTTACTTTTTTTAAATATGCTGCAACACCAGTGTATTTTGGCTTCACAGTCTCAAAAGTAAATACTAGTCAAGAATGATTGTTTCTAACCAAAGCTTTAATTCCATAACCTTTCCTTACATTTTTTTTCTTTAGTTCAGTTGCCTTTAAGTGCTCTGGCAAGTTTTGAATTCACATCTATAAAACAAACTCTTGTGAACAGTAATCCATCAGTGCAAGAAAGGTGCTTGTGTACCTGAGACTGTTTTCCTGTCTGGTTCCCTCAGATTTGTCTCTGGCGTCCTTCTCTTCTGAGGGATGATGGCAACAGCTAAAGAGAGGAGATGGAATTTTCTGCCAAATTTAAATGTTCCTTTTTGTTGTTTTTTTTCCAGAAAGGAGAGCTTTATTTATCCCTATTGTGTAGATAAATAGGCTTATATTTTTAGCCCGTCAGACCTAGACAGTATCTAATTTTGCTGTTTAAAGAAAGCGAATGAAATAAGTACAAACCTCCTAAGGCAACATAACATCCACAGAGATACGCCAGTGCAAATTAAACTGCTCTACAAACAGTATAGCAATACCCCTGCATGGCAAAGCTTTAGGGGCTTATTTAAAAATCACCCCTCTAAGCAGGTGGTTATTTTTAAAACTTAACAGTAAGTTTGGCTTTGCAACTAACCTGTGATGCCAGAAAGGGTACTCACAAGGCAGAGTGTGTGAGATCACAGCCTGAGGAGCAAAGAGTTAATTTGCCAGCTAAGCATCAGCAGCCCTGTATGTAAGTGAGATGTGTATGTGATGGCTTGCAGGGCTGGAGCAGCTTCTGGAAGTTGTGTAACTATTTGCAGAATCAAGGTCTAGCAATGCAAAAACTTTCTGTAAGTGCTAAAGCGGTGCAAACATTTTGTTCGCTTCAGTCAGTCTGCCCCCATGTGCAGAGAGGAGCATATGTTTGAGTGCTTGCAGGATGTGGGGAACTAGTCTTTTGGATTTGTCAGTTTTTCTCTCCATTTCCACTCAAACTTACCAGATGACCCCGTGTGAAATCAAGTTTGCTGTGCACGTGGAGTCGGTGCTGAACCACGTCCCCCAGCCGGAGTACAGGCAGCTCCTGGTGGAAGCTATTCTGGTCCTCACGTTCCTCTCTGACATTGAGGTGAACAGCATTGGGGGCATCATCCACGTGGACCGAATCGTGCACATGGCCAATGATCTGTTTCTGCAGGAGCTGGTGAGTTCAAAGGGCTGTGGTGGGAAGTCTCCTCCTTTGAAAATTTATCCCCTGCTCCTTTTTGAATATGTGTGATTGCCTGGTTCCTTCCTCTACAAAGACAGAATCACTTAAGTGTCTTCTGGAAATATATTCGGAAAGCTAATTTAAGAATTGTGGGAGATTTAAATGGAATAAAATTGTAGGGGCTAACAAGCTCTGAAGTATGTTGTTAGATTGAAGTGAGGGTTTGCTTTGTCAAGGCATTAGAATTACTAATATTTGAGTAATCCCACCCTTTCCCCCCAAAGGACAAAAATCCGTGAAGTTATATGTTCTTCATTTACTTACACTGATCCAAGTCACATGGGCCCTATAATAATCCTGATTAAGGTTTTCATGAGGGAAAGGAGAATTGCTTTCAATATTCAGCACAAATGGAAAATCATAACATGGTGGGGTTTTTTTAATAAATAAACACACATGCCTAGCTTGCCCTACTTCTTTGCTTGTGTCTTTTCAGAAATCATTTGGAGCTACTGGCAGTATCTTGGAGAAGGACGTAGCCACAGGAATTTGCCACTTTTTTTATGACAGTGCTCCAAGCGGGGCCTATGGCACCATGACATACCTAACAAAAGCCATAATTATTTATTTACACGATTTCCTGCCTAGCACAGGCTGTGCCATGCAGTAAGTGATGCCTTGTGTGGGAGGGAAGGCTCAGAAGCTCTTTCTTCCCAGTTCCCTGTCATGAACCTCATGGTTACTCGCTGCCTGTGTGTGCTGTGCACTACCCCGGCACTGGGCACTAGTGGCCATGCTCTGTGCATGCCCTACCTACAGAGGGCAGGGAGATGGAATTCGGCCTGGTTTTAGGAGAGTGTGAAAGAAATAACAAATAATGAGGCTTATTCTGCCCAAAATGCATAAATGTAATTCACAGTAAATTAGAAAGAATTATACAGTTCTGCCAAGGGGAAAACAGATTATTCTGTGGAGATCAAAAGGCATAATAAAACAAGGGAGCTGTATTTCGGGCATAGAGTCTCCCAAATAAGGGAAGTGATGGAATTCATTAATTTTGCTCCTGCTGTGTGTAAATGTACATCATTGTGAATCACTAATGCACAGTGTGAAACATCCAGGGAAATGTAAATTAGAGGCATAGGAATAACTTGAAATAGCCCAGTGATATTTCTCAGGCATGTTTATCCTGATTCTCTTCTCACTTGCACCTAGTCAGTGCTGGGCTAACGCCAGTAGAGACAAACATCTTGCAATATCCACTAATTTGAGAGGATAGCCTCTGTCAGGAAGCTGCATCTGTCTTTAATCTGAACAAAACAGCTTCCTTCCCTGCATCCCTGAGGCTTTGGAGGCAAAATCTGAAGATTCCAGCTTCTCCAAGGTGACAGACACTTTTATGCCTGTAATCCTTTCCTCTGAATGGAGCAAGATAAACCACTTCCACTCAAGCACCCTTTCCAAGTCTCCCGATTGTCTCCCTTGCAAACAGCCTCAGAGTTAAGAATGGCAGAATTGTGGCCCTTCCAGCACAGCATGAGTTTATGGAAGGCTTTGATGTTTCTCTTTTTTTTCCTTTCCTTTTTTTTTTTTCCCTTATTTTACTTTTTAGTTTGAAGCTGCAGTGGTCACATGTAGTAGGAGTTTGGGCTGGCTGGAAGTCTCCCTTCAGACAGTTCCCAGCCTAGTGCTGGCACCTTGACTCTGTCCACTGGAAACTCTGAGCTGCTGCAGGGAGAGCAGGTGTGTCCTGCAGGGCAATGTGCCATGGCCACTGAAACTGAGAGCAGAGGTAGGCAGCCTCT
Source organism: Pachyramphus minor (assembly GCA_013397135.1). Classification (NCBI taxonomy): domain Eukaryota; kingdom Metazoa; phylum Chordata; class Aves; order Passeriformes; family Tyrannidae; genus Pachyramphus; species Pachyramphus minor. The sequence goes on from VYXB01010567.1 coordinate 2,382,279, forward strand.
GGAGAGGAAACCCTGCTGTACCCCAGGCTGCATCACCCACAGGCTCCCCCAGCAGTGTGGAGGTGTGCCAGCACTGCTGCCATGTGACAGGAAGGATCAGAGCAATCCTGTCTTGCCAGGGAGAGGGGAAAAGAGCAGATAGGCGTGTAAAAAGTAAGTAATTTCTGAGCTAATAACCTAATGAAGTATATTTCTGTGAGCCTCCCCCCCACTCTTTCAAAATGTAACTATGCCATTTGTATAGGATTTGAAAACTTTCTTTTTTTTTTGTAACAATGGTAGGTGGTGTTTTGAGAGTGAGGTTTTTTGTTTTCAGTTTTACATAGGTATCTGAAATACCTTGACAAAATGACAACACCCTGTCTCACTTGGCAGTTGCCAGCACTCGTGGTCCCAAGGAGGCTGAGCTCCTGAGGGCCATACCACCCTGCCTGCTGTCCCTCTACACAGTCGCTGCTGCTGTAGCAATGCCTGGGCACTGCCTCAAGACAGTAAAGTCGTGGGAGGCCTTAGGAAGTGACTTAATGTTTCTGCAGAGACCAGAGGAGTTTGGCAGTCCAGAGGCCCAAGAGCCCTTGGACTGGGTGCTCCCAGAGATGCCCTGTGTTAACCACCACTACAGGCCTATGGAGGGGCCAGCATAAAGTGACAGTTCAGGTACAATTAGCACTTGGATGAGGAAGTCATTTTATTGATATGGTGCCTGTTTTATAGGGGTTTGCCTTCATTATGGTTTGGGTTGGGTTTTTTTCATATGTATTGTGAGAACTCACTTGGCTTGTTTCTCAGTAAATAAAAGTACAATCCTTTGTCTAGCAGATGTGACAGTGCAGAGCATGAGCACACAAGAGCTGGTGTGTTGGTTTCTTATTCTTTCCGGTATCATATGAAAATTTACTAGTAACTGTTATTTTTGCTTTTGTTTTTGAATCCTAGATTGCGAGAGATGCCAACTTTCATTCAGACTCTTTATTTTTTTTTTTTAACCTACATTGTGAGCTTGTTTTCAGAAACAAGCAGGGTGATGTAGTTGGTTTTACAGTAAGCTGCATTGAAGTCTAAAACAATGAAATGTATGACCTAACATACCTGGACACCCCTTAACACTTCTTTTTGTAATGGCAGTGTCATTGGTGTCTTTAATATGAAATTCACAGTATGACCCAGGTTATGGTATACTTAGGATGATCACAATGAGTTACCACATGAAATGCAGGCACTCGAAAAGTACTTATGTGGTAATTTGACGAGTTTAGGTAGCTGATGGTGAAAGGTGGGACTGAAACACACAGCCAGGGGAAGGGAAACTTGTGTTATTTTCAGGTCAGGCACAGCTTCAGGTTGCTGCTCAGACTGAAGAACCATTGCAGTTGGAGAGCTGCACTCTAGTGCAAACCTAATTAAGCAAATAAGGTTTTACACAGACCCCCTGCTTTGCTGAGGATCCCTGGTGCGTGTTGGGCTGCTGCAAAGCAGAGCTGGCACTGGCAGTAGCGAGGGTGTGCTCACAGATAAAATACATGACGACTTTGCAGTTTGTGTGGGGCTGAGCTAATTGGAAGAGGCTCAATTTGGCCATGCAGCTTCCCTGGGGAGCCAGCAGAGGATGACACTGCCAGCTTCCAGCCCCTGGAAACGCATTTATGGAAAGAAGGCAAAGGTGAACAGACACATCCTGTGCCTCAGAAACAAGGGCATTAGTGAATTAAAATAGACCACCTGAGAGCTGCCTGTCCCAGCCTGACAGGCACTGCTGCCCTAAGCAGTTTGCAGCTGTGGGGTCAGAAGCACCTACGCAGTGCCGGAGGCAGCCAGATGTGCCTGGAGAGAGGAATGTGGCTGGGTGGAGCCATTGGCCAGAACAATGACGGGTGTCCAGCTTGGAGATCACCGTGCCTGCTGGCTCCAAGCCATCTCCTCCAGACCAGTGCCCTCCCTGCTCCCTGATCATGGCTGTTTCCTTCTCCCTGCTGCTGAGTGAAGGACATAGGCTTGTCCAACTAGACAGATCAAAAGCACCTTTGATCTCCCTCGGCTGTTGGTCCCACGGTAAATGTGAAAACATAATGGGTGGAGTACAAAGTTTGTCTGGCTTCTCTCCTGCTAATTGTAGTTTCTTCCTTAGGGAAAGAGCCCTGCTTGTTCCTGGAAGGTGCAGGTGAGCTGCACAGTCCCTAGATGCCCTATAAAGATGTGGCCACTTTCTGTGGTGAGTGGTGAAACACCTGGGCTGCCCCTGCGGGCATGGGGCACTGCAGGACTGTGTCACCCTTCCAGCAGCAGCCACAGGCTTGAGTAAAGCCAGAGCCTGGGTCAGTCCAGGTGCAACCATGGGCACTTTCTGGTGTGGTCCACAGTTAGGAGCAGAGTTGCCCATTAAGCAGGAGAGAGATGCCACCAGTGGTGGTGTCTGTAGCTGCAGGGTGAAAATTTGGGCACTCATCTGCAGACTGATTCAGTCCCTGCTCAAAGGACCAGTCACTCTGCAATATTAAATAGCCACTGCATAGAATTGTGACTAAAAGGGATTAGGGGTGAGCTTATAGAAAAGTTTCAGCTCAAATGGTTTTGATTTAAGTACAAGCTGCAGGGCTTTTTCCCACTCCCAGTTTCAGTGGCATTTATTCCTGGTGTTAGATGTTTCACAGTTACTCCCCTGCCACCCCCCTTCTGTCAGGGGTAAGGGGGCTCTTGTGTGCTGCCAGCAGCTGACAGGACAGGGGCTTTCTTTCTTGGCTCAGTGATTCAGCTCCTCTCATACTTAAGTGCTGCATCCCCAGAAGCCTCTTACTGCCTGCCGAGTGCAGCACTGCACTGCGACTGTACCTTGGCATTTCCTCTCATGAAGTGATCCCTCAAGGCAAGTCCCCTTCAACTTCATGTCGTCTTCAGGAATGTGTCATTAGTGGGGGACATCCAAACTGAGGCTATCAGCCATGTTTCAGAGCTCCCGTGCCTTGCTGCACACCCTGGCTTTGTCCTCCTTACTGGGGCGGGAGGCAAAGCAGGACTCCAGAGCTGCACTGTCCCATTCCACCTTGTCACCTACAGCATGGAAGCCAACAGTGGGAAGCAAGATCCCACAACACACCGTGGTGTTTGTCCATGTTAAGTGGAGCCTTTTTGTCACTCCACTGGAATAAGGTGGGACTGATCATCACAGTGCATAGATCAGCATAACTGCATGCTAAAACCAGGCATTAAGTATTACCAATGCCATTAACATTTTACTGTAAATTTTGTTGGCACTATTAAAGATTTTTCTTTCCCCCTCCCCCAAGGCAATAGAAATAAGTGTGTACATATTTATTTATTCCTCTGTCAAGTTACAAAATACTTCTGGAAAAGTATTCTGGATTTAATTGTAAAAAATAATATTTAAGAGAGAGGGCAGTGCCCTAAACTTGGGCTGCTGTTACGTTCTGCGATGATAAACTGGGAAGGATGCTTTTTCTTGTGCCTTCAACACTGTTATTAAATAAAACCAAGCTGATTTACTTAGCTCATCTTTAGCTAATACAATTTAAAGAGGGACTAGACTGAAACCTTTTCCTACCCAAAAAGCACATTATGTGCATTGTATTTAGTAAGGCTGAATGAGGTGATACTTTCATCAAAAAGCTCCTGACCTGGTGTTGCTTTTGGAATGTAATATGCAAAAGAATTAGGTCCAGATCTCCCGACTCTCCCCCTGGGAGTACTGGGTGGGTGGTACTGGCAGGAATGTGAATACTGGGGGAAAGGAGACGGGCAGGTGAGTGCATTGGACTCTTCCATCTTGCTGCATTCGAAAAACTAATTCAGAATTTCCCAGTTTCCTTTTCTTGGTAAAGAATTTATGTTTAACTATATGCAAGAATGTTTAGGTTCATAATACCAAAATATGTTTACTTTGTGTTTATACTCATTTCTTTGTTTTTAAGAAACCCAGTTCATCTTCAGGAAAAGTGTGTTTTATGCTGATAGGGGCAGGATACCAAAATACAGGCAAAAAGACACCTCACTTAGCCACTTAAACGTTACTCAGAAAGCTAAAGCTTTATTTTGTGATCTTTTGTATGTTATATTAACATGCTATGGATTTAGCCTTTATTAGGGTGACGAGTTATGACTGTTTCTTAGCTCCAAATTCCAACAAATGTGGCGAAAAGTTACCAGTGGTAAGAGGAAACCTAGCACAAGTGTAAACACCTTTCAACCAAGGTCCTGTAAGTTGTGTCTGTAAACTTCTGGTAGGATAGACAGTGACCTGGAATGATTTAGTTCCACTCCGTCATGCAAAGAACAAATTTAAATGCAGAACAACCCATTTTAACTAGGTGGTTCTTCCTTGGTTTCCTTTCCTGCACTGGACACTCCACAGACAGTGTCTCTTGTGCCTGTTTCATAACCAGGGAGGGTCTGATATGTTCCTTGTGGTCACCAATGTTCTCAGTTGTCGCCAAGGACCACTGAGAGAAACAAACCCAAGTCTCTTCCTACCCTATGGAAGGTGTGACCTTGGCAGTGTTCATGGATTAGATTAATGGGGAACATGGGGGAGGGTAAATTGTAAGGTACTGGCAGTGTGTGGCAGTGACACAGTAATGCTGTAAGTAGTGGGTTTTCATCTCCTCTGTCTCATTAATAGCAGGTACCTGCCATCCAGGAGGGACTACATAAACGCTTACATGGTGACCTCAGTGCGTATCCTATCATATCGTATCGAGCAGCCCTTTTATGACTAAGGACAGGAGGGTGAGCTTCCAAGACAGCTCAAAAGTTCTGCCTTTTCACTAGTTTGCCTTTTTCTCGACTCTGTGAACAATGTGAAAGGCCTCTAAAAACTCATTGAAGTCAATGTGGCCATCTTTGTTGTGGTCTATACTCAGGATTAATTTGTCAAGGGAGTCATCCTGTGCATCAATGCCCAGGTGAGAGGTGAAGAGCTTCCATGTCTGGCTGAACTCCTCAAGAGAAATCAGACCTAAAGGAGACAGACAGCAGGTTGTTTTTTCCAGTACGAAAATATTTCCCATTCCTGCAAATACACATACATACACACTCCCTCCCTGCAAGGAAGTTACCTGCCTGCCCTGGCTTTGGTGTGGTTCGTGCTTTCATGACTGAAGTACATCTTTACTTTAGATAATGGTCAAATGCTTTTGGCAGAGGAGTTGAGAAAGTAAATACTGAGAGTGAGAGTGGAAGGGAGAAAGATTCCCCAAAAGAGTGAAGCCAGTACTGGAGATGGGGTATGTAAGAATTTTTTGTCAAGTTAAGATCTGTGCACTGTCCCTTATATGGTTGCAGCCTGACTGCTTAAATTAGTCTTCACTAAACTGGAAAAATGACATCACCTCTGCTTCCTCTATATATAGAAGCCTTAAGGAAGAAACACAGTGGGAAGAAAATAACTAGTATAGACTTCCTAGAGCTGGTACAGTGAAGTTACCTAGACTTACCCGAGTTATCTTTGTCAATGATGTTAAAGATGATCTCCAGATCCTTTCTGTATCTGCACAGTGTTTCCACCAAAGCTGGCTGAGCCTGGTTTTGAAATTGCATACAGGAAGACATTCAGACCTTGGTTTGAGTTAGTTTAACCAACAGAATGTGTACAGTCCAATTCCATTTTCCTAGTTTAATTTGTCAAATGTTAAAAAAAAAAATCCTTATGCTTAAGTTCCCTGGAATAACGCTTTGTGTCTCTCCCTGAGGAATAATCAGACAAACCCTGTCACTTTCAGATTGGCAGAGTAAGGGGGAAAGAAGCCCTTCACACCTCCTACCTTCAGTAATTATTTGTGGAAATACGGATAATCTAGGGAAGATGGTATAGGGAATTGGTTCTGGAGCATGTTTAAAAAGCTCATTTCCAAGAGGTTTGAGTGCTCTGGGCAGGATTTGTCACATCTCCTCAGCTACATTATCTAAATGCCCTTAGGAGTCAATGGAAAGTAAGGAGCAGTTCTAGCATGTGATTCATCCAACCTATTTTAAGCATCTACCTTAACAAGGAATGATGATTCGTACCCGAGCAGTGCTCATTTTCCTCAGTGACTATAAAAGGAAGTTTGACAACTTGTTCAGATGTAAATGTCTATGTGATTGGCCAAACCACTGTCTTGTGCTTCAAGCTGCACCAAAAGCTATTCCTCCAAGATTTCAAAGGAGGTGTTTTTGTCCTTACCTCCTTTATAGGTTGATCCATTTTCAAATCATAAAAACATGACATGAAGTCAACTTGTCCATCTGGGTTTGTCTGTGCTAACCGAGGCCGCAGCATCCTCCAGGGCAGTTCCAGCTGTAGGACAGACTCCATTGCTGTAGCCCAGTCATGGACAGAAATGCTGCCTGCCAGAAGGGGTTGGGTCATGATTACAAGCAGAACATGGCACAGCACACATCAGTCACCAGCACACCTTCACAACCGCTCTTAAGAACTGTTGCGAAGCACGAATATTTTCTCTTAACCCCAGGATTAAAGCCCTCATAAAAATGAGCAGTGGGGTTGGACTAGACATTTCCACAGGTGCCTCCCAATCTCAACAACTTCATGATGCTATTGGATGTTCAGCATGTTTTAACACCTTTTGAGAAAACCAGATTATGCCACGAAGAGCAGCTGAGCTGCAGTTAGAGCGACATGTGGCTGAAAAACTCAACAAGACAGAAATATGTCAAACAACTGTTCATGGCCAAAGAAACAGTACCATCATGTTATTGAGTGCCCTTGTAGGGGCATGGCCATGTAAGGAGCCATCACAAGGAAAAGTCGTATTTGTGGTAGAAATCAAGTTCTTACTCCTACATAAAAGTTTCATCTATTAACTTACCACTGAATTTTCTGCAGCTGATGGGGCGGGGCAGGGGAGGGGGGTGTGCTAGAGGTACAGGCAGTCAGCTTTCCTCATGTACCTCCCAGACTCGGAAGGAGACCAGTTGCCCCTTGTCTGAGACCCCCGTTCCCTGTGTCTGACATCTTCAGACACCAAAGACACCACCTAAGGGAAGGTGGTGACCTTTGAGCTTCTGGACCTGGATTTGCCTGCCCAACAGGCAAACAGAGTATCTCTGCCCAACAGCAAACAGCATTTCTTTATTTGTGCATGTGTTTCAGTTTTCTTCTTCCTACTTAAAGCTTCATCCTCTCAAGTTGTTTTCCAGGGCTAAGCACTTGCCAACACCTATTGTCCTCTGTGGTCAGGAAGAACAAGGTCAACCAGCCTCTGCTGCCCTCCAGCCTTACACTTGCAGGCAGGCAGGACCCCCAAACCCATGGGGTTTGTCCCTTCTGCTCCACATGCATATGGAAGTGTTTTCCCCATAGTGGCAACTGGACAGAGAGGGAGTGGTACCTGTGCCATTGAGGTCGTAGTGTGTAAAAGCACTAATGAGTTCAGACCTATGAGCATAAATCAGCTCCCATAAGGACTTTAAGGCAGATGATTCAATTGTACCCACCCTAGGAGGAAAAAAATCAGAGCAGATTATTAAAGAATTTAAATCCTCTGGCATTTAATAGTTTTTAACAATCAAATTCTTTTATCCTTTGACATGTAGACAGTTTTAAGTAGAATGACCCAAAACATACTCGAACACTGGAGGGAAAGGGGGAAAGCCCCAAACCAAACAAAACCAAAAGTGCTCCGTAAGAATAATCTGAGTTTATGAGATAACTGAGTTTATACAGCTGCTTTCCTTTAGTAATCTGACCACAGTGCTAGGCATGGCAAAGCTACAATAAACTTTTTGGACTCAAAGCAGACTTTGTCCAGTGTTGTCCAGATTAACACTGCAGCCTTCAAGCAAACCTGACAGACAGGTGGAGACCCTTTACAAGTCCCTGACAGTTCTCTGTTCTAACCTCTTACCTTATCTAATTACCATTGGGAGTTTCTCAGGAAACCAAGTTAGAGCATTTAGAACATGTTTGGTCTACTGTATTAATTTTTAAATGATAAAATAGAAAACCAGGGAAAATCAAGAAAAATAGATGCCTATTCAGTTATTCAATAAAGCTCTAGATTTGTGGCAGGTACTCACAAGCGAGTACACACTCCCTGCATGCAACACACAGCTTTACCTCTCCAGAAGATTCAGCCTGCGTGTGTACTTGCTGGATTGAAACTGTACAAACCGAGGAATCAGCTCAGGGTCCAGTTTGACGTACGCTCCCCGGTTGCTCCCCTCTTCGTAATAGTTAGAGGCAGAAAAGATAGTGATAACCTGATCACAGGAAACAAAGAAACCAAATTGGCTAGAACAGCTCTTCTTGGCACTGGGTTCTGAAACGGACCTTAGAAAAAAAGTGCAGGTTATAAAATTAAGTGGCTACATATAAAACCATGTCATTCACCAGATTGGTCTTGCCTTTTGAGTCAGAGCTCTGGGCCTGTATTTTTGATCTGTCATAGGAAGACTTCATTTCAGAGGGCAGTGAGATATAACATGCTGTTTAACAGCAATCTCTTTCTAAGACAGATGTGGTTTTCAGGATTCTTGCTGGCTTCCCAATACATCACATCAAAAAGCAGGGCCAAAAGAGAAATCATTAAGTTAAAAGGCTTCTAAAGCCTTAGAGCATCTCTTGCACTGTAGTTAGACACAACTCTTCTCAGGGATTTTTGTTGATGTCCATTTCTTTTCATGTGAGTAATAAACTGGTCCCCACTCCCTGAAGCTGTAAAGAATTTTGTTAGTCAGAACTTTGTAATTTGTTATAACATCTGTCTAGCACAAAGTTACCCCAAACTCAATTTAAAGAAGTCACTTTTAAATTTTTTAATTAATTTTGCAGACAAATCTACTATGGATGTGCCTGTGAAATTCACAGGAGAATTCAGCTTTACATGGAAGCATCTTACCTTCCCACCATGACTGATGTCATAACCTTCCCGCTTAAATTCATGAGACCTGATGAGAATCTTCAGATTATACCTTTTAAAGATCTTGGCAGTGACATCAGGACCAAAGTAACAGCCTGCTCCTCGACACTTGTTTGGTGTACAGCCATTTTGGCTTCTTGGATCACTCCAGAGAATGTCAAGGATCTACAAATAGCAAACTCAAGCAAGTGAGGACCGATAGTAGGTGAAGACTGACAGGCTCTGGTGGTCTAAAGTACTGGCCATAGCAAAAGCCCCACAGTACAGGGAGAAAACACATCTGAGCTAACATGTAGGTCTTCTGTCTTCTTCCTTCCTCTCAGAGGGCATTTTTTTTGGCTGAAACTTTTGTTCTACTTTTCTTAAGAAATATAATCTAGATTTTGGACTAAGCTTTTTTTTCAGATGAAATACCATTTCAGCAATGTACCTCCTTTCACAGCTGAGTTTTTCAGACTTGGACAGGTGCATCAGGAACAGTACCTGGGCTATTTTGAAGAGAGCAAAAGCTGCCTTCTTGGCATGAAGGTGGTTTTACTTAACCTAAGCTTGGGAGTGCCTGCTCTAAACATGACAAGAGTTGCCTTTGGCTTTATTGTCTTCAGTTAGCTTGTGTTTCAAAACAAGATTTTACATATTAGCATTTTAACAGGATTCAGACATGAAGATGAATTACCATTGCTCAATTGTAGTCAGTAGCTGATAGTCAAATATTAGTCAAAATGGGTTTGTTTAAGCCTTGCTGGACAAGGTTTGCACTGACACATTCCACTTCATGTTTGTGAGCATGGCTCAGTGGATGATTGAGTAGCTGGGGGAGTGTCAATTTTGAGGGGGTGTGTGGGTGTTGCTTGTGCCCATTATGTTAGTTTGTAGGTCAGGTAGGTATCACATTTCCAAATCAGCTTTCCAAATTGTCACAATTTATTAAATTACAGCACAAAAAAGCTCCATATTGGCTCTAGTATTCAAGAGGAAATGAACAGCCAGAGGACAAAAACTTCCCACTCTTAAGTAATCAGCCTGTAGGTCTCAGAAGTTGGGTGTCCTTTTGGGCTGTATCAGCATTCAGCTGCCAAAAACACAGCCAAAAAATGGTGCTCACTTTCACCAAAGTCTGACCTGCTTAAACCAATAACCACATATGTGTCAACAGATCCAACCACATGAGGGCATGCAAACACATTTCATACTTAGCAGTTTCCTCCTCCTAACAGCTAAGAAAGCAAAACACTGGGCAAATTGTACTTGTAAGGTATAAAATCCCAAGCCTTTATTACAAAAAAGCATCCAAAAAACTAATAGCTGTCTAGTATATGACTGGTTTCTTATTAAAAGACAGTTCCCTATGACTCAAATATACTGCCTGAACAGAACACCTGCTGGTGTTGTGCAGGAGGGTTTTGGTATCCGTCTGTGTTTGGTTTCACCTACTTGTTTCCATTCCTCCTGGGTGGGGCCCAGAGGCAAATTTGAGCCCGAAAGCTCAGTGGAGACCAATAAGGAGTCATCTTGTGTCTTCCCAGCATCAGGCTGATTGGCAGTTGTGGAAATTCCCTCCTCCTGGTCCTGTCTGCCTCCCACTGACTTGGGCGGCCGTAGTAAAGATTTCAACTTTAAAAAAACACAACAAACTGAAAAAGTTACCAGCACATAAAGTTCATGCAGAGATTTTAGATGAAAGGCACATCAGTTCATGTTTTTTCTACTCGGGAAAACTCACTGAGAGTTCAACTCAGTGTTGAACTCTTATAATGTCCTGAACTCACAGGTTTGGAGGAAGCTGAAGGTGTTTGGCACTTGCAGAAATTTTGCTTTATACCTATCAGCAACCAGCCTCTTCAGAGCTGCACTGATTTCTTATCCAGACACACAGACTTGTTCCAACCACAGTCAATCTTAAGGTCTCACTGTACAGCAAGTATGACCTAAGCTCAGGGATGACACTTAAGTGCCCAGCTTTCCTGGAAACAAAATACATATTCATACTGTACTGAAGATGAAACTGCATTCACTACTGTTCTGACACAGTAGCATGCTTTAATTTGGCTAAAATAAGTGGACTGTGAAGAAGATAACAGTGAAATTGATGATTACATCAGGCCTTTTATTGTCAAATCAACCTCTTCCAACACACATAAGCATTTGCTTTTTTGGAGTGGTGTACTACAGCTCCATGCATGACCATTAATAGAGATTTTTCACCAGGGAGTTACTTCTCATTTGAAAGTTTCTCATACTAGCTTATTTCCAGAATAAAACAAACCAAAACAAAAACAAAAAACAACCAGCACCAAAACACAAATCCTCCACAGCACCCCAAATTTTACTCTTTAACAAAGAAAAGGACTGATTCAAAACAAAACGCAAACCCCTGGGTTATTCCCCAATGCACTGGCCAGTATTTGAGACCTGTCAGATGCCAGCTGTACCAATTAAAATACACCACTTGGCCTTGAGTGATACTGCCCTGGGTTGTGGCCCACAGATGTCTCATTAGCAACACTCTCCTGTGGCAGCAACTTTGACCTGTTAATTCTGCATTTCACAGATACTGCCTCAGAAACGTGCAGAGCCCAGCCTTGGTGAAAGCATGGGCAGAAGTCAGAGCTAAAACACCCACATCTGTCGTTAGGCACCCAGTTTTAGTGTACAGTGGTACAGCTAATAGAGCTCAGACTCCAATGATCAGAAGTATTTACTGCCCTTTTTCACATCTTTGAAAGACAGAGACACACCTGACAGTCCTGTAAAGCATTTATTTCTGCATCAGAAAATATAAGAATGTCAGAAATAGCTCTGGATGCCACAGACATCATCACAGGGTACACTATGTGCCATCTGAGATGCTCTATGTCTGTGAATCAGATGAGGGGGGCAGATACAAACCTGACCTAAAGGAGACTGGTGGAGGAACCCTACAAAGAAGACTTTCTTTAGAGGCAGGCAAAAGCCACAGAGAGCATCCCTAGCCTAGGGGACGCTTCCATGAACAGCACTGGAGACGCGCCTAAGACACTATTAGAACTGGACCTCCACCAGGTCTCCTGGAACTCCACTGATTATAAGGAACCTCAGCACCCTGATCACAAACAGACATCTTGATTTCGTTTTCCAAATTGAGACCAAATCCCACACCATTTTCCACTGATTGGAAAGAGCTGTGTTTGCTCACCATTCCAGAAAAAAACATGAACATTTCTGGTTTTTAAATCCCTGAAAAGCAGTAATTTCTGTTTTCTCAAGGCCAGGTCATAAGTTTGATCCTTCTGGAAAGGCTCTCCCACATGTACAACACTCAGCTGCTGCCAAGGGAACGCCTCACAGGTGGAGAACTTCCCCCACGCAGCAGATGGCAGAAGCACAGCCCCAGGACAAAAGCCAGTGCTAGAAATATGTGGCTAGATTGGTTTCCAAAGTGTTTTTGAATCAAGTACTTTTTATACTTTCTGGCTAATGCGTCATCACTGCAGGAAGGGGGTATCTAAAGTGTTTTTAGCTATTTTAAAGTCAAAAGACCCATGCTATTTTACAGCAGCCAAACAATCGGCTTGCAACACTTACTGAAACTTTCCTTCCTAAATGCTGATTTTGAAGAAAAATGGGACTCTTTTTTTTTTCCTTACAGCAACCATTTAATTTCCTAATGCAAAAATCAGCATTTGTATCCCCATGTGGATATATGATCTCTTACCTTATTTCTTTCAAGTGCCTTCAGGAAATCCAAATCTGTGCTGTCTGAAATCCCTCCGTGTAGGATGAGAACTTTGTTATCAATTATAGTGGCAAGAGGTAGCCAGCTAAAGACATCTCGCAGAAGATACAAAATCTGTGTACTGTGTTTCTGTAAAATATACTCTTATATTAGATCCTATTTCTAGCAGATTCTGTTGCTTCCAAATTCAAGATTTTGTTGAAGGATCTGCTACAGTCTGTATGAACAGTTTTGTTCAGGTGACAACTTGAATGCAACACTGACAAATATGTTCCGATATTTACTTTAGGGCCATTTGATTGTATAATTTAGGTTTTCTTTCATGGTCACCCCTTTTTGTGTTTTTGAATGGCCTTATGGATGTTATTTAATTCATCCTGTAGATCTCTGAGAATAAGAGGCTAGCACTTAAAATTGTTTTGCCCACTGATGTGCCAAAATAATTTCAACTACATCACAAAAGTAATTCTATGTTACACCTACATAAACTGGTTGGAAGTTGCCTTGTTTTCACAGATCTCATTTTACATCTGCAAGACTACAAAGAAAATACAGGGAAAGGAGGAGGGATCTTACCTTGTACTTATTCGAAACTTCTTTTGTGAAGCCATATCTGGAAATAGGACAGCATCATGAAGTGTTTTTCAATATGCCCCTTCTGCATGGTTTCCTGTGCTATAGTGTTTGCCAGGAGTTTCTAGCCCCATTTTTCTCCTGCCATTCCATCTCACTTCAGTTTAAATGTGCTTTCTTCCACTCCGTCTTGAGAATTGAGTTAAACTGATTTCTTGTACATACACAGGTCAGGAACAGAATCCATCCTAATAATCATTAAGTGGCCATTTTGCCAACTTTACCATTTAAATACCAGAGAGAAATTTCAAAGGAACCTAACTGATGATGAGGAAGAATTCCCACAAAGCCTCCATGGAGTTTTTGTCTTAAATATCATATCATCTTAGAATCATATCATGGAATGGTTTGGATTGGAAGGGACCTTACAGATCATCTGGTTCCAACCCCGCTGCCATGGGCAGGGACACCTTTCACTAAAACCAGGTTGCTCAGAGCTCCATCCAACCTGGCCTTAAAACACGTAACTTTCTTAGCCAGTGTCATCTATTACGTCTTTTCCCCCACAAGGGACAAGGATTTTAACACTTCAATCTTGTAACACCAAGATATCCTTGGTCAAGGGGCATTTTCACAACACAGCTTTCAAATTTACGTATGTGCAACACTGATAATCAAAATGCCCAGCAAAGAGTCGCACACAGGAATGCATCTGTGCACTCCATACCATCACACTTTTAGTTAATATTTTCTGCTATAGGTGGGAATTTTCCTACCTCATAGATTAAGTAACTGATCTTGGTTTATGTTTGTTGGTTTGGGGGTTTTTGTAGGGTTTTTTTTTAAATTAAGTGCTGAAAAAGTAAGTATCTGAAACTGATTTTTTTATGTGGATCATTAATAGGACTTGACTATGGGCCTCTCCCCCAGGTCTATGCCTGTGTTAAAACAGCACTATATTCTGTGTGGACACATCAAATGCTAGAAGGGGTTCAACAGGTTACCCACCAGTCAGTCAACCAAAGACTTAGTGGGATGGCTTAGAATTGTAGGGACTAGGACTGAGGAGTTCTTCACACATCTGTGAGATGATTTTTCCTACAAGTCACATTTTCACTACAGCCACAGCCACTGGCTGTGCTCAGTCCCTTGGCAGCACTGTACAGCTAATTACAAATGGCTGTATTAGAAAACAGGGTCTCAGCTGTTCCTGCAATGGGACAGATGACACCTCCCAACCAGTGAACCTCCCCTGAGTGGAAGCTGGAATATTTACCTGCCCCTTGTGTTCAAGAAGTGTCATTTTAGTCTAAAGTTAACTGAAATATCAGCTTTAACTGAATATATACTCTAACTAAAATATGATTCCATCTGTCCTCCTTCCCCAGTTTTGATACTTTGGAAGCTAACTAAGGCCTCTGACTTCAATGGATTGCGACTAGGTCAGAGACAAGATATGGTTCTCATGCGTGTAATGAGGATGCTCCTTTCCCCCCCCTCACACATCTTGAAGATGCAAAGCTAGACCTGAATACTTAATAAAATATTTTTGTATTTTAGAGTGTCACAGTGGCTAAAGTAGCATTCAAAAGCTCAAACATTTCTAGTGAAAGGCCAGATACTACCCCACCCTGCCCTCCAAAATCTACCTCATGTTCATCATGTAGTCTTCATGGTTTCCTCTATTCAAGGATATATTATTGGGGTAGATAAGAAAAAATGCAAATAAGATTATAAGTATTTCCATAGAATTTTTCCCTCTGTCAACATAATCACCATTAAAGACATAACGGTTTTGTTCTGAAGGCAGGCCATTCTGCAGGAAGAAACAAAAAAAAGGATGTTTAGAGATGCTGCTATGGTACTATAATAAAGGAAATAGTATTTAAATGAAGTCACATTGCTAGAAAATCTGAAAACCCCTTGCATAATATAGAAATCTAAAATGTAGCACTTCTTTATTTCTGCTGCTTAGAATAAAAACCTCCATATCAGACAACTTGTATGAGTCATCAGAGAAGAGATGACCTCTCTAGCTGTTCTTATGATGCCATCTCTAATTATTTCCTCTACCTATTAAATTAAATGGGACCAAAAGGGACATCAGTCTTATAATAAAATATACGTTTCCATTAATGCAACTGTTTCCAGGAAATTGTGCACTTGCAAACAGAAGGGAGTCATTCAGTTTGAATGGAAGGTAAGAAATCAATGAAAAATTGTCTTCTGACACAAGTTTGAAGGTCCTTATGTTTCCTTACGTGGTTAAAAAATGGATTTAATATATTTACACTGTTTGCAGTGTATACTTCCAAAACTCCTGATGAAGACTATAGTCCAGAGGATATAAAATCTTAATACAGAACTCTAAAGAGTTTGATTCCAGTTGCTTTAATCCTGAAAGCACTACTTGAATTTTACTCACATTGCACTTTGTCCCCATCAGGGCAAGGATATATACTTGAAAGTTCACAAACCTGAGAGGCTGTACATACAGGTATTTCTTACCTTATTTTTTCTCTGAAGATATAGAGCAATGCTTTATTATGAATGGTTACTCATCAAAAGCTAGTATTTTGCATTGATGGTATGTTTCAGTAGATTAATTACCAGTACATCAATGGGTGCCATCAGCTTACAGAAAACCTAGCATCAATTATATGTAGCTTCCTCATTTCCAATCATGAGTATCAGAAATATCATTTCAACCTTTGACTTGCCAGAAAAAGGAAAACTCTGTTCTCACAACTGATATGCACAAGAATTATCAATAGAACGTCTATAAAATCACATCATAACTGTGGAAGCCACTCTTAATAGGTTTGGCAGCATTGCAAGACATCCCACTTTTTGAAGATAGCTACTGTGTCAGTGTCAAGCATTTCTTGTCTTCTTATGGCATTCCCTGGTATACTGCCTTATTGCAGGATGCATGATTTGGCCAGGGGCTCAATTAAATGCTTAAGTTGAATTCATATATTTTTATTTTTTCTTTTGTCCAAATCAGTGTCCTGTGCTGTTTTGTCAGGATGCCGTAGTGAATCCTGGTCTCTTGACCCTGACTGCTCCTTGGATTTTGCTTGTCCTGAGCCCTTTACAGGTTTACTTAGAAGAGGCCTGTGATTGCTCTGAGCTCACAGGAGTGGCAATGTGTGAGACTCTGCTAATGTAGGGGGTTGTAGTGGCTTTAAAAAAGAGAGAGGATGGATTTCAGGAGTGGAACAGACAGCAGAACCTCAGCAGCAGCTTCTGGAAAGATGAATCAATAAAAGCTTTGCCTTAAAACCAATAGGCATGTGAAACACCAGTAGATTGTGAGTATACATGCAACCACTCTGTAGCTGCAATCCTCTTGGAAAGACAGATCTACTGAAGCATTCTCCAGACTCTATAATCCTTTTGGAAAAGCTTACACACCATTTTAGTTTTTAACAAGTTTGTTTTGGACTTCCAACTTCAGTGTGACATTTTAGTTTTGTTCCACACTCATGCAAAATTTCTATTTCCTTTTCTGTGGTTTTGACCAACAATAAGAGCAAAACTAAATTAAAGGCTGTTGCAGCCTCTGACATGCCAGAGAGGCAAACAAGGCCTTCTAATGATTAGCAACTTGCTGCTGGGCATCATTACTGTATCTCCTGGGTTAGTGATTAATTAACTTCCGTTTGTTGTTGGCACTTTCTACAGCTTCAGGCTACGTCTATCCATAGCATCCATTCAACAATCTAACTTAGCAATACATAATTTAAAATTCAAGCATTTCAAGGAATTTCAGAAAATGCTGTAATTTAATGGAGATTAATACAGGGACTGAATGAACCTCACAAACTGACTGTTGAGGAAAAAAAGTAATTATCTTTGCCTCACTCAAACCAGGTTTAATAATTATACACAATCTCCAGCATTGTATGAATAAGCTATATATTGCAAGCTCTGTGTGTTTGCTGAAGGGTAGTTTGTTTTGTTGGTGCTGTGACAAGCCCTGGACAGGGCTCCATGTTCAAGGTGCCTGGTCTGTATGCAGCCCTCCAAAATCCATTTCAGCTCTGCGTGGCTCTGTGCTGACTGAAATCATTACACTCCTCATGGCACTGTTAGGATCACACCCTCTTGTTTAAAGTTATGGGTGGTTCATGCGTTTTTTCCCGATGAAATCCCTTCCAAGTGAAACAGAGTCAGGGATGGAGAAAAAAAAATGGATCCCAGAAGCTGCCTGGGTGCGCTGCTCATCTGAGTAAACTGCTCAGAGGGGACAGAAAATACTCTGTCATCTAATTTGCTTCTAAATAACTAAGCAGCTCTAACATGTGCTCTCTATATTTTCAACCACTTTGAAATGACAAAGTATTTGTCCATTTTATTCTGTTTGGTGGAAGAATTTCCCTAGAAGTTTAACCGAGAACAACTGGGTGTTATCTCTAGTCCTGAAAATCGGTGGGAGTTTTGGCTCTGAATTTATCGAACTCAGGGTTAGAGTTGCTTAGAGGCTTTTTTTTCTCTTTATAGAATCCATTAGAGAGGGCAAAAAGAATCATCATCTGTTTACTACAAAAGAGTAAAATGCAGGCTGACTGCAGTTTTAAATATAACTATTTAACTATCTGAACATTTATCTTCAAAATAGTTATTTTTCCCATTCCAGGTTCTGTGTATGAAACCAATATGTATCATACTCTTATTCCAGCTTCAAAAAGAGAGATTGTCTGATTAAAAGAGCAGCTAAAACACTGCAAGCCCAAGACCACTAAACATAGTTGATTAATAAGAAAAGCAGAACATTGTAAAAAGGTCTGATTCTACTTCACCTAAAGTTCAACAGGCTTCAGGTGTGCACTTGGGCAAAATAACCACATTTCCATTCAACAAGTGTCAGGTAAAGTGTAACAAAGTTGGAAGCAGCCACAGAACTACATTATTTAAACACACGGTTTAGCTCAATTCAGTCTTCATTCAGTGCAGATGAATATATAAGGATCAGACACAAACCTTTTCCCCCGGAAAGCTCAAATCAAAGAGAGTATCTGCTAAATGAAAGGTGGTGATTCATGCTGAAGATAAATGTGAAACTAAATACACAACATTTCCTGCATCTTCAGTTAAATATACAATTATGGAAAAGATAGCCTGGAGCTTAATTTTTTTTCACATCAGTAAAACAGAGCTATGCTTTTTTGACATGAAAAGAAGGATATGTAAAGGGTGCCCAAAGAATTTCTGTTTTGTGAACACTATGTGATCGCTTTCAAGGCTTAAAAAGCTTTCAAACAGCACTTTTTTGTTTCCTGTTTAAAAAAAAATATTAAAAAAAACTCTGCAGGTATCAGTGAAGGACCTAAATGAAAGCTTCTGCATTTTTTTCTGGAGAGTCAAAATTATCCACGGTGTAGTGTTACATCAGGAACTTAGTTAGCTCCTATTTTAGCAGACTTTAGTCAATATGGAATTTAAAACTGTGGCAGAACTTTGGAGACACTGCAAGGAGCCCTTTTAAGTTTTGGCTCATGCTCTAGCTCAGCATTTAGGAAATAACTGTCCCCTAGATCTCCTCCTTCACAGTGGGCAGGAGGATACAGAGAAGGAAAAGTTATGACAAAGACACCAAATTGTTCCAGAATTTCTGTGTGTGGTATATGCACACCTCATATACAGTTCTAACTGTAATAAATCTGTCAGACATAAATATGTTTTCTTAACATCAAGTCATAAAGTAAAAAATGCTACACCTCAGAGAACCTACTTACCTTATAGAATATCAGCAAAAGATCATCCAGGTTTCCATGCAAATCTCCTAAAGGAAACAAAAACGTTTTTTGTGGGTTTTTTCCCATTTTCTCACAGAGGAGGAAGAAACTGGAATTATAAAACTGGAATTAGTTAGTCCTAATAAGTTTTCCCCCATGTGGTCCTTATGTATATAAAAGCAAAAAATGTCACTAAAAGACATTTTGAAATACGATAGTCTTCTACATACTAGTGGATTTAAGTTTACTAAGTAGCCCTCTATGTACTGCACAACTGAATGTCTGCAGGGTTGGATGGAGAGTATCAAGAACTGGCCATGTTATTACACCTCAGTGCTAAAGCCACAGGAACAACAGATTTGGCCTTTTCCAAGAGGTTTGTTTGGAACAGGCAGGGGGATTTCACCCCAACACAAAGATCACTGCAGCACAGATCCCCTCTGCATGTGACTGAATTTCATGCTCACAGAGCCAACCTTCTCACGTCTGTGACTCGCCACCACAAAGCCGGAGAACAGCTTCAAAACCTACCTTGTGATAATATGCTTTCCTGACCAATGATTAGGAAAAGAGAAGTGACATTTTTGCCCTCTCTACATGTTTTCTTTGCAACTTTTTATTAATTGTGAGCCTGTTGAATTCATTCTAAGGGATCCTTCAAGCTATTCAGGTATTCATCACGTATGTGGATGCAACATTTCAGACATATTTAATCTGCATTATCAATTTGAAATGAAAATTAAGAGAGAGATACCTTATTTTAAGGAAATCAACATTTTGGACCAATTATGCTTAAAAATTAGTCATCCATCTTCTGCAGAAGTTCTTTCTGGTTACAAAAGCTTTTAGTTTCAATACAGGGAAGGGATCCCTTTAGATGCTGCTTACACAGTGCAAATGCAATACAAACATGAGGAGGTGTGTTTGCTTAACAAGAACATATGAACAAGTATGAATCTGTGTTTCCTTGGTTTGGAGAGTGATCTTGTTGGTTTGGTTAACAAATTATTGTTTATACAAGACCTCACTTAAACAAACCCTTTCCTGGCAATCAAAGTAGGTCTATAACCACATCTTAAATAACATTTGTTCTGCATGTGTCACAGTACCCTTCCTTATACCACTTTACTATTACACTGATAGCTTTCAAGAGTTATATCACCACTATTCTTCTGTTTTGGAGCTACTGCGTTCTGTGGCGAGTCAGGATACAGCATCCAATTATTCATAATTTACAAAAGTGTAGCAAAATAGATGGGCAATCAGCTCTTAGTTCTTTACTGTGTACACATCACCTCACAGCATTCTGTGAGACTAATTTGTTGGTTGTATAAAGACTGATCCAGTCTTGGGTCTCCTTAGAAATCAGGGTTTATTATAATTTCAATTTATTCGAGATAGTCATGCTGTCAATTAAAGGTCTTTTTAGCCACCCATATAAAGCCCTGATTAAAATTATTACAGAGTAAATTATGATGGCAAGATCTTTTTCTGAGTGAGAGGAGAGAGAGGTGAGATTTGCAGTGATCAAAATACTTGGTAGCATTTTAGAGGTGGAAGTGCAGGAGTATTTAAACTACACTGCAGTGTTAGCTGAATGAATACTGACTCAGAAATGTTAAACAAGAAAAGGAAAGAGGAGATGAGAGACTTTCTTAAAATATTCTTAGTATGACTTGGGAACTTTATTTTTGTTTGTTCCAATTTATGCATTTGTGGGGAAAACAAACAAATATATAAAAGCATCAAGAACTTTCTTGTAATGGTAAAATTTGGAAATGTCTGTATCATTCTCTAAATACTTAGAATATCAACCCATAGCCCAAAGCATTTATCTTCTCTGGCACCTTACCACAGATAGTTATATTCTTGGAGTAGGAAGTTGAAAGACAGGTGATATTTGGCATCAACTTGAGAACTCTCCTAGTTTCGCATAGTAGCTGCAGTATATAGTGGGGATGAAGCAACTGGGAAAAAAACCAAAAACAACAGGTAGAAAAGGAAAACTTCCTAGAATTAGCAATAGATCTCTCTGCTTTATTAATATCAGACATGTATTGCGATTATTATTTATACTGCAGACCTCCAGACACAATTACAGGCTGTATGGCTTAGTGCTGGGGATTAGGAATGTTCATAGCTTTGCATTTACTTCCCCATGAATGGATATGGAGCCCTTAACAAACTTGCTTTACATATTTCCCCATTTTATTTAGACCTTTATCCCTTACATACAACATATTGTTACGCACAAATAATCGTAAGTCCAAACAAAGCCGTGCCATGTAACGCCTCCCTGCTCCACCCTCATGCTGGGAGTGGGCAGCAAAAGGGCTTGCTCAGGAATATAGAGAACAGCCTTCTCAGTGCCCTGGAAGCTGCAGACAGGAAGCTGTGGAGATTTGTGGTATCACTCTGTTCTGCTACATTAGCAATGCTTTACAGTCACTCTACTGTTACAGTGGAGTCTTGCACACTGGAATGAGGTGGTTAACCCTTACACCTCGATGCCTCTGAAAAGAATGAGGTGGGGGACAGAAGAAAGAGGACCAAACAAGGAGCACTTTTAACCCAGAAAAAGGTGATAGTTTCTATGTTATCTGAGAACCTCTTTCCCAGTCTCCTCCACTCTCACTGCTAACCCCTGTCTTGCAGCTTCTAAGGGTTCCCATTCCATATCACTAGTCCCTGCTTCCTCACCAGTGCTGGATCTGGTGGTCATGCAGCAAAGTAGTGAATCAAATGTGGGAACTGGTCTGGCTGAGAACTGACTGCTTTCATTTTATTGTGTTAGCTTCCAGCCAGATCAGTT
Organism: Pachyramphus minor; assembly: GCA_013397135.1. Lineage (NCBI taxonomy): Eukaryota > Metazoa > Chordata > Aves > Passeriformes > Tyrannidae > Pachyramphus > Pachyramphus minor. The sequence continues at coordinate 2,403,990 of VYXB01010567.1, forward strand.
CCCCTAGACAGCTCACCATGCACCTGTATGATCACATGGGCCTAGCAGGAAAGGGTAATGGGGTGTAAAGGAAGGGGGAATATTTCTTTGGGCACCAGTTAAGCCATACATTGGATTGTGGAACTACACCTTGACAGAGATGTAAAATAAGTAAAAAGAAATCAAGCTAGTTGCAATTTACCTGTTCATTCCTGAAAGCATGAATAAGAGCATTGGCATCTTCAACAGTAAGGGGGAATGAGAGTCGTGGCCCATAATATGAGTCCGGAACATCAATTTTCTCTTCCAATTCTGTTATATATAAGCATTCATCCACCCCCTGAGGATCACTAGGGCTGGTGGAAATGGGAGAAACTGGAACAAGAGCTGTAACAGCATGACCAGAAGTAGTTGAATGTAACTGTTTTAACTGCTGCAGTATTACAGTGCCTATTTCCTGTCTTGTGTAGTGGAAGAGCTCCAGGTCTCCCCAGATTGTTTTGCAATACTAAAACCAACCAACCAAACACCCCAAAACAATTCCAGCTTTTGGTTGGCTGCCATGAAACCACTGGATGAAATAAAGTAAACAAAAGTTGAGTGGTGAAAGTAGAGCATAGCTTCTAATTTTCCTGGAACATGCAGAAAGCAGGAACATTGCTAATTGATTCAATCCAGTATTTTCTTGACATACCCTGGAAATGTATCTGAGTGAACAGCAGATTTCAGTGTTCTCTTCTTGTAGATTGTCTTTATCATATATTATTCTAAAAGAGAAAACCAGACCCTAAAGGAAAGTGTTCTAACAGCTCCTAACTCTACAGTTGCAGAGTTGCTTGTGTGAGATGATTGTTGTAAACACCTTTTGCTGGACTACAGGAGAGTTTTCTGCAACCTTGATTTCAATTGGAAATAAATATGTATTATTTATTGCTGGAGGAGTACTTATAGCTATGGCTCAAAACTTACAGCAGCCAAACCCAGCATGTGGCCTCATAAATGATCAGATTCATAAACTTGTCTTGCAACTGGATAAAATCCATATTAAATAAATAAATAAATTAATAAAAATACACTCTGGATTAAAAAGACCCACCTTTTTATCAGCACTTCTGCTGTGAGCTGATTAGCTTATTTAGTGCTAATGTAATGTTACATTCATCCATGTAAACGGATTAAGTCATCAGGTGACAGCAGGGTGCTCAGGGCTCACTGTTTCCACCAAGTACAGTTTGATTTGCAGTCTTCCACCACAGTTACAGCTTTGTGTGGCCAGACAACAGAACGTCCCCTATGGACTGAAATTGCTGGTTCACACCCAGTGATCAGCCAGGCACATTTGTGTCAGTTCTCGTTCTCGCTCTAGCAGCAGTCTCTGGATGGCATCTGCCCCCGCACCCAACCTCTCAGGAAGTTTGTGGCTGCCGACCACGGAGCCAACTCCTCAGACCACCCAAATTCCTCATTTCTTGCCTGTTTTAGCCAGAGGCTCTCCTCATCTGACATGACTACTTCAGATTCAGTGGTCTTCTCAGTATTTCAAGCCAGGCAGACACCTGCCCGTGCCTGCTGCTACTCCTCCCTTCCCTTCCTGCATGAAGCAGTCTTATTTGTCACTTCACCTCTGAACATGAACTTGCCTTCCTTGCAGTCTCGCTTCCATTTTGCTAAATGCCTAAGCTGGGACACCCAATCTCCTTCCCTGTAGAGCAAATCTCTGCAAAGTACACCCCATTTTCCACTTTTGGATGAGTTGTCAAAAGCCAGTCATGGTCATTACCCTTAGAGTGCACTTACATCTCCTCAGGCAGTCTTTCAGCTATTTTAAGGCTTCTTCCTGCACAGGATGACTGTCTCATTTCAGAGTGGTCAGTAATGGATGACCTAATGCAGCCTGGGGATTTGCACACTGGCCAATGAGTACCCCAGCTCATCACACGCTCTTTGCAGGACTAAATCTGAAGGATTCACAGAATCACAGAACATGCTGAGTTGGAAGGGACCCACGAGGATCATTGAGTCCAGCCCTTAGCCCTGCACAGGACCATCCCCAAGAGTCACACCATGTGCCTGACAGCATTGTCTAAATGCTTCTTGAACTCTGTCAGGCTTGGTGCTGTGACCACTTCCCTAGGGAGCCTGTTCTAGTGCCCAGCAACCCTCTGGTTGGTGAAGAACCTTTTTCTAATATACAACCTAACCTCCCCTGACATAAATTCAGGCAGCACCATCTCATTTTAGTATTGTAGTCAAAGCTGTCAATGCCCCTTCAGTTTGTATTGAAACACAAGGATGAAAAGTCTAGTTCAGGAACATGTGTCAAGACAGAATGAAACACCCTCTTCCAGCATCTGCATCTCTCCACTGGCTATGGGAGCACAGGCAATGACCTGCTTTGTACTCTGACATCAGAGGTCTAGCCCAATCAACTCAGTGAGTTGAGCCTTCACTATTAACAGACCCCTTACAACTACCCTACAGCCATATCCCATGTTAAACATGAAAGCCCACAGCTAAGTGGAGTCTGTTTGGCCACAGAAAGCCCAAGGACTCAGTTTTCCTGACAAGATCACCTCACCAGGGAAGTTGTTTGAAGCAAGTCAGAGTCACCACTGCCAAGGGTAACACTGTTACCCTCACTACCATGGGGGTACCTGAGAGCACCTCTGACTCCTGAGAAGTGCTCTTACCTATGACAGATACTGATCCACAGCCATCAGGTCAAAGCCAAATGGTCCTTCAGACTACAAAGACGATGAAGATTTCTGTAACACTTCAAACATTTATTCCTTCACTCCATTAGCACTATAAGCTTCAAGCAGCTGTAACTTATTCCCCACTGCCAGAATCACTCTATGCAAAAAATCTTGGCAGGGTGTTAAAGCTGTAAGAAAGGCATCATGGGGAGAAACACTGCAGAAAACAACACCTCTCTTTTTGTTCCCCTTTGAAGAAAGGCTCCAGAAAGTGTGGTTCCTGCCCTGGTGACCTTGAGAATTACAGCCAGTAGTGTCTTAGATTTCCAGTCCCACTGTTTTTTCCAGGATGTGTTTGCAGGCTTCTCACCCTCAATGTGCCCACAAAAGAGTGCGTAAATGGGTCACCTTTTGCTGGAAAGACAGTTTCCAGCTTTCTCTGACCAGAGAACTTTCCATTGAAAGTCTGAGTAGGTATGAAGATTTTTTGGGGGAAAGGAGGGAGAAAAGTGTAAGTAAAAAAGGTTTTTATTCTTACTTCCCACAAATCCTTGCAAAATAGCCTTTAATAAGAAACAGAACAAGAGCAAGACACTCAGCTATATAATATCCCAATCAGAAACTGTACTGACATCTTAAGGAGAATAAGAGGATGAAAAAAGCTGTAGGGTATAACAGATAAACAATCACATCAAAAGCATTACTGTGTTAATGAGATGGTGGCTGCTTTCTCTCTTTGAAAAACATAATCTGAAAAAAAAAGATTAAAAAGAGGAAAGTGACAAGATGAATACTGGAGATTGAGTGGTTTATTATGTAAGAAAAACCACAGATCACAAAATTTTCAGTTAGCTTTCTCATCACATACTGGGAAGAACAGGCAACCTATTCCATGGTTAAAATATTATGTACTGTCTTCTTGGAGATGGTTTTTGAACCACATGCTATTGGTCTAATTTAAATGAGCACGCATCGATTAAAAAAAAAAAAGCCAGAGAATTGCGGGGTTTAGAAAATGCTTGGGAATAACAAAGTCAATATGAAGCCTCTCTGCTTGTTATGTTTACGTTCACTGTGGTTCACATCCTAAGATGGTGATTCAGCAGAAGTGGAAGCAGTTCCTTAAGAGCACTCTGTTCAGCAGTGGTTTTGCTTATATCAGTGGGGTTAGCTTGGGTGCTGCAAAGGTCACTTCCAGAGGGAAGCAATCAAGAGCTTAAAGTAAAGAATGCACACAGTCAGTAGCTGGATAGTGTAACCACAACCAACACAAAACACATTTGATATGCAATGTCTCAAAAAAAATCCAAGTCAGCGCCTTTGCATAGGCAGCCTTGGCCATCTCTCTATTAAATATGCACCTTACAGAATTCTTCTGTTTTATTTTGGGATCTGTAACATGGGATGTTGGAAAGGGGGAAATAAGAAACCAAGACAAAAATAAAGCCTTTGGAGCAGTTATCAAGTCTTAACAATGTCAGTCCTAACAGATGAAAGTTCTAATCAGGCAAGACGAATGGACACTCTACCATAAACCCTACAATTTATCATATGTTTCAGCCTTAACCATATCTGCAGTTCCCCATATCTACACGACCAAGAAACAGTTCCCCAGTGCAGTGGTGACAAGGGGCAGCCCACAGTACCCTCCACCTCTGTCCCTGTGAAGGTGAGGCTTGGATATCCACCTGCCCAGGGACAGCCTGTGCATGCAGCAGTGTGCCCTGCATCAGCCATGTCCTGAGCCCTAGCAAGTCACCTGGCACCTCACCTTTGTTCCTTCTGTCAGTAGATACAGTTAATAAAGGTGGATAAATCATATCTACAACAAGAAGAGGTAAAATTTCATTTAAATATTATAAAGAAAATAGAGATTAACACTATTTTTCCAAATCTCAGATCTAGCACTATTTTCTTTCCCACTCAGGTGGAAAAGCTGAACAGAGGTGCACTATCAGCATAAGTAAATAGATAAAGTGAACAGTGTCTGATTTTCTTTACATTTCCCAACTCCTTCCCAGGAAGTTAAATGACTAATGCAGATTTTTTTTCTTTTAAGAATACAGCAGTAATGGGGGGAAAAAAATCAGAGAAAGGACTATTGTGTCATCTGCCTTGACTTTGGAGCAAGGCTCAAAGTAATTTATTTTTCTGCAGAGCACAGAGAGCATTAGGGACTCTAAAGTATTTAAGAAAGAAGAATTGCCATTTCTACCACTTGTCATTAGAACACTGAACCACTTATGGTTTTGATGGTGGTTTTATCCTGCTATCAAAGTATCTTGTGCAAATTTTAATTGGAATAACCCATGGCTGGACCAGATGAAAGAGAAAGGGCATGCTCCTGTAATGCAATAAGAAGGAGACAGCCTCATTTTTAACTCCTCTGGGATTAGATCTATTCTGAATTTATCCAGGGAAGTCATGTTTGTTTTCTGGACTTAGGAATCACGTTGAGTCTGTCCTTCTGTTCAGTTTGACCTCAAAAGTAAGTTTTGTCTAAGGATCCCAAAATACTTCAAAAATTAAAGGTTATTCTTTTAATAACTGAAGTTTAATTAAGATGATTTCTAAAGATTTATCTGCAGCAGTTTAAATTTATTTCATTTTTAATAATTCACATACTGATTACATGTTTTGCAGTGATATCTAGAACAAATTAAATTCAAAAGTGGTCCAGAACTGCTGAAACAATAGCAAAACCCAAAACAAACAAAAAGATAAAAAAGAAGAGCAGCGTCTTTGAAGGCAACATCTTTGATTATATCTGCCCTCAACCGACTGAAGACAGTCTTTCTGAATAATCACATCTCAAAGTTTAAGAAAACATGAATAGAAAGGGGTGAAAATTGGAGTCCATAGGACTAGCATGAGAAAAGCTGCAGGGCAGTAATGTATAAGAAAGCACTCTGAGAATCTCTGAGTATTCTTATAAGGACAACAGGTACCTGTTCTGACTTACATCTTGACTCACTGAGTAGATATTGAGCAGTGTCAACACTTACAGGATGAAACTCATATTACAGTATTTGGCAAGTCAAACCTCAACCCCAGTACATGCCATAGGCTGTAAACATCACATTCAAAATTAACTTTCCTCACATCAGGTTTTTCAAATAGAATCTCCACATTACTTTTATGTTTATCCTTACCTGAATTAGGATTAGTACAGTGATCCAGCATGAATGAAAAAAACTTGGATAGCTGAGTAAGAAAAAGAAAAGAACAAACACACTGATCAGTTTAGGAGATCCAACAAGCATTAACATTCTCTTTCCTTACTGAATTACTAGCAATTTCCCATTTAGGGGGATCTAAGACACTACTGTATGTTCCCATAGCATCAGCCTGTAATAATGACACAACTGGTGTCCTTCTACAGAAATAGCTCTCTCTCTTTCCTTCTTTGCTATGAATTCACAGATTGACACTATATGAATACATAAAATGTTCCAGGGCTGTATCAGTTCTGCTGACATTTTTGGGTGTAATTCAACCTGCCCATCACCCAGACTATTTGCTTAGACTTGCTTTGTAGTCAATAGAAAGCAACTGCTAGAGTGCAGTGAACTGACTTTAGACACAGATGCTACGATAAACACGAAGGCCTAGAAGTTCCTAATATCCTGTATTGACCCTAAAGGAAGCCTGGGCTCATGTGCTGAGACACTGTTGCACATCTGTTGCCTCACTGACATGCTTAAGATCACTCATAGTGTGGTGACCTGCTATCCCTGGCTATTAGAGCTGCTCTACAGGAACCTCTAACCTATGCTTGTATGGGCAGAATGGTGTCCTGATGCCTATGTAGTTATACACAGATACACACATATATATGTGTACACACAACTTAGTTCACATGTGAGGAGGGGAAGCGTTTTTTTTAATCAGGATCCAGCCTTGTAGGAAAAAAATAACCTCACACTCATTTTATTTGTGCAACCTCAGTGCTTTGGGGATAATGTAACTGCTTGTACAGGAAGAATGGAAGATTACAAACCTGTAGTTGATCTTGTTCATCAGCATATTCGATTGAACGGAAGATACTCAGAGAATAGCGGCGCCTCATCTCTATCCGGGCCATTGTGGAGCGGTACCAGTTCTGGATGAGGATGGCAGCTTTAATGACTGTCAAAACAGAGGGCAATGCACTATACATGGATGCAGTGTCATCTACAATGGAAACACACATGCTGCCTTGGCAGAATTTTGCAGACAGACAACAAGTTCAGTCCATTGTGCACAGTCAACAAACAGTAAGGTGAAGCCCTGTAAAAGTGAGACTGGAAAGCTGTTTCCTGGTAATACATGATGCCTTCACTGTTTCTGTCTTCAGACACGGATCCCAAACTAGCTGACTTGCTCAGGCCTATATTGTCACTAAGCTTCCTCATTTCATTGTCCTGAAGACAAGTACCCATATCGGAAGTCAGTCATTCATGGGCAGTATGTGTGTTATGGGAAGGTGAGGAAAGAAAGAAGAGCAGTTTGGCCTACCAACAGAATGCATTTCTCTATCAAGGATGCAGTAAAAAGCTTGAGATTTTGCAAGCTGTAACATGAACCACGCAATGACAGCATTTGCAACAGCCTCTTCTACCAGGAAGTTTTTTCCTGCACAGCTGCATCAGCAAGCCATCAAAATTCAAACACTGGGATAAAATGTTAGCAAATTATATTGAAGGACAGAATACATTGCTTAAATAGACAAGCCAAAAGGCATGCAGGTATATCTTTGGGTAGCTTCGTGAACAAAGGAACACTTCCCAAGAATTCAATGGAACGTGCCAGAAGAGCATTTTTGACTATGTGCTGAATACACATTCTACACAGCACTTTAAGAAGTTGTGTCTACTATTGTCTCAGTCTAGAAAACTTCTGGAAACTTCACTGAAGGACAATTACCAGGATGTAGCATTGTAGCATGGAGGAAAGAGCCTGCTGCCTACAGGCCCCATTCATGCCACAGAGAGATCACATTCCTTTAGCTGCTCAGATAAAAGTTTATTAACAAATAAAAATTCATGCTAATACTTTTTCCCCTGCAAAATAGTAAAGAAAATCTCTGTACCAGAGGGACAACAGTTTACACTAATCAATTATTTTTAACTGATCATCAGGAATTTTGAGACTTGGATGAGTGGAACCCCTGAGTGAGAATGATTTTTTTTCTTAAACTGATAGTTATGCAGGTAAAGAAAAACCTTGGTGGAAAAGTGATTCTATTAATAAATGTGTAACATTAAGGAAGCCTTTTTATAAAAGTGCTTACATATGCTATAACAACACATTGTTTGCGCATTTTACCATTAATGAATATACAGTATAGTTAAAGTGGTAAAGTTTTCTACTCCAGACAAGACCAAAATCAGTAAAGACTCACATCCTGTAGATACCACACCCATCCTAGAAAAATCCGCCTGCCCGAAGGAAATGTGATCCTTATGGCTAAGAACATCCTTCATACCCTACATAAACTCAGAGATTTCTTTCATTTTCTGTCCTTTCTGGAATCCCCCACCACTGCAGACCTGAAAGCCTGACACATCACAGCGAGGCTGTCACCAAGGATTCTGTTTAGAAGAAAAAGGGGCAAAGCACAGTCACCAGCATAGAAACTGATTTCCAACATCAGAGCCATTAAACTTCTCATTAAACCCCCTTGTGTTGCTTAATGGTCTTGAGCACTTAACATGGCACAGTTCCACTGGTATCACATAAGACAGAGACATATCAGTCACTGAGGTTAATGTTGCAAATCTAACAGAATATTTCCTGTCTTTGTTTTTTTTTAATTGTACTTATTACAGTGCTGTTATTCTCAGGACTGAATCAGAACATGATTTTCACACATGGCTAAACTGCATCTGTAAAAAAAATTGTTGTCAGTTGCAGAAGGTCTCTACACCAGCAAGTACCTGTTAAATTTGTGTTGTTAATGTATTAGAGGGTTGTACAGCCTCGGGCTGCAGATAGAATGATGGTTCAGCATCACTTGACTACTGCTGAAGTATAGAAGGAAAACCATCCAGCAAGTGAGAAGACAAAACACTGCCCAACAAGCACACAAAACCATAAGCCAGCACTGGGCTAACCAAGTCTGTCCCACATCCATGTGTGTTGATGGCTGTAGACTGATAAAGACTACAGCTTCTCACGCCCACTCCAAGCTTATATGGTCTCAGAAATATTCCCAACTAGCTCATCCCCAGGGCCTTGCAAGGCACATATATGCAGAGCATGCAAACCCAAAGAGGAAGGGCTGCCTCCCAGTCACAGGTAGGTCTGGGACTCCAGATGTTTCCATTCTACTTTCACATAGCATCGAAGCTGCTATGATCACCAAGTAGCATCCACAAAGCTCAGGGTACTCTTAAACCAGTCAGCTTGGATCCCTGTAGCCATGTGGCTCCCTACTTTGTAACCACCAGTTTACTGGGGCTCGTGTCCTGGTTTGGTAGCCAAAAAGAGCCTTCCTTTTCAACCATGGCTGCTCAGCATAGTAATGTCCTAAGACACTACCCAGTGCCATGTAACATGGCTCTCTGCAGACCTGTAAATTGTGCTTTAATGACAAATTTTGAAAGAGAACACGAAGGATCTGAACAAAGGTTTGAGTCACTCCTGCCCATGCAGAGCTTGGTGTGTTCATTCCAGGGTGGGGTATGATTAAAAGCAGGGGGACGATGCACAGATTAATTGAACATTTAACCAGAGACTGTGGAGACTCTCAACTGACAGCCTCAGAAATTGTCAGGGAGAATGACAGGCCAGAAAACTGATTCTGATAGTCATTGCAATAGCTCTGCTTTAGCACACTTCTTTCATAATCAGGGTCACCCAGCAACAGAGAAATTGGGGCAGTTTGCCCAGGAATCCTGTGGTGTGAAAGGCCATGAAAAGTCCCCCTCAATACCTTACCCTCTAAGCTTTGCCAGTGACACAGCGAGCACAGACACATCTGAAATTTTGCTTCTGTCCCAGATGCTGTGAATCTTCTACAACCCAATCTGTTGATGTTAGAGGTGGTCTGAAGTTGCCTTCTGACCTCAGCCAGCATCTAAAATCTGTGCACTCTTTTAACAAGAAAATAATTTTCTCTGAATGAGTATTTTGACAACGCAACTGTGGGGAAATGTTACCTTGCAATCCTCTTCTGGTGTTACAGAGAGAACAACCACTTGCCCTAAAGACAAAGGCAACACTCACCTCTCTCTGACTTTCTGTCAGGTACAGATCTGTTGCACCCCATGGTTCCAGTGCTGCTGCTTATCTGTTTTAATTGCTGCTGACATGGAGCATGTTCCTCTCAGCTGTTAGCATTGCACACATTTCCTGTGCTCATTCTTCAGTGATGAGGACTAGACTCCTCCGGGCTCCTCAGCTCTTCCTAGCACTCCTGCCAGGGAGGAGATTGGGAAGGAGGGACAAGGAGAAAAAACCAAAAGTGTTTGACAACACAGAATCTGAAATACCTACAGCACAATTGTACAGCACATCCTACACAAACTGGGCCTGATGAACCATACTAGGTTTCTTTTCCATGTCTGATTGCTCTCAGCTTCCATTCAAAAGAATTTGACTCAGTAATTAATACAGTTTACTTCTTACATGTTAGCTTGAGGTTAACATGTTAGGTAAAAGTGCACCAGTGATTTCTTAATCAGAATAGAATAGCTATTTAAAACCTTACTACTAGGGACAAGGGACTACAGAGTCATGTTACTCTTCATTATTGTGATTTGAAAATTCAAACTGCAGAATTTTAAAGACTTTAAATTACATCTGATACTACTGCTAAAAAAACCCCAACCCTCAGCCCCCCTAACACTCTATGGATTTTAAAAGGTGCCCTACCACCCCATTTATCACTTTATCCCTCAGTGTCACCACCACCAAATTTACCAGGAGAAACAGTGCTGTAGCAAATCACTTCATTATTAGATTTCATTTAAATAAAATATTCAATTTTCTGCTGCTTTTCTACTGAAACAATTAAAAGAAAAGATTTTGTTTCATTAAATAAATGAACAAAGTACATTTTGAAGCGAAGCCATTTGGATTTTTGTCCTGGCACTTGCTCAGCTCTTCACTAAGTAATATCATTCACTAATGCAATACATTCCCTAATCAAAAAGTTCAAATAAAGACAATTCCCCTGAGATGCAAAATGGATCAATTTCTAAGTAACAAGAAAGTCACTGATGCTCTGAGATACTGAACTTTGTTTTAGCTAAAGATTTCTTATGTGATCACACATCCCCCTCTCTCTCCTTGTCTCCAGGGATACATGTCTGACATCTAAATTATTCCATTTGTTGTTTTGTTTCATTGATATTCCTTTTAACTTGAGGTTTAAAACAAAGAAGAAATTAATCAGCATAAAATGAATGCTTAACTACTATTTTCCTTTGGCTTTACTAGCAGAAATAAAATGAACAGAAGGATACAAGCCAAAAAAAAATCATAAATGCATTACTAGCTGACCTTCAATAATTAGAAAACATTTATAGTTGTGGGACTATATGTGTAGTTTTTTACATTCATTGTTATGTATGATATCCTGTCATGTCATTTCACATTAATATCACACAAGTCTTTATAGGTCTGGGGCTATTTTAAAATACCACACAAGGGTATCCTACACCTTATGAGTCAGTAATTATTTCAGAAAAGAAGGATTTGAAGGTTTTTTCCCCACAATGGACTGCTTTATTTCCTTCTGAAGGAGCTATCTTGAAATACAAAGAAGTGCTGTTACATTAATTTTGAGCCAGTCAATAGCTTTGACAGCAACAAATACAGCACCGGTTTTGCTAAAAGCTCAAATTTGTTTTCTGTCCAAACAATTAGTGCTCTCCTGTACACCATCTCCTCACTTGTCCTCTTAGGAGAATCTCATCTTCATTAGTCCATCAAACAAGCCAGACATGACTTGAACTGTGATCAGAATAGGACTGAGAGCAAGATAGAACTTACAGTCTAAGTCCTTCCGCAGCAAGACTGTCTTGCTTAAAGGGCAATTGCAACTGGGGAATGGGAGCCCCAAACAGAACCATCATTCCTCTCAAGAGAGGAATGATGGTTCTGTTTGGGTCTTTCAATGACTTAAGCTTTTCTCCCAGTCATCCCCACTCTTCCCTTCACATACCTCTAAATTCCTGGACTTCTAGCACCTCCTTGAACAAAGAAATAAAAAGATAGAGACACAGGGACAGAAATTATTGTGATAGCAAGTAAATAAAGACTGAAACATACTCCTCTTGGAGGAAAACTTGCACAATATATCCTATCATTAAAGCTCTTAAAAAGGCCAAATCTGGCCATCAGTGAGCTAGTCCAGGGGAGTAATCGTCACCTTTAGTCCCAAATATCTGCATTCTAGAATGGACATAACAAACATTCAAGTACCTTTTCCTGATGGCTTTTCAGCTGGCTACAGAGACATCTTGGCTGCCAGCCTGCATGCCCAGACTCCAGGCCATGAGAGTAATTTCTCTGAGCTACTTACTATGCAGTGTACCAGTGTCTGGTGAAGAATCATTTTCCATTACAAAATTCCGCCCAAATACTGGCTGATGAAATGGAAAGCTGGGATTTTACCAAGGTATTGAAAAAGAGACAAGGTAGCTGAATGAGAATTTGGGACACAATGCTGTGTTAACATTCTGGATACTATACCACTGATTTACCTTTAAGAAAGAATCTGTCATGTTGACTAAAAAGCAGGCAGTAATTCAATTTCTACAAGCCAGTGATCTGTCCCGGTTTTAGACATAACTTCAAGAAATTGCTACATTTCTCTCAGTTCAGCAAAAAGGCAATTTTGCAATGGACAGGCTCTGAATACACAGCCCATCCACTGAAGCAAAAGGAAGTGTCTTTGCAATCATGCCAACAGACATGCACAAAGCTAAGCCAGAGTGGCACATGCTGCTCTTTTCTGGACATGAGTCGCTGAAGGTGTGCTCAGAAATTTGGAGTTCAGAACCCAAGCTGTCAAGAGCCTGATTTACAGAGCTAATGAACCAGCATCATTTGATCCTGATGTAACAGGTGCTGCCCAAAATCAATCATGCCTCCAGTTTGTCAGTCACATAAAGACTAAGCTGCCTCAAGAATAATGGGAATCTTGTAAAGATTTATAGCTGACTTTTAATGAAATCAGACAGCAGGTCCTTTGGGCAGAGAGCCATCCATTCAAGCACACCTTATCTTTTAAAACAGATGAGCTGTGCTACTGGCAGACAAGTGTAAGGTAGGACAAGGCTGAGGATATAGGAGACATATGAGTGAGAGCCACTATGTTTTAAGTTCTTATTCCTGCATATTTCCATTTGTTTCTTACCTTTGGTATACAAAAATGAAAGACTTCTCTTTTTATTTTGGTTGGGATGGAGTTTCTGTAATTATGCTACTTCCCCTAGAAGTTGTTTCAATGGCTATCTCCAGCAATGTGCCTCCTTGCACTACTCACCCCTTTCTCAACCATATTTCTGAACAGGTAGCTATGATCTCCTCCCATAACATGTCTTAGAAGGTACATGGAGTTGGAAAGGTGCTAAGACAGGGACAGTTTCCTGCATAAAGATTAGACAGATGGATGGGTGGATGCTTCCAATGGCAGAGGCTTTCCTTTGATGCCATCTTATCCACTGTTCAGTTTACTGTGACTTGCAGATTTCCTTTAGAATGGTTTTCCTTTGGAAGTGAGGACTGCAGAGAACTGAGAGATGCTATAACAGGGTTTTGTGATGGATTTGCTTCTGTGTATTGCTGAGGGAATGAAGCTGGAAAGAGCAAAATACCCTAGAGAGAAGAAGGTAGACATTAAATGGCAACACCCAGGTCAGGACCTGCACAAGGACAACTCTTCCAAATCATCTTGTTACGATTGTCAAGGATGGGAATCTAGAGATGAGTTAAAGATTTAATTAGTTAAAAAACCCATCCTGTGGAAAGTGGGATGAAGCAGCCACTGTAAACTAACAGAATGAAATGGAACCTGGCTATGGCACAAGAACTGTAATTTTGACACCAACACTGAATTTGGTCTGCCAAAGGGCTGATATGAGAACATCAAACATAGGCAAATCAATATGTGTTTAGGTTTCCATTATTTTACATCCATAGGACAAACTAAGAAGGACTTCCAGTGATTGTATATATCTGAAAGAAAGAAACAAGAAAGCCTTTTTGTTAACAGTTAATTTCTTCAGCCTGCTCAGAGAAGCAAGGCTAATTTCAATATAGAACTGATGGAATACTTTTTTTCAAGTGGCCACGTTGATAGACCTCAGTGTTGCGGCCAGGAATCAATAGGGAATGGATGTAGTAACACACAGGAGAGCCAGCAAAGCCTGGAAGTGAATAGGATGGAGACAGACTAGTTTTTTAAGGTGGACTCATATTCCTGAGCCAAAAAATACACTGCAAAAAGAAATAAATGCAAGAGCAGAAGAATGATGGAAGAATGCCAGTTCATGTTATTTATAATCAAAAAAAGGATACATTTACACAAACCATTTTCACTTTTTTTTTGTGCAAAAAATAACCAAACAAAGGAAGCAGTCTCATTTTTTTTTTTTGGTGCAAGACTTTGAGCAGAATGTTTTTTAAAAAGGGGCAGAGTATCAAATACAAGTGTACAAATGGAGTGCAGATCACCTTGAAGAATCAGCAAAGCCATCATATCACTTTCCAGAAATCTTAAATGCCTCTAGGGGGAGATTGCTCTAAGACACGAGGAAAAAACTGAAAATCCTGAAGCAAAGTTGGTTCTAGTAAACTGGATCCAACTGGAGCACAAAAGTTAACACCCTTTAAGCAAAAAGGTGGATTACACACTGTCCTGCAGTTAATGAGCAGGGTCTTAATGACATCCTGAAAAAGCAAAGCTTCAGAGTAAATATGTGTTGAAATATGAGCCACTTTAAAAATTAAATTCATGCTTTAGTATGATTTCAATAAAGTTTAAGTTAAGCATCAGAACAAGATTAAAAAATACCATCATAAAAATTACTTTTCCTAAAACAAAGAGTACATGGAATACAGTAGTCTGAAAACTATTTGATCTCATCTCACCTGTACTCAGAAGTTCTGGATAACTGATTTGATCCAGGTCAAACTTTAGTGTTTGAAGCACACTGATTTTTCTCAGGGTAAAATCATAAATAGTGCCGCATTCAACTGTCATTTTGTAAATATATTATTTAAAAGTGAGTTAAATATATATATACCCCACCCAAACATTACCTTTTTTTCTTTCTGCTTCAGCAATACATAGATTTTTTCTACAAGAGTACCTTTAGAAGATTCTTTTTTTTTAAGAGAAAGCAACCCTTGATGGGTGCAGCTCTGCAGAAGAGGTGTTCCAATTCTCTCTGGGGCTCTGGAGCTCAGGCAGCTGCAATGCACTTGCTCTTCACCTATTTATACAGCTTCCTGAGAGGAAATTTCTTGAATGCTGCTCTTCAGAAACAGCCAGGGGAAAATGCTGTTTTCATCGTCCAAACTGGTGTGAAAGCTCATGGCTGCAGCCCTCCAGCTGTGCTGTATATGTGCTGTAGCAGAGCTGTTTTGTCACCATGCCTCTTGAATCTCGGGCAGAGAAAGGGATGGGCTGAAGTTGTCTGCTTCACATCTGAAGTCACATGATCTCTTTCGGCCTTTCTGCTGTGTTGAGGCAATGATTTGCATTTTAGCAGATCCAGCACACCGGAAAAAAACATAAGGCTGTCCAGATATTTGGTCATCTGATGTGACTGGCATGCTTATGAAAGCCCTTAAGGAAAGAAATACTGCATTTACCACAAGGTATTGTATCTGCATGCTAATGATATAGGTGCTCTCCAAAACAGTCATACAAAATCACAGACTATGCTGAGTTGGAAGGGACTCACAAGGGTCATCAAGTCCAGATCCTGGCCCTGCCCAGGACCATCCCCAAGGGTCTCACCATGTGCCTGAGAGTGTTGGCCAAATGCTTCTTGAACTCTGTCAGGCTTGGTGCTGCGACCACTTCCCTGGGGAGCCTGTTGCAGTGTCCAACCACCTTCTGGGTGAAGAAGCTTTCTCTAATATCCAACCTAAACCTTCCCTGACACAACTTAAGGCCATTCCCTTGGGTCCTGTCACTGGTTACCAGAGAAGAGATCAGTGCCTGCCCCTCCTCTTTCCTTCACAAGGAAGTTGTAACTGCAGTGAGGTCTCCCCTCAGTCTCCTCTTCTCCAGGCAGAACAGACCAAGTGCCCTCAGCTGCTCCTCATATGCCTTCCCCTCACGGCCCTTCACCATCTTCGTTGCCCTCCTTTGGACACCGTCTAATGGCTTAGGATCTTTCTTACATTGTGGTGCCCAAAACTGCACACAGTATTCCAGGTGATGCCGCCCCAGTGCAGAGCAGAGCAGGACAATCCTCTCCCTCAACTGGCTGGTGGTGCTGTGCCTGATGCCCCCCTGGACATGGTTGGCCCTCCTGGCTGCCAGGGCACTGCTGATTCATCTTCAACTTGCCATTGACCAGAACCCCCAGGTGCCTTTCCATGGCACTGCTTTCCAGCAGTTGTCCCAACCCAGGTGCAGAATCCAGATAACGGGACAAATATGAAGCACTCAAATCTTCTGTTCAGAAGCACCGCGCTAATGCCTGTACACTTCATTTCTTCATGTGCATGCACATGTTCTCACCATAAATGCGTGATTGGAACTCTGTGGACTCAGTTCATGTTTTGGCTTGTCTGCTCCTTCTGTGATTCCTGGGAAGGGATTGGGCAAGCCAAGAACGCTGCAGCCTTGCTCCCCTGTGCGGTCAGGGAGACATGGTTCTGCCTGCTCTGACATCAAACCCTGATACTCAAAACTAGGAGCTGTCAGTAGAAGTATGTTATTGTAGTATCACCAGTACAATCTTGGGCCCAGTCCTCAACATCACTCACCCTCATCAGGTCACTTTTCCCCCAGGCTTTCTTGCCACCCCATCCCAAAAGCCAGGGAGGGGCTGCTTTCTGCAGTGCAGTGACGGAACAGAGCATAGCAGCCACTCCTGTGGGGCCTGCAGATTCAAAGAGGACCAAAAATTATAAAGCATGCTGTGATGGGAGAAAGCTCCATGTGAATGGGCACAAGATGGAGATCACTGTGCCACTTGCTCTGAAGCCTCTCCATGTGATGGAGTCCCACCAGTACTGGATAGGGAGCAAAGGATTTCTGAGAACAGAGGCAAACAAAGAAAGCTCTTCACATTCCTACCCCTGCCCCTGCCCCAAAGGTCTAATAATACCATAATATGGTATTTTCAGGAAACTTTTGCCATCAGTCTAGTAACAGTTCTGGTTTGGCATCAAAAACCACTGTAATGATCAAACTTTTTTAAGACAGACCTTTATTCAGGTGCAAAAGATATCTAAAATGCCAAACCAGCAAAGCAGAAGGCATATGACTGACTGAGCTAGTCCTTTAAGATTCTGGACGCCCAGACACAACCTTTCACTTTCAATGCTGTTCTTCTCCTTTGAGACAAGACAGTAAATGGAAAGCACATCAAGCGCAATAATTCTGCATGGCCCAGAAGAGTTTTGATATTTGTTTTTCTGGCAGGATGCATTTTCCCTGATCAGAGTTACAGTAGCTAATCATTTATGTATGATCAGGCTGTTATGCCAAAATGCATGCAAGCGAAAATACATCACAACCTCTTTCCACTGCACTCTTGGGATACACATTATTTATAAACATTTACTGTACCTGATAAATTCATCTATATTGCCATTTACCGAGATCTCTGCATAATGAGAGGCTACAAGGTTTGCTCCAATGGCCAACAAATCCATCAGAAACATTTCATCCAAGGTCAGTGGCAGAGAGATCGAACCCTTAGCAGTTAGGTTCTTTAGGACATAAAATCTCCACTGCATATTTTCTTTTGTTACTCATGGAAGTCCTTCATCCTCTGTCTCAGTGATGTGATGTGACCCAGCAACCTGATAAAGAATCAGTCTTGCTGGACTGAGCCACCTCTCCAGTTACCTATGGGGATCACAATAACATGCAAATTGAGCAAACACAAATGTGCTTTCCAAATTAACCTTTCCTGTTGAAGTCCAGGGAGACAGGCCATACCAAACAACGCCATTTTCCTTTCTACAAAGGCAAAGAGAACATACCAGTCCCACCACTAAGGTCACACATACCGCTGCTTTTGTATTCAGCAGTCATGTATCACATGCACATTTAATATGCTGAAAAGAGTTTTAGCATCAACAGCTGTAAAAGAGAGTAGGCCAAAAAATTCTGACAATATGTGGTTGATCAGTCTAGCATAACAAGGAAAAACCCAGTGATGTTGCTAATGTAGAAACTGGGACATCCTTTTACAGGCAGCCCTTCGTGATGTAATGACATACATTCTGTTTTCCAAATACTTTAGAAACATTAACCTCCTGAGCAAGCCTCCGTGCAGGCATTCCAAATACATAATTCAAATTCTGCTTCAGGCTTATTTCTCAGAAGCACCCACTACAAAGTGATGTAACTGATATTTTTCAAAAAGACTGAAGATAATCATAGTTGAAGTGAATTTGCTCCTTCTAAGCTTTGACCATGATTTCCCCTCCTCTTGCCCTACCAAGCTCAAAGAAGTATTTTTATGTGACCCAACAAAGTATTTTAAAATACTAGCCAGGGGACAAGTCCCTCACTAAGAGACTTTGATGTCCAGTGACAAACAAAAAAGAAAAAAAAAATAGATAAAATGAAGAGAGAAATAAATATCCAGAACAATTTTAAACTCTGTCTCAGTCAGTAAGATGACAGAAATCTGTGCTCACACATTAGAAGGAGTAGGTTAATTTGCGTGAACAGAAAAAGAAATGTCCCCCCGCTGACAATTCTGGGTGAGAAGTTGAAAGAAAGACATCAAAATTAGCATCCTTGGCAAAAAGCACACAAAATCAGAAATATGGAAGAAAGGCAGTGGTAGGGCCTCAAAGCTCCTGGAAGCCAAGAAACCAGACCAGAACACTATGAAAGAATCAGGGTACCTTCTGTAAAAAAATAAGAACAATTTTTTTAAAAAAAGGAAAATTTCCCAACTTATCAGATGAATGCAGATTATTCCAGGAAGCAGTGACTAATGACCTAATTTGCACAACTCTACCTCCCTCATGTTAGCTTCAATCTCCACTTAGAGATTATAAAAATTATAGCTATCTACAGCACTCAGGTTTTGACAGATCTTAGTAAAGAAACATAAGGAAAAAGAAATGGGCATAAGAATTGCCTAACAACAGCTTGATCTGCATTTTGTTGGTCTGGTGAACCACAAGCTGCACAGACAATGCAAACCTCACATTCCTGATGCCTCAAGCCAACCAGATTGTCTCTCCCAAAAGACACCTTCTGGGTTAAATGAGGCTCTCCAGGGCAGGAGGCTACACAGATTTGCTGCACGCACTAATGATCAGTATGTAAAAAACGATTTTTAAAGAAAATATTGGTTTTGAAAGACTGGAAACTACCAACTACTATGTGAAACCATCACATACTTGGTAAGGGGCCAACAAGTCTATGGAAATAATCTTCTTCACCTCTATTTGCATCTTATCCTTATTAAACTGCTTCTAATGACAAAAGGACAATATTTTCTACTTTGTTAAAGAAATCTGCTGTTTCACCAAAATGTTATTAATTTCAGTAGTCAAGCCAACCATGATACTTAGCCACAAACACCACACTGTTTTGCTTACAGGCCCCACGTTTCTCAAAATTCAAAAATGTATCTTTTGTATTCCAAATTCTGTTTGTAACTTTTAACCACAGCCCAGTAAACACTGTACAGGTAACTTAATTTGTGCTCCTACAAGCCATTCACTCCCTTTGGGATGTGAGGCGAGGCTCAGTGTGGTGAGGACTGCGGTAAGGCGAATAGTGCAGAACTCCAGGTAAATCATAAGAGATGAAAGAAGGCAATTATTGTGGGGTGTAACGGATGGCAGAAAGGTTCCTAGGTGAATGGATACCTGATGCGGATGGGCACCCGAACAGGATCCAGTCCCGGAGTTGTTCCCAGCACAGACCGGCCCGGACGCGGCCCTGAGGGCGCGGAGCGAGCGCGGGCGCGAGGCGCCCCCTGCCGGCGGCGGGGGCCACATGGGGGGAAACCCCTCCGTCCGCTCCAGTGGGCATTGTGAAAGCCACATCGTCCCGCTTTCACGCCTCCTTTTAGAAACACGCACGAGCGTGTCTCGTGCTGTGCCAGAGGGGATAGAACGTCTCTCGCAGATCCATTAAAGCACCGCGCAACAGCTTCCTCCAGGGCGTCTCTGACAGAAACGCCAGGCTCTGCCTTCTCTCTCAGTGCGTTATTCAGTTTAAACGGCCTCCTGCACCAAGAAAATCACCTACGCCTTCCTCCCCCGCTGAAAAGAGCTGGAACATCTCGCAGAAAGCAGCGAGGCGCCTTCCCACGACTGGTGTACACGAAATCCACGCAGCCGGGCTCCCCCGGAGCCGCGGGGGTGCTGCTGCACCTCTCACGGAGCTCAGCCGGTCTCTCCCACTCTTGGGCCAACCTGATGTGACACACTAGCCCAGTGACCTTTGTGCTCCGCTTCTCCGGGAGAACAGCTCAGCCGGGCGAAGCCCGGGAGCAGCAGGATACGCAGGAAGGATTGCCAGTCCTTTCCGAAGCGGGGCTGGAGCACACAGTCTGAAGGCAAAGAATGGATTCGGCACCGCCATGTATCGAATACATGCAGGGGAAAGGAGTGCCCACAGCATCCGCCTAAGGCTGTAACGCGGCCCTCGCCCCCCAGACTCGTTACCTGCCCCTGCGGGCCGTGTTCAGTGGGGCAGAGCGGGGCCCGCGGCTGCCCCAGCACGGAGGGGCACAGAAGCCTTACCTGGAGCTATTGAGGTGATTTACGCCCTTCACTGCCCCTCTGTAGCTATGTGAGGGGCAGGAAACGCATTAGGGTACTTTTTGATTACTAGAACTGTTTTTAATCCACCAGCGATTAAAAAGAAAGTAAGAACCTTCCCTGCTCATCGAGGGAAGGAAGCACGGCCGGCGTCTCGTCGATAGGGGCAGTGCCGCGGCCGTTATTACGTGTGGCGGTTCCATAGTGTAGTGGTTATCACGTCTGCTTTACACGCAGAAGGTCCTGGGTTCGAGCCCCAGTGGAACCACCGCCAAGTTGTTTTTCTTTCTTGGCTCCGCGTGAGTTTTCATAATTTCCTTCGAAGCGAGGGAGATCGGTTTAGCTGCTTCCTCCTGGAGACGAGGAATCTCATAAGCACTCAAAGAAAGCGCGGGCTCTGCCTGCAGCAGTAGGCGGAGCAGTGCGTTTCCTGGGGAGCAGAACAGCCCCCTAAGCGGGAAACCCTCTCCCTCAGGAACCTTTCCACAGGCTTTAACCTCGCGAGAGGAGCGTTGCTCTACCAACGCGAGAGAGGGATCCCCACCTTACCATGGTCCCCTGGGTGGGTAACCAAGGAGACCACAGACACCAGAGGCGGAAACGGGGGGAAGTAGCAGCCTGTGCCTCCTCCTGAGGACGGACAAAGGCAGTGGTGGAGTCTGCAGCCTGGTGGATCCCCAAGGAGATGCTCACCGGGACAGACTGGAGCGTAGGGCTTTTCACCTCCATGCTGGGAGAAGAACTAGGGCGCTGGGGGAAGGCGGGCACTTTTCACAGCACACAGCAAGGACAGTTAACTCCATCCTGGTTTTCCCTGGTACTGTGTGTACCGTTTTCATTAATTAGGAAAGAAAGAGCCATCTCAGCTTGCCTCGGAGCAGTTCGACTTTTAAATGATAACATGTTGTCTCAATTAGCACGTCCAAGTCTTTGGAAAAGGGTAACCTCTGGGCATGGATACTGGCACAGCATCTATCTGTATGTGGGAGCCCTAATAAGTGCTGGGGCTCAGACACCTCTGCAGGAGGAGGACAAGTAGAGTCCCTGAGCTCTGCTGACCTGGAGTTTGCTCTTGAGTATCTTTGCAGAATCAGAGTGGGAGGGTGTGTTTTATCTATCTTGAAGATTAAAGACAACTTACCTCAATCAGAGTCTTATTAAGAAACTTTCTTTAATCATTATACATTAAGAAAACTATTAACCTTTGTCAGTTCTTGCTCTCACTAAAGAAACACTCTGAGGCATGGGCAAGCTGCGGTTAGAGATTGCAGACCAATGCAGGGATACCTGGGCCAGGAAACAAAAGCTCCTTTGGGTAGAAAACACCTGTACTTCACATAGTGAGACCTAGCATAATAAGCTCATAACATTAAACACTATAACAATACTAAGGGGATGTGTATGCCACAACCTGAAAGTGCAGACGTACTGGAGCCTGGCTTTCCTCTGCGTATTTTGCTTAGCAGCATGTGTGCAGCTCACAGGAGGTGAAGCTAAAGCAATGTGTCCCACCTCGTGGGTAAACTGTTTTCCACAGACTGGCTGCTTCCAGGATACAAGCTCAAAGGTGAGTCAGGCTTAGCTAGACTTCGTCTAATGTAGGATGTGCAAGCCTCTGCTGTAGGTACTTTCCATCTAATAGGGATGGTGATCCCATGGTGCCTACACTGCCATCGACAGCCACAGCATCCCCCAGGCGAATATTACAGAGAGGGAGCCTAATCCTGGTGGTCAGCACAGGGTGACTATCTGCATTGTGTTTTCTTACATTTAGGAAAACAGGCCCTTTTCAGAAGAGGACTTAAGCTCACACCTCAGACTTGTAGAAAGAATATTTTATTCTAAAAACCAGATCTTAAGTGTGTGTAGACCAGAGTAGCTCCATCCAGTTTGCGAGGATCCAGCTCCTGACGGTTTGACCCAAGCTCTTAAAGTGCTGGCAGTCTTGCTCTCTCCACACATCAATATCCTGCTTCTGAGAGATGTCCATGGTTCACACGTACATGTATAAATGTGTTTTGTGAGTTCCCTAACTGCGATAGAACAAAAGTGTGCCAGTCACACATTCCTGCTGAGACATTGCGTGACATGTGTGTTCAGCTTCCAGACACACGAATCGATGCATGCCACTCTGATTCAGCTGTCTGGCACTCTGACTTTGGGAGAAACACGATTATTGCTACATGGAGTTGCACTTCTCTCTCACTCACCAGTACTTTTGCCTCCTGCTTCCCCTCTGAGGCCGCTCACACACAGTGCTGGTCATACTAAAAGCATCTCAATGGTGCAGGGTGATCTTTGTGTTATTTCCCACAATCTGGAGGAAGAAAACACACACCAAGGCTTCTGAGGGCTATGAAAACATACCAGAATGTCTTAAGGCAAATGTGACATGAGCTAGAGCTGGAAGCTGTATGCCCAAAAGCAAATCTGTGCAGGCAGTTCCTGCTCCTGTTTTACACAGCAGTGGGGATGTCACCAATTGTCATAATTTGGGCCATTTACACTAGTCTCAGTTTTGTTCTGTAATCAATGCAGGACTAATTTTTATCTTTTTAAAAATTTTATTTTTTATTTTTTTAAAAAGGGCAACTGAAGCCCTTTCTGGTGCTGTGTTGTGTACTGGCTTTTAAATGCTTTCTGTCTTCTGTACCTGAAACTATTTCCATGTTTTCTAGGAATTAACTACATCATTCATCTGGTAATGTCATCTGCAGTGGCAGTGTGGTTTTGCTCTTTACAATTATTAAAATGAAGGACCATCAACACCGTTAGACACAAAAGGCCTGAACTCTATACTATTTATACAGGGACTTCAATTTTAAGACTCTTCTAATCTTCATGTGAACCAGTTTGATTTTTTGAATGCTACAGGCATTTTTAAATGAAGGTTGCCTTTCTCTGTAGAGGAAATTTTATAACTGGGCAGCCACCAGTCTTGAGTGTCCCCTTGGATGAAATGTCCTTTGATAAGAGCTGTGCTATTTCTGAACATGTTCCCTGAGCTATTGTGCACTTCTTACAAAAAATCAAAACCTATTTGAAGCATTGGGTTGACCATAAACCAAACTGTTTTTAAACTGCTTGGGGTGATGGAAGAGAATTTGGCTTTTCTTTTTTAAAACATGACTTCTCTCTGTGTGGGCAGCTCTGCTTCCCTGTGACCTGTGCTTATGAGACCATAAGGCTGAAGCTCTGGTCTGCTTTTCCAAGAGATATGTGGATGAAGATATTTAGGGATTTTTAAGCTGGGATTTTCAAACACTGGGATTTAGATACCAACTGCTCATCATGGCAAGGAGGGAATAGATATCTGAGTGTCTTCAGCAACTCTGGAAATCTCCGTCTCTGTGGCAGACCATTTTAGACTGGACAACAAAAAGGAGCAGACACCCTTGTCTGGATACTGTGTAGAGCCTGGAGTAAGATGCTGCACTGTGCCAGATGCCCAGAGGCTGCCCTGGTACCCTCAATGAGGCTCATGTTTCTTTACTCCCTGGCTGGACCTCCTGGTGGGTCTCACCCCTGAGAGGGGTGTTCCATATGAACATAAGGTGTCTAAACAAAAATCAGGAGCAGCCCCTTGCCCTTAGGAAGATGACCCCCTTCCTGGTGCCTGGGACAAGGTGCCCTTCTTGCTTGTGCTGCCGTACATTGATTTGCCCCGAGTATTAGGGGTGAGCTGGCCCAGGTCCATGAAGCAGAATGGCTGTGCAGGGATCTGCCTGTGATAACCCACTTCTCCATGAAGATAAAGTGAGGAAAGTGTTGGGTTGAAAAGGTTAAAATTCTTGAACTGAGCAAAGCAGTGAGGCCTCTTGGCAGGAGAGTTGTTCCATCCATGTCACATGCCCCGGCTGCAGTATATTGGTGCTGGAGGTGCAACTGCAGTGGGATGTTGTACCTGACAACTCATTTACAGGGCATGCCAAATTTGTGACTATCCAAAGACAAGCGAGATGTGGATCTTGCCCAGGGGACTGTTTTTGAAAAGTCAGCATCCTTCTTTGCACAGCATTTTTTGAATGGATGTAGACCAGAAGACTAGAGACATGATTAGCTTAACTCCACAGCAGCCTACGTGATCTGTGCAGTGCTTTAATCTATTCCCTGTGCATACAATCTGTGATCTTTTGAAACAAAGCAAGCTGCTTCTGAAGCAATTGCTTTCAAAAGCCTCCATTAAAAATTCACTGCTAATTGCACATAATTAGCAGAGATTGGAGAAACGGGTGCAAGATCCACTGGAATCACTAGCAGTCTGTTATCTTGAACCTTTCAATTATTTTAAAATCAAATTTATTACTCTCTTGAATGTAAGCCTGTTGAGAGGATACTATAGGTAAAACTGTTAGCAAAGGCAGGTGTACATTTTTGGTCTAAGGTTTTTACAGCCTAGCAAGTAAACAACTGAAAAGTGTTATTTTTGTTCGATCTTTTCAGCCCCATGCAATTAGGTGACTGGAAGAGCAATAAGGCCAGAGCAGATTTCAACACACAACTATTATTGAGAGGCATTGATAGTGTAGAGGTAAAGAAGTGGGGTGGAAGACAGTGAATACCTGTTATATACAATATATACTATCTATCTTTTATAAGCATTAGTCATCTGCTTTTCTATAGGGGGTATATGTGGTTTCTACATAGATATATCCTTGTTTATTTGGACAAATGTCAACATACCCATTCAGATTCTGTACCTCAATACTTGTTACCTTTCAAAAACTGTTGCAGATCACACATCCTCTAGGATGGAGCTTGATGGTAATAATTGTGTGGTTGGCTTGATGGTGCTTGAGAAAATCATGAGAATGGAGGAGTGTAAGGTGCTTAGGCAACGCTTAACTTAATCTCATGCCTTCCCATCAAGCCAAGCAGTACACTAAGGAGCTATTCACAACAGAGGAAGGAAAAGATGCAGTTCAAGATGGGAAGCGTCCTGCTGTCTCTTCTTTTCTGGTACAAAGGTACGCACTTTGCCTCCTGAGTGGCACTTTCAGATATGTTTCTTTGTGTTTCTTGCTTCATCCATACTTTCTTCTGCCGGGGACTATGGGGTACAGAGCAAGCTCTCTTTACATTCTCATGGAAGCATAATAACTTGGGGAAAGGCAAAATGTGGAGGAGATTCGTAATTTATGTACATGAGTGAGCAGTGTTCTTACAGCTCTATGAATATTCAGTAGCAAAACTCTGTTTCACAAAATAATTGCAGCATAAAAAAATTGCCATATAATTTGTCAAAATATGAATTTGCAAAGAAAATTGTAGTGCAGCTGAGCCAGTGTGTAAATAATAATGCTGATTTGAAAAATGAGGTACAGTATAACATGAAAGACTGGTCCTTCATTAATCAAAACTCTTGATTAATCAAAAGCTGATCATTTTCTCTAGCAGCAAGAGATTGCTGATGAAGATTGGCTTTTCTTTTAAAGGCCGTTCCAGGTATTTTGGTCTGAGAGAGGCTTCCAAAGGCACTTTCAGAACAAAATGCAATCATAAGTCAAGAAAATGGGAAAGGTATTTGTCAATTCTGAGGCTTTCTCAAATTTACGTTTCAGAAAGACAGCAACGAAAGCAGGTAAGCAGGAGCTAGAAGAAGCCAGAAGATTCAGGGTCACAATCTCCTTCCATCTTAATTAACTCAGCAGTAGAGAATAAGGACATAATTTTCTGGGTTGTGTTTAAATTTCTGGCTTCATCAAAGCCAACGGCAAAGCTGCTATTATCTTAAACAAGGCTGAGGGTTGCTCTTGGTAAGTGCTTGGCAGTATCTACCGACATTAAATCAAGTGTGAATCAAGTGTGATCTGTCAGAGTGAGGAGAAGATTAATCAGACAGTCCAGCTTTCCCCCATGTATGTTGAATTCTCATTGTTTTGATTTGTCTAGTTCTTTTCTATCTTTCTGTGCTTCCGCTTAATACTTTGATCCACCAATTTTCATGGGTAGGAAAGCAAATGTTCCTCAACTAGCCATGCCTTCATTTCATCCTCTTATGTTTGGCTGTATCCCACTCTGTCTAATTAACCGGTTTGCCTTTTAATCTTACAGCAAATATTTGTATGTTCTCCTCATACCTTATCTCTTCTCTCTCCTTCATTTCACTTGGGAAGGTTACTGGTGCCTAAGACTGTTGGAAGACTGTTTTTATCCAGACTCCAGCATTTTTTTCCCTATGGGTGGTGTAACTGCAATTAGTCCTTGGAATGAGTTCATACCTTACTCTGAATCCCAGACACACAGCTTGCTTTTAATAGACACCTACACATCAGGATATTTTTGGAGAGCCTGCAGTGAAAAATAACTTGCAGGATCACTTTCCAGGCATCACTCCTTTGATATTTAATTTATTTTCTGATTTTACTATGTTACTTAATTTACTGTTTTTCTTTGCTTCATGGCCTAAGTGTCCTCCTCTGGATAAAAAGAGAGCAGTGACCGTTTGCCCAGGTCCCCCTCACACTCCTGCCTTTCTCTCTCTCCGCGAAGGTGCTGCTAGGTCAGTCCTCTGAGCTACGTGCACTGATGCCATGATAAGCTGCTTAGCTTATTTTCTCTGGCAGAGCAAGTGGCTTAGAGGAGCATCCCCAGCACCCGCGCCTTGGCTGGGCTTGTGTTTGCCGGGGACACCGCAGCAGCAGAAGCAGCAGCAGCAGCAGCAGCAGCATATGGTGCAGCAGGCGGGCTCCTGCCACGAGAGCCGCAGCAGCTGCTGAGCCCCCTCCATATGGCGAGGGGGAGCACCCCGAGCCCCGGATTGACATGGATGTGCTTTTAGCACATTGAATGTGACATGCCTGCATCGCATTACTCCATCCGTGCTTGCTACACTTTGAGGAATAAGGACATCTCAGCAGTTTAAGGGAGTGCATTTCTTTTTTCACGTCTTTTTTTTTTTTTTTTTTGAAAAATAAAAAAAAAAAAAAAAAAAAAAAAAGAAAAAAAGAAACCAACCCAAAATCAAAAACTAAATTAAAGGCTCAAACCCACCTTTGGATCATGGTAAATAACATCTTTAGTGCTGCCCTTTGGCATAAGCAATGCATCTAGTGAACTTACTATCCAGGCAATGTTCCGTGTAGCTCTAAGCAGGAAGGAGCAAACATGTCAGTAAGATCAGAAATTGGCAAAAGTTTTCAAAGGCACACTTCAGGGAAAAAAGGTAATTGTACATCTCTTAAGAAGAAAAAGGGAAGAGGTTGATTTTTTCCAAATTATTTAATCTTTTTTCCAAATATTTTCACAACATAAAAAAAAATTAGTGGAAATATTATGGAAACAGCAGGCGTAAAAGAGAAATGAATATGAATTAAATAGTATAATTGTCATTATTTAAATATGGCATATATCGCTTTCAAATAACTAGTAAATATTAAATGATGGACAATACAAATGAATGAAAATGAAAACCAAATAAAAATCATTCAAATAAAGAAAACGGAACAGAAATTAAAATAATAAAACAATGAAAAATCCCCACAAAACGAAGGAGGAAAAGAACAGCTGAGTTAAAGCCTGAGAGAAATGCTTAACACAAAGTATGAGACCTCCCCTCTGCAGGCTGACACTGGTGCTGCTCCTCTTGCCCTCATTTTCTGGCTCTGACCATGCCTGCCAGTGATCAGCAGAGGTCAGTCCTCGCAGGCTGATGTGTACAGGGTGTTGGTGCCCTCCTGGGTGCTGCTGGGGCCAGAAAATCATCAGCGGGAAAAACGCGCTGAGCATTTTGGCTGCTGTTGCTTTAGGTGGTCAGAGTCCCTGGATGGGCACCCAGCCTGATTCCCAGTGTCTTTTGGTGGACACAGATCTGCATGTGCCCTGGGGGTCTCTGCCTGCCAGCATAGCTCCCAAGGACCATTTAAAGCTCATGTTTTTTAGAAATAAATGTACTGTTTGCACAACACGAGGTCTCATTGAGGCTGCTTAGCATAACCGTGGAAAAAGCCCTGAGGGAAAATCAACAAAAGCAATCACCAGGCAACTGGACAGGGGGGCTACTCTTGCCAAGGGGACCTGGGGACCACAGCTGCACCGGAGGTCCCTGGGGCCCTTGCCTGTGGCTCATTTGGGAAAACACCACAGATAGGCAGCTTCCCTAGATGCAACTTGTTACCAAGGCTCCTGCAACCTGATGTGAGTCACCTCACTTGCCTGGCACGATTTTCAGGGCTGGGATGTAAAAATAGCCTAGGTTAATAATATAGCAACGCACAAATTAGCACCCATTGGGCACAGACCATCAAATGGTTTTTTCAGTGTCTCAACCCTCTGTGTTGCCTTACAGGCTGTGTTACCTAACTCTGCTTCCTGATGATATCTAATGTGGTGCTCAGGGAAAAGAGGGCATTGCAATGGTGTGCTTTTCAGAAAGCATGATAAAAACAGTGCCATTCAGTCCAGCTATACCTTTTGTTTCTGTGACATCTTTGCTGGGGCTCCAGTCATATTTTTCTGGGTTTTGAGCTGTTTTCCCTTGCCCTGCCCCGTGACTCACAGGTGCAGAAGGGAATCAGGTGAGTACAGCAGGAGCCACAGTGCCCAGAAAGAACTGCTGCATCACGGAGGGGACTGCTCTGCCCTGGGAGAAGAGAAAGTCATTTTACTTATCTCTCTGAGCTTTGTTAAACTGAAATGTTGCTTGCAGAGATGAGAGACAACATTAACTATTTTCCAGCTGAAGCTTCTAGGACACCTAAATCATAAAGTAAATAAATAATTAAACTTTTCCATATACTTTTCCTACAATGATCAAGTTTATGTGAACTTGTTCCAGTAAGTTGAGTTGATTGACATTTATTCTGTGTTGCATTTTATTTCTCTGTTTTCATATTTTATTATACTTGTACCTTTGTCATTAATTCTAGACACACTAAAAGATGACTTGGTATTGTGGCTTTATGGTCAGGATGGTGAATATGATTTCTCAGAGTTACCATATCAAAATGTGCTTAGCCTTTGGCAGTGTTACTTCTGTCCACACTTATCTTCCTCCTTTCTTACTCTTGTTTAACCACATTCTCAATGATTACAAATTTTCTGAGACACAGTTACCCATTCCTGTCCTTAAAATGCCAGCAGCTGAGTTTCCTTGCTATTGATTGCCCCTTCCCTTTCCCAACTAGCCCTAAGTTGTGGCTGCTGCTTTATCCCATTTCCACTTCAGGAAACCTGTGTCCTCCCCATCTTGGTATCCGAGGACTACTTCTGCCATCTCTTTTCTTTCTCCCACAAAGCTGGACCAGTCCCTGGACTCTCTCCCCACTCCATCCTGCTCAGCAACAGGTGCTGAGTGAGGCCATCCCAGGGCCTGGGCTCCAGCCCAGCCTCACTAGGACAGGTGCTCTGGCACAAAATCATCCTCTGGTTCTTGCCCAAGCCCTGGTCCCTAAATCCCGACCTGTCGGGTGGCATTTGTCTATGATAGTGCGCTGGATAAACTGCACTGCAGGGTAGGATGAAGGGACAGGAAAGGCACATGCCTTTTGTCCCTGTCTCCCACAAACACAGATAATAGTTTATTTCACAGAACTGATGGTTTGCTGAATGTCCTGGGGAGGGCTGTAAATAGCTCTTTTTGCTTTTTAATGTTTTGGATTTTTTTTCAGTCTTGTGCTTTTAAAACAACAGCCCCTGGCAGCCTTGCAGGACTTATGACTCTCCCATGAATTGCAGCAATTCGTTCTGTCTGACCTACAATTACCAATTATCTTTGTAACCTTCCTTGAAGGCAAACACGCTCACTACAAAAGCATGCTGGCCATCACTTTTTTTTTTAGGCTATTGGCAGCCAGCTTTCCTCTTCATTTCCTTTGTAGGACAGGGCCCGTCACAGCTGTAAACACACCAATATATCAATTACTATGTTTTCTGGCCAACTGCAGGCAAGGGCATCTTTCCTTTCCTTTTCTCTCCCGGCTCCAGGGGTTATCAGGCCACGCTGCCGAGGCAGGATGTTTGGCCATCTGCTGTTGTGCTTATCCCAAACCAAGCCAAGCCAAGCCAAGCCAAGCCTGCCACGCCCCTGTGCCATGGTTGGATGGCTGAGCCACTTGTGGGAGCAATTAACCCCTTCTGACTCAAAAAGACAAAGCTGAACTCCTGTTTGAGATATTTAAATCAGTGAGTTATACAGTGAGGGGTGGTGGTCCCCAGCCCATCAGGGGCAACCAGAGGAGCAGCACACTGGCACCTGTGCCCTGGCACTGCCTTTGCACCATTGTGTGTTGTGGGACTGACCCAATAAAACATTGCCTTGAAAAAAGGCCTTTTGTGCTTGAAATTTATGCCCTTGCTTGATTTGCAGTGGTGTCCCCTGGCAGATAAGGCTAAAAACTGTAGAAGCCATTCTTGTAGCTCAGGAGCAGGCATCACTGGCTGAGTGCAGCCACCCAAGCAATGCTGGGGTGACCTGTGAGGAGGATTTATTTCTGGTGGTTGAATTGGTGCTATCATACACCCATCCACCTGAAAATTTCCTTTTTTTCCCCATTCTTTCACTCACAGATGTTGAATTTCCAGCTCCATGTGTCAATGGCATATCAAATTTTGATCTTGGCTCTCAAAGGGAGGTGCTCAGGAGGCCTGTGGAAGGGCTCAGCATGGTCCCACAACAATACCCTTCATCAGTCCTGGTAATTAATTTCCCCTTTCCCCACCACAGCCACGTTTTCCTCCTGAGCTTCTTGGGATCTGAGTGCCTCCTGCCTCCCTCTTGGGTCTGACTAAAAGCCACATCTTTTTATTGCAGACTGATGTTTACTTCTTCTGCCAGGGCTAATGCCTTGGGTTAATGTTGTAAGTTCCTGATGCCAGGAATGCTGCCCTGGGACATTGAAGCACAGGAAACCATCTCTGTGTTAGAGAAAGGAATTTTTTAAAAGTTCTTTATCATTTTGTTCTTGGCTGTCTTTTTTTCAGACTGTTGATACATTTAGGCTCAGTGTCACATCCAAGGAGCGGTTGCATTTCAGTAATAAATAGAGCTTTGTATATAATTTATATTTCAGCTGATTATAATTGCTCTGTGTTTGTGAGTCTTTTGAGAGGAAACTTGCCATAGAAATGTGAGATGTAAATTCCCAGCATTAGCTGGAGCTTCCTAGGCTCAGCAAAGTGACAGTGTGTGAATGAATAAATCATAACTGGAATTCAGTGAACAATTCAGAATCTAATTCATTTGGTGAAAGGACCTCTTTTCATATTCACAAAACCTCTGGAGATGGCAGGTTTCTCATGGCTTTTGTATGTACATTTTTACCTGATCAGTAGCTTGTTCCTTGGTGGCTTGTAGATTCCCTATTGGCTTTCAAAAAGTGATGTTTGAGTTTGAAAAAGTGATGTTTGACATTTGACTTGTTTTGATGAGTTATCAGCAGTCATAGGACTATTTTTTTTTTATTATTATTTTCATAGATGTCTGGGAACTATCCTGTCAGTCCAAATGCTGTTAACACAGTCTGCTTTGGACTTTACTGTGAAGCAAGGAGAGCCTTTTCAGTAAGGAAAGTGCTCCTAAAAAAGCCATTGCTCAGTAAGAGGCAAGAGATAAAACAGGTCAGATGTTATAAAAATAGCGTCTCTTCCTCTACAGCCACAATGACTGGTTTTCCCTAAGAAAGAAGAAAAAGGGTGTCTTGTCTGTAAAATGGATTAGGAAGACCTATTTACATTACATTTTTCTCCATCCCATCCAGATTGATGTCCCATCTCCCAGTGTCCCATCTCCTCCAAAGGCACTTACCACTTGCATTAGTGCCAGGATGGGATTTTACCCTTGGAGTTCATCAGCTTACACATTTTAAGGAGAAAATGTGACAGGGAAACTGTAGAGCAGGAAGGCAGAAAAAATGGATACGGGCAAAATTAGCTGTAAAGCAGAGAACAAGTTGGTTGGCATGACTTTCTCCTCAGGGTGATTCAGGTGTGTCTGATCAGAAAGAGGAGATGCCAAAGGCATCAAAAAGAAAACCCAGTGGAGGAGTAGCATAGACATGGACACAGGCAATGCCCTGCTCCTGCCCATATTCTCTTAGCTTCCCCTGGCAATCATCTTGGGGAAAATGTGGTAGATTCGTCAGTCCTTCCTTTATTTATCTGTCCCTAGGTCAGGACAAAATTGTATTTCCTAATATTTGCTTGCAGCATCTTTGTTTCTAATCTCTCTCTCTGTCTTCTTCTCTCCATGCCCACTGCCCAGCTGCAATGGCCCTCTCCCCAGGAGAGGTAAGTGTCTCTGGCTAGTTTGGCTGCCAGGTAAGTGCTGGGGCTCTGACACTGCCTGGCTCTGGTGCCTTGGGCCAGAGGTAGGGGTGGCACCTTGGTCTCCAAGCCCAGGCGCTTGCTCTGACCTCTGAATCCAAGGGATCCAAGTCATCCCATGTTTCATGCTAAGCTGGCATGAAGAAGGGGTCTCAGAGAAGGTGCAGCAGGTTGGGCAGGCATGAGCATCTCTCTAAGGTTCAGAACTCGGATTTAGCCTCATGTTGCTGTTGTTGATGACTATGTTGCTTTATTGCTGGTTTTTTACCTTCCCTTTAGGATGAGAGACTGGAGCTGTGGCACAGCAAGGCTTGCAAATGTGATTGCCAAGGAGGACCTAACTCGGTGTGGTCCAGTGGGACTAACAGCTTGGAGTGCATGCCAGGTAATGGACCAGTGTGCTTTCAGCCATGTTTACCTGGTGATCTCCAGCAGCTTCCCCTCCGGCACTCACCATTGCAGGGGAGGCACGTTTTGGCAGTATGTGTTCCAAATGCAGCTGCTGTGAGGCTGTGGGAGCTGCAATGGTGTGAGGTGAGGGGGTGACTCTGCACCACCAGGCAAAGCAGCCACCATTCCTGGGCCTTGGGAGGTCACTGAGGGTGGTCCATGCTGGCAGGTGCTCCCTACTGGCACCTATTCCTGGCATGCCAGCCTGGTCCTACTGCATATTTTCTTGCTGTTTAACCTTAGCAGTGTACAATTCTCTATTTGAAGTCTTGCTACAGCCTGGTACCACCCTGCTGCTGTTTGCACCAAGCAATCATGGAATCACAACATGATTTGGATTGGAAGGGACCACTGAAGATCATCTAGTTCCAAAATCTCCCCTTTCCCATCCCCTTTATGGATAGTGACATCTTCCATTAGACCAGATTACTCAAAGTCCCATCCAACCTGGACTTGAACACTTCCAGGGATGGGGCATCCACGGCTTCTCTGGAAAACCTGTCCCAGTGGATCATCATCTGCACAGTAAAAAAGTTCTTTATGTCCAATCCAAACCCACACTGTTGTTGTTTAAAACCCTTGCCCTTTGAGAGGCAAGGCAAGGGAAGGATACGTGGCAGGTTTGGTTGATCTGTCCATGGCAGATATGCAGTGATCAGGGCTGGGTTTCCCAGCCAGGCCAGGTGTGACGCGTGCTCTCACACATTAGCATTATGCAGCCAAGTAATGAAGGCATCTTCCTTGACTGATGAAGGCTGTTCTCCTCAATGATGAATATTGCCACTGTAACTGCTCTCCCCAGGCAGGGGCTTTGCACTCCCCTTGCTCAGTCCATCCCAGCCAACATGGTATGGCCTGGTGTCCCTACTGCCTGGCAATGGTTTGCAGAGCACCCTCTGGCATGGCCGAGGGGAGCAGCTGCTTCCCAAACACCGCTCGAGTGTCCTCTGGTTTGGCAGTAATAGTGTTAAATGCTTTGGCTGATTTGGCTGGGCAGGCACCAGGCATCTGTTTTGGTGGGTCCCTGTGTGTGGCACAAACAGACTCACCAGAAGGTGACCTGCTAATTGCATTACGGTTGTGTGGTCTGCGGACTAGTGTTACTAAAAGTGAAGTTGGGTGGTGTTGGAGATAAGCCTAATGAATAGTAAACACAAGGGACCACCCCAGCCCGGCCACCTCTTGCACAAGGGCAGCACGGCTTTTAACGTGGTGGAAAAGCATGATGTTTCCATGCCTGGAGGAAGGCGGGACAGTGGCTATATGTTTTCATGGGAAAAAACATGTTAATGAGGTACCGGCTGCACAAGATATGTTAATGATATATTGACCTAGTGGAGCTTGCTAATGAGACATCGACCGCATTGCTGCAGCGCTGGGAAGTTGCGCTGGGAAGGCCGTGGTGATGAGGGTTCTGGGCCCTCACTGAGGCACCCCATGTGTGGGTCATTTTTAACACGAGGCACCACACCTGGTTAGTCAGGCACAGCTAAGGCAAGGAAACGTCCTACCCACAAGGGAAGCTGCGCAGAGCTTTGCTTGCTCCTTTACTGCTGAGACCCATGAAACAAACTATGCTAAACTGGAGAAAGGGACAGAGTAAACTTTGGGGGCTCCACAGGCTGCAAAATTAGAAAATGCTGCCCATGATATAGATGTTTGCCTAGGTGATTCCCATGTGACCCTTGTGAGTGCCTTCATTCTGCGTATCTTGATACGCAGTCATAACCTGATTGTATAAAAAATGATCATAACAAAAAACCCACACAAGTAGGTCCAGTTAGCATGCAGGTGCTCAGCATCACCGAAGTCCTGCGTTCCAAAGCACTGTGTGGTTTTACCACAGAAAGTTTTAATGACAAATGAGTATTTCTTTCTCCAGTAGTTTTGCAGCCAGCAGGAGTCGTGTTGAATTTCTCACTGTTGCCAAAGACAGCTGTGGGGGCAGGATTGGTAGCCTGGAGATCTGAAGTCAAAAACTCACATGGAGATGAGCCTTCAGTAGGGTCAAGCACTACACCTCACTGGCACCAGACCACCTGCAGGTTTTCCACCAGGCAAGACCATCTCCAGACACAAAGATGGTTCCCATAGCAGAGAATACAGAAGACCTGAGGGTGCTTGTGAAGCAAGCTTGATGATCAGAGCTTGCTCAGAAATTTTGCTGTGCAAGTAGATCCATAAATCAAGACAGTGAATGGAGGGGCGGAAGGATGTAAAGCCCAGCAACAAAAGCAATGACTGACATTTCTCAAGGACCAGGCAGAGGCTGACAGCCTGGAGGCTGGATGCAGGAGGATGGATCCAGTCTAGCTCTCCTTCCACATGCCTTTCAAGAAGGAGATTCAGACTGCAACATCTGAATAAAGCCTTTCCCCCCAGATATTGCAGGTAGAACACGTTTAGTAAGTTTGAGAGAGAAAGAAGAGTTAGAAATTAAAACAAGAATTAGAAATAAAGACCCTATGGCCCCTGTGCAGGTTGTGGTCTGGGAATAAGAGTATCCTAGTCAGGGAGGAGAGGGAGCGGTGAAACCACAGGAGATGTTGACAATGTGTGTGCAAACACACCCAGGAAACAGCCACTCATGTCACTTAAGGTGTTTTTTCCCCTTTTCTGCAGAGTGTCCCTACCACAAGCCCCTGGGTTTTGAGTCTGGTGCTGTCACCTCAGACCAGATAAGCTGCTCCAATCCTGAGCAGTACACGGGCTGGTACTCCTCCTGGACAGCAAACAAGGCCCGCCTCAATGGCCAAGGCTTTGGGTGAGTTCCAAAATGCCTCTCTGAGCAGCCTCAGGGGCAGTGGGTGTGGGGTGCTGGGCAACCCTGGCGGTGTGGGGGAAGGAGGGTCTGCCTGAAAGGGCAGCAGTAGAGGACATAGCAGGGCTGATGCTGTCCCCCAGGTGTGCGTGGCTCTCCAAGTACCAGGACACTGCACAGTGGCTGCAGATCGACCTGAAGGAGGTGAAGGTGATTTCAGGGATTCTCACACAAGGGCGCTGTGATGCTGATGAGTGGATGACCAAGTACAGCGTTCAGTACCGCACCGATGAAAACCTCAACTGGGTTTACTACAAGGACCAGACTGGGAACAATCGGGTCAGTACAATTTGCTCTTCGGTTACTGGTGGAGGGGTGGCATGTTTGGTGACATGAAGACATCATTTCTCAGTGGGAGGTACCCCAAAATGGGGGTCCTGTGGCAGCAGGGCAAATGGGTCTCAGTGCTCACTCCACATCTGGGGGCAGCACAGAGAGGGGCCGTTTGCTCTGTGGTGAAAGTGAGTGCCAT
Organism: Pachyramphus minor; assembly: GCA_013397135.1. Taxonomy (NCBI): domain Eukaryota; kingdom Metazoa; phylum Chordata; class Aves; order Passeriformes; family Tyrannidae; genus Pachyramphus; species Pachyramphus minor. The sequence goes on from VYXB01010567.1 coordinate 2,440,588, forward strand.
GCTGACCAGGGCAAAATAAATTTTTTGTGTTTTCTAATGATGATACTGGAGTCCAGATTAAGCTCAGGGGTATTAGTTGGCATTGCAAAGGAGGGAGCACCTCCATGATAAAATCCCTTTCTCGGTTGTGGCCATACAACCCCAGCCCTGCTTGGGCACTGAGACATTGGGGCCCCTTTTGCCTTAAATGCTGGGCTAGTACACAATGACAATGCAGAAAAACCCTGAGACAAGATCTGTAACTAGTTATGTCACAGCCCACTGAACCATTCTCACACTGCACTTTTTACTGGCTGGTTTGAAGCAAAAAATTGCACTGGGGAGACCAACCCAGGGGGATGCCACAGCTGCTGCCTCCTAGGCATCCTCAGTGTCCATCTGTGGGGATGGCCTGTCCTAGCATGGGAGGCTCTTCGCTGAAGTACCAGTTCCTGCAGCCTTGGGGAGATGCTGTGCTGAGCTTTCTCCAAAAAACTGGTCATGGCAGCAGGAGATGTCTCATGCTGGCCAAGCAATGGGGAAAGGACACTCAGATATATTTTTGTCTATATTGGCATATGAGAGAGCCCAGCTCATGAACTGCAAAGAGCCAAATTTTACCGTGCTCACTCCAAACATGTGGTGCCTTGCTGCAGGAACGCAAATTAGAGAGAATGGGGTGAGATTAAATCTGGCCTAATCAGAAAAAGTGCAGAAACAATGGGAGAAAGTGACTTACTCAGAAAACCGAATCAGCGTGACAAAAATGGTCTGGCTATTTTTGATATCTTTTGTTTTGAGGGTGGAGGGGAGGGAACCTCCTCCTCATCAGTTCTGCACAGGCACCCCAGACTCATGAGACAGAATTTCCAGCCCCCTAACCACCTACCCACACCTCCCTTCACAGGTTTTCTATGGCAACTCAGACCGCTCCTCCTCAGTGCAGAACCTGCTGCGGCCGCCCATCGTGGCCCGCTACATCCGCCTCATCCCGCTGGGCTGGCACGTGCGCATCGCCATCCGCATGGAGCTCCTGGAGTGCCTGGGCAGGTGTGGCTGAGTGCTGTCTCCTGAGGTGGATGTGGAGGTGTCTGCTTGTGCAGCTGCCTTGCCTCGCCTCGCCACTGCCATGGCTGCAGCCACGGCCCTGCGGTGTAAATGCCCAACCTGCAAAGGGAAGGGCTGTCTTGAATAAAACATGGCTCTACACCACGCCTGGTCATACAGCTGATGGGTGTTGGGAAAGGCGAAGGATCAGGGCTTTGATCCCATGAGATGTGGTGCTTCTGGCCCTGGGTGTTCACAGTGTGCTGTGAAGGCCAGAGTGAATGCAGAGGGGGTCCAAAGGCAGGGTTTGGGTTCTTTTCAGGAGGGCAGGTCTATGCCTGATTATTTGTCCCAGAGCCCAGGCATCCCCCACTGCCCCACCAGGAACAGGGAGGGTTCTCATGGGACAGACATGTCACCTTGTTCTTCCTCATGCCAATCTCTGCCATCCCTGAGACAGAGTTGAGGCCAGATCTGGCCTGTCCACAGTATGAGGGCCCCCACCTGGATCTCACACTCTCAAACCACCTCATGTCCTCTTGTATCAGCAATCCTCTGGCCTGAGCTGCTCTGGCTGGTTTTGGGACAGGCATCAGTGCCTTGAGAACCAGATGGCCAAACCCTCTGTGTATCCTGTCTGATCTTGCACTGACACATCTCAGGGGCCCCAGGGCGCTTTGCTCCCTCTGGATGTTTGGGCACAGACATAGGGACTGCTTCTTATTAACTGATCTCCATGGTCTGATCACCAGTGGGTGTTTAGCATCTGAGGAATTTGGGTCAGCTGGAGGCTCTGATGATCAACCCATGTCCCTGGGGAGACAACCTGGTTACTATGGCTCATGTCCCTGCCCAGCACAGAAGTTCAACACAACCTAGATGTGAACTGCAGCCCCACAGCTCCCATGTGGGAGGGTTGTAGGGAGCTCTGGAGTGACAGCTTTGGTTTGCCTTCCCATGCACCTGTAGCAGGCACCAGAGGCTTGCCCTATTTTCTAACAACCTGTACTGTCTCAGCAGAGAGAAGAGTCATGAAGACAACTGCACTGACGCAGGCCATCTGCCTCTCCACTCCTCATCCCTATGGGCAGAGAGGTGAATGCTCAGTGTGCAGGGCAGGAGTTGAGATGTGACTAAAAACATGAGAAAAGCCTTTGGATGGCTGTGCAATTCATCACATTCATTTGTGAGAGCAGATGTTTCTGCCTTGTTTTTTCCTGTATATAGACACAAATATCTGTCAGGAAAATAAGGTCTTCTGGTGAGTCTGAAAGCTGCTCCATTAAACAGTAAGAAGTCTACAGAGATGTAGAAAAGACAAATTCCCATCTGCTGAGATGATTGCTATTATACACCATTGCTGCCTAGCTTCATCCCAACCCGCATTTGTGCATAGGATTTTTGCTTATCCACAAATTGGTCTAGGGACATTTCTTCCTAGTAAGAAATCACTGTGTGGTTCTCTAATGCCAAACAGTCAAGGCAAGCTCTACTGAGAAGGTCCATTGAGCTTGAGGCACGTCCTTCATGCAGCCAAGCCGTGGGACCACTGTGGTATAACAGCCTCCCCAGGGACACTGACGTACAGCAGCAGGGAGACAAGGACTCTCCACCAGCTGTCATAGCTCTTGTGTTAACACCAACACTGAGAGCTGAAGTGTTTCCAGGCCCTGGACGGAGTTGCCATCATGTTAATACACAGCTGTGTGTGCCCTAAAAGCAGCACAGGCAGCTCTGCTCCATGCCCTGGTGGATGGTGATAGGGAGAAGGAGGCTTGGTGCTGCTGTTCCTCTGCACGACTGAGGCACAGAAGGTGGGGATGGAAGGGTGAAAGGATGGACTGGGCACCGGCCAGTGAATATTTATATCACCCCAAGCAGTTAAGCTTGACTGTAGCTAGGCAAAGCCTTGTCTGTGATTGGACTCCGAAGAACTCCTACACACAGTCCGGGGTTTTTCAAATAGTTTGATTTTGGAAATGCACCCTATGGCAAGCTGCAGGAGCTCCTGTGAAATTTGGAAGAGCTCACAGGCTTAATGGACAGCCTGAATGGATGGACCACACACCATTATACACCAAGGAACCTCACTACATTATGTATCTTCACATGACCGATCCTACATATAGGATATAATAAAAACTTAGAGGAAGAAAGTACTGTCTAGGTAGAAAGGACCTGTGCTATCACTCTTCCAGCATCCCACTTCAAAGAAATCACTAGATCTTTTTTCTAGATTGAAATGTACAGCGATAAATAAGGTAGAACTAAGTGGCATAACAGTGAATTTCACAGTTCATTTGCTTCTTGCCTTGTCCTGTCCTTTGCCTGCGGTTCACTTTTCCAAGCTTTCATGGGGAAGAGACCTACTTCTGACTTTCAACTAAATGGTTCCTGCTAGAGCAGGAGTTTCTGTTCTGATCCTTGCTGTGCAGCTCACTTGCTAATTGACCTCTGGAAATTCACTTAACCTCTGCCTCTTATATAAAAAGAAGGGTGCTGAGAGGCTTAATTAATTAAGTGGTCCTAAAATGCTTTTAGAATTGCATTTGACTTCCACCTCTTCAGCACGTTGGAGTAACAGTGTGACCAAGGGCATTATGAAAGTGGGACAGAATCAGCCAAATTAAAATTACATAAATACACAAGCTTTTTCTCATAAACACAGAATCACAAAATCGTTTCGGTTGGAAGGAACCTTAAAGATTATCTAGTTCCAATCTCCCTGCCATGGGAAGGGATGCCTTTCCCTAGATCAGGTTTCTCAGAGGCCCACCCAGTCTGGTCTTGAGCACCTCCAGGGAGGGGCATCCACAACTTCTCTGGGCAACCTGTTCCAGTGCCTTACCACCCTCATGGTAAAGAATTTCTTCCTAATATCTAATCCAAACTTACCCTCCTTCAGCTTTAGGCCATTTCCCCTTGTCCAGTCACTACCTTCCCTTGTGAAAAGTCCCTCTTCAGCTCTCTTCTAGTCCACTTTATGTACTGAAAGGCACTATAAGGTCTTCCTGGAGCCTTCTCTTTCCAGGCCCCAAGTGTCTCAGTCTGTCTTCACAGGAGAGGTGTGCCAGCCCTGTGATCAATTTAGTGGTTCTCCTCTGAACTTGCTCCAACAAGTCCACGTCTTTCTTGCGCTGGGGGCCCGAGAGCTGGATGCAGCACTTCAGATGGGGTCTCATGAGAGTGGAGTAAAAGGGGCAGAATCACCTCCCTCACCCTGCTGATCATGCTGTTTTCAATGCAGCCCAGGATACAACTGGCCTTTTGGGCTGCCAGCGCTCATTGTCAGCTCACACTGAACTTTTCATCCACCCAGTCCTTCTCCTCAGAGCTGCTCGTGATCTGTTCCTCTCCCAACCTGTATTTGTGCTTGGAACTGCCCCAACCCAGATGCAGAACCTTGCACTTGGCCTCGCTGGACTTCATGATGTTTGCACCAACCCACCTCTCAAGCCTGTCCACGTCCCTCTGGATTGCATCCCTTCCCTACAGTGTGTCAACTGCTCAACATGGCTTAGTTTGGCAAACTTGCTGAGGGTGCACTCAATCCCACTGTCCGTGTTGCTGACAAAGATGTTAAACCATCTTTACCTGTAGATATAGGGAGACCAATGTGTGGCTTTGCAACTGCATAAAACACAAGATGTTTGAAATGGGAAGCAGGACCAAGAGCTGTCTTCATATTCATGACCTGAATTTTTAGCATGGGATGCTTAGAGAGAAGTGAGGGAACTGTGCTGAGAAATCAAACTTGCCCAATCTAAGCTATGTGATCAGAGACTACCTCAGGCCTCCACACCAGGCACATTATATGTAAGTCAATACTCCTGTGCAGAAATTATCCCTTCACTTCCACCCAGAGAAAAATGCCCATGCCTATTATGGTCCCCATTCCATGGGGGACTAATGCTGACTACACTGAGGTTCCTCTTCAAGGCGGTGGTGGCCACTCCATTTTCTGGGAGGGTACAAAAAAGGGGTCACTACAATGAGATCCTTGAAAGAGTAAGACCCAAGTAAGGCTGTAAGAGTAAAGCCAAGTATCCCCAGAGCACTAAGCACCTCAGGAAAACAGGCATTTCAAACCCATTTCTGCCTGGGACTGTTAAAGCACTGGACTGCTTGTCCTGGTGGAAATTGAAGACATCAGTTTGGGTCAGTGGTTTCCCTCTTGGAGACGTGATGGGCTCAGCTCAGTGCAGGCACTGGGCAGCAGCCTGGTCTCACCAAGGTTGGTGGGTTGGTACTGTTCAAAAAAGGGAGTAGCAGAGATTCTGGCCCTGAAAGGAAGAAACCACCCTCGATGCCTGCAATGAGACTGGTGGGCAACAAGGTGCTTCAGAAACATCAGGCTTGCAGACAGATACAAGCTGGCTTCTCGGAGGGGGGAGTTAACCAGGACCTGGCAGCGATCCATTGGGCACAGAAGTCCTGGTTCTGGCCTGTTCCACTCATCTGAGCCAAGCTATGTATATGGAGAGGTGCTCTGGAGGAGACAGGTCAGGAATAAGATCAGCTGTTGAACAATTCCAGTGTTCTAGTGCAAAATCTGCATTTTTATTAAAGACATATTTTGGAAGGCCCATTCAAAAATACATTGTGCTCAGTAAAAATTAACCATTTCCATGCTTATAATTAAGGTTACCACAGGATTTTTTTTTTCTCTTTTAGAATATTTACAGCAACAATAGAAATTGTACAGAAGTTAAGAATGGAATACATGCTCAAAAAAAATTTGGTAAAGTGTACCAACAACATGATACAAAGGGTTGTATACAAACACTTTACAAATGGTTTATTAACTTGCATGAAGTCATCCTTAAATATTCAACACATTTTAAAATCAATTTGTATTCCAGGATTAAAAAGGTTAACATCACAACATATCCCTTCCACAACAGAAAGCACGGTAGATTTAGAAGTTTGTGCGCTTTAAATTTCTAGTAGCTGTTAAAAAACATCAGGGAATCTTATACATAAATTTAGAAATTTTGAAAGCTGCCTCCTCAGCCTGCTAATTTTGGAATAGTCTGTACTGGCAGATTGTGGAAAAAAAAAAAAGATTTTCCTAAACGTCATTCTTCCTTCTTTCTCTCAAATGGCACAAATTTAAAATTCAGCATTTCACAGTGGAGATCTAAGCAGTCCTGGAAATCCTTACCACAATAACCAGATTTTAAAATGCCTGCATAGAATTTCCAACCAAATTATGGTTTCAGGGAAGATTTTAGCTTATTGTTCCATATAAACCAAATATAATGTTACTCCTTTCAGTTAGTCATATCCTTCAGTAGTATGAGTCTAAGATGTGCACTAGTAAAAAAAAAAAAAAAAAAAAGGAAAGTCAAGACAGTTACCTATGCTTAAAGTTTTGCCTTTAAGTTAAAAAACAGTTAAAAGCTCTGCCGTTGGATTTACATGTCAAGAGTTTACACCTAGAGGTTCATATCCTACAGGAAAGTTGAATAGCGGCTTCCATCTTGTGCTATGAATACACTTTAACATTGCTAATGGAAAGCTCTATGACATGGAAAGCTACTTCACAACGCATTTCTATGCTTTACAATTAAGATGCCACCTTGCATTTCTCAGAACATATCCAAAGAAACTGCCTGTGGAAACAGAGTCCTGGTGGAATGAAGCCTGGCAGGCAGCGTGTTTTGGTGGGGGCACATTGAGGTAAGGTATCTCACCCAGATGAAATGGAAAATTAAAATGAAGAAAATCCTGAGCAAGTCTAAGGATAGCTGTTTAAGTAAAACAGCAAACAGGGTGGAGTAGTAGATAAGGCCTCTAACTCCCTGAAAATCTACACTAGAGAAACAACAAAGAACAAGGCAACTGCAATATTTGAGAACCACAAAGGGAAGGGCAAGGGAAGACTGCAAAGCAGTGCAAAGGATGGCACTGGGATTCTAGAGGGAGAGCTCAGATGGCTTGGAGGTTTCAGAAGTATTTTAGATGAAGGCCCATCAATATTTTATTACTTGGTTGCTAACAGTACCTAGAGGAAGAATCTTTTTAGATGTCTTTTCAAAAGTTGGAGTCAATAAAAAGCTCAGAACAAACAAAACCCAGCCTTGACCATATTCTGCAAGAGAGAGGAGGTAGATTGACTTGCAGAGAAGACAAGAGATGTGTAGTCACTCTTAGGCTAAAAGACAAATTCCTTGTTCAGGCTCTTGGGCCATGTGTTAAGAGTCACTTTTGCCCGGCTGCATATTTTGAGTTATGTTCTAAAAGAGCCTGAGAAGCAGGCTGATTTGGTGGAATGAAAGCATCCAAACATTGTGGGGCTGGTCCTCTCACACCTCTCATGCATCTTCCACTTAGTGTGTCAAAAGACAATGTTTGCATCAAACAATTGGCTGCACACAAGGTCATAAATTTGCATCCAAGTAGAACTCAGAGCAAGTAAAATTCAGACCTAATACCTCAGATTTACCTATGCTCTCTCAGTAGCTGTTGAGACAGTCTGCTGACAGATGACCTAACACAGTTTTTCTCTTAAAATTGAAAGAGGATCTCCTATAAAATTTGCTTTGCTTAATTTCCATGAAATTTGCTTCATGATTACAAAATGAGAAATCTTCTGTTTGGGTACAAGATCTGAACCAAGTGATGTGCACAAGCCTCCACTTGTCTGATGAGCCTGAGCATTGATGCTGCTGTTTGATCTGTTTGAAAAAGGTGCCAACATCTAGAACTTCCAAGCTGTGTTAAATTAAAAAGGCTTACTCAAATTGCAACCCTTTTAACAAAGGCCAGAAGTTCAATGGCTTTTCTCCTCATTCACTACAAACCCAGTTAATGAATGGTTGATATCATGACACTATTAGAAAGAGCTGTGTAGGGAAAGGCACCTGTTCTTAAATAGTGTCCTGATTTGAAGGTCATTTAAAAATAGTTACATAGTGCACATCACCATTCCAACCATCTTCTGTGGCGCTCCTAATTCAAATGTTGGGCCTACTTACATGAACAACAGCCTAGATGCACGGTTTGTGACAGTACCCCATTGACAAATGTATTATGTATGCTAGCTGGAATGGAAAAAATATTCACTGCCACCCCACAATTTGCAGTATATTATATATGGCTATCCTTTTCCTACTCTTTGTGTGACTGGGATGCAGATGTTCTTCCAGCTCTACTCTGACAGTGTTCAAAACATACGGAATTGACTGCATGCAGGTATTTTTGAAGCACGTCTCACCATCAAATAATTGTAAGACAACAAAAAAATGAAACATGAGTGTTTCATTTTTCAATACTTCCAGAGCATGGCTCCTCTCGAAAGTGGCTGGGTTTTGCCTTAGCTACCTAAATCACAACAGTGCTTTCAGAACTGTATCATCTGTGTTCCCATTCTTACAGGGAGGTCTACAGCACTGAATTATTGAGAATACATATTTTTTTTCTGTGTGAACACAGGAGTCTACTCGGCTAACAGCTACAGAAGCTTTGGAAGAAAAAAAAGGTTGGTATGTAGCTTTTTAGATAAGTAAGATTCATCTGTTAAGAGACCTAACTGCAGTGATAAGGAATGGCTAAAAGCCTACCACAGCTGCTTCTTGAAGAGTCACTCCAGCCTTGCTCCCAGAAACAAGTTGGTGTGGCAGAGACAAAGGTGACATCCCGAAAGACAACCTGAGGGTCTCTCATACATCTGGAAGTTTGAAGCCTGTTTTAATATTGATCTAAAAGAACAAGTACTGGCAAACAGAGTAGTGTTTGGGGAATGTTTTAGGAAGAAGAGACCAAATCTGGGATGACAGACTTCCTGCCAAGAACTCTGCCCAGTACTCTGTCCTGGTGACCTCCTGGAGAAGCAATGAAGCTTGGACAGCAATAAATGGAGCAAAAAGCTTTAAAGAGCTCTAAGGGACTATTCTCTGTGGTCAGGTCTGTTGAAAACAGATGTTGTTCTAAGTCAATACATTTACATGGCAGTTTAAAAGGACAGCTTAGACACAAATACAATTTCAGTTAAGATGAGCTTAAGGTGCTTCTTTTTCAGTTAAAAAGAGCTCTCAAGAGCTATAGCAAAACCAGACAAGTTTAGGCAGCTTGAGTTCTGCAAAATTACTATAATTTCTGAAACTTAGGTTTTTTTCTATTCACATCATTAATGATGCCATAAGGCAACAGATTGCCAAAGAATAAAATGTAGTTCAACTAAGTTTCTTTATACTAAATAAATCTATAGAGCATGTAGCACAAGACTCACAGACCAGTGAAAAGGAAAGCTCACACTTACAAAATAGTTTGCTCTGTAATTCTCTTCCCTTTATTAAGCCAGCAAATCTCAGTCACTATAATAAGACTCCTTTGAAAGCCCCGACAAAATTACATTAGCAATATTCTAAATATTGGGAAGTTAGACCAAGTTAAAAATACACAATTCATCCCAGCACCAGCTGATTAAGCTGCTGGAATTTCTTTCCAACAGAAGGAAGAAAATACTACATACATTCAACACAATTTAGTCTTCAACTGAAATCTACTATGGTTTGTTGAACTGGAGAAAAAAATGCAATATGAAGTAGAAACAACTTTCTGTAACTATGGGCCACCAAATACTTGAACATTCCTTGGGTCACCTTTGAAGATTTGCTAACTACTTTAAACAGCTATATGTACAGTCAGAGATTATCCTGATTTAACTTCATAGGTACTGAGAAAAAAAATACTTTGGAAACATTTTTCCTTGCTAGAAATAAGAACAGCCATATACAGTCCAGTATCATCATCGCCAGCATGAAGCTCTTACTAACAAGCTAAAAATCTTGCCGAGGCAAAAGGATACATATCCACAAAGCACAGAAGAGTCTACTCTGACCACTTTCTGGGAAAGAGAATCATCAAGCTTGGAGGAGACATTCAGGATCATTTAGTCCAACTGTCAACCCAGCACCACCATAATCATCCCTAAATCATATTCCAATGTGCCACATCCAGACACCTCTGGAACACTTCCAGCGGCAGTGATACTTTCCTGGCCAACTTATTCTAATGCCTAACCACTCTTTCATGATGAAAATGATTTAATTTCTAATATCTAATTTGAACCTCTCCTGGCACAACAGAAGGCCATTTCCTCTCGTCCTTTCTCTTGAGGCACGGGAGAGGAGGCCAACCCCCACCTGGCTACAAACTCCTTTTGGGTCATTGTATAGAGTGATGAGGTCCCCCCGAGCCTCCTCTTCTCCAGACTAAACAACCCCACTTCCATTGCCCTAAAAGAGACATTCAAACCACACTGCTTAGAGCCCCACTCTCTCTTGGACAGTGCTTTTCTGAGGGATTTCAGTGGCATCAGCCCATTTCAAAGCAGGGCTAACCTAGCAGTGACCAAACAGTGAATCTAAAAGAGATTGCTAAAGTATGCTGCTAAACTCTGACAGTGATGACTAGCAAATATTACAATGTCTTTCCTAGATGCCCAAAACTTAGAAAAAACTGAATACCCTTTCATGTCTACTGTATTTATATATGCTATGTATATGATATATCAATACAGTATATATCATATATAGAGAGATATCATATACCATATATATCTATAGAAAAATCACATGCACGTTTCTTGCAAGCAATTGACAAAGAAAGAATTCTTATTTTGTAACTTTTCAAATTTACTAGACTGACTTTTTGCCCTGGACAAACCCAATATGACATCCTTCCATACTGTTCTTTCTGGCAGATTTTTACAGCAGTGGTGCCGAATTTGCTGTTAGAACTTTGGTATGACTCAAGAGGTACTGAACAGCATGTCCAATTTTGCATTGTTATCCAAGTAGGCAGTTCAGCTCTTACTGTCTTACTTCTTCTGTTAACTACATCTATGGCTAAATCATCAAATTTACATTCAGGTTAATCTCTTTTGGAAACAACAATGTATTTGCAAGTATAAGTGTCTTACTACAACAGCATCTAGAAAACAAACTGTGCTGCAGAGTAATGAGGGAGTTGAACTAATGTGTTTAAAAAAGGAAGGATTGTATTGTTCTGACACTACAGGCCTGGCTCTCTTCTTATTGCACAAAGTTTAGACTGGCATAACTCTTTTGACTCCTACTGGCTCACCTTTGCTTTAATTTACCGGTAGCAACAGAGGAATCAGGGTGTGTATTTGCTACACTTGACATTCACCAACGTGAAGGCAGTTTTAACTATGTTGTACAGGAGACTGGAACCCAAGATCTAGTGTTTTGCTGAAACTGGTAACTGAACTGGTTATGGGAGTATTTGGATGGTAAGATCTAAGGAGAAATTAAGCTGCATGGCAACCTTCTCTGTCAATATCCAAATATCAGATTTGTAGATTTAAATACATCCTGAAATATAATAAAAAGTGCAAGAGTAGTTTAAATTTTAATACAGTGTTTACCTTATTAATTAATAGATTGCTAAACAAAATGTAAAATACACATATGCATAAAAGCTTATACCATGATCTGCAGTGCCATGCTATGCGTAAGTGTCAAAGTTTGCATTTCCCTTGCAACTCATGCTATGTTTCTTTGGTTTTCACCCCTGCTATTAAATGGAAGAGCACCTGCTTTCGCTTGTAGTCATGGGGCACTTTATTTCTTTAGAGGAGACAAAAATTTGGTACTGGGGCTCTGTGCTCTGGATGCAGATGCAGAAATCCCATTAATATTACTAGGAAAGCTAAGGACACAGGGGAGAACGTACCACATTTAGATTACTGTACAGTTCTGCAGTCTCTTACATTTAGCCAATACTTCCAACAAAATAGCCCATAATAAAGCTTGGAATTGAATGTTGTCTTCTGTTTGTTGTCAATAATGCCTACAATACTGGGCTCTCATAGCCAAGCAAGATTCATACCGTTACAGTCACGTTTATATCCACATTCAACTTCCTTTTATTAGAAGTATAATACTGCACTTTATATCACAAATGTATAAAAAATATGGCAGATAGTGTCATAACAATACTTTTCTTTTAAATGAGTATATTTAAAAAACAGACAGTTATTTTCCATTTATATATATATATTTATATATATGAATAAAATACTCCTGATGCAATATATAAATGTTACTGTTAGTTTTTTATAGAAACTACTGTAGCTGTTGCACTGCTTCACAATGTTTCAAACAGCTCAAAATAACTTTACATTATAACATAAAAGATATGATTATAACAGTACGATATTAGGTCATCATAAATAAATATTACAAATCCTATCAAATATGGAAATTTAAAAAACAAATTTAAGACATACAATTTAACTTTAAACCCTTAACAGGGATACACTTTTATCACATAAACCCCACTGTTTTAACTAGGCAGCAAAAAATGTAGTAAGGGCATAGGTCTAGACATGAATGTTTTCACCCTTATAAGTGCCAATACATACCAGAAGTCTCCCAGCTTTCAGACAGAGATATGCACTAAGCTGGAATGTAAATGAGAGAAAATGGCAATGCATTTTCTCCCTGACCTGCACACTCTGTCTGGCATCCAGCGACATTTCTGATGACGGGTAATTCATAGTTCAACTTGTTTTACGGTATAATCCCTGACTCTCTCTGTGGTGCCAAACAGCATAGCTCCACACGTACATATTGCACACCTTTATAAAGCTGAAAATGCAGTCTTACCATCACCAGAACCACCACCACTCCCCTATGCTGATCTCCACCCGCACTGGCCTATTCTCTGGAGTGCAATTACAAGGCTGTCTCTTTTAAGTCATTCAGGTTGGGCATTCGCGACCGGTTTGTCCGGGTGTATGTGTGCCCGTTCTGTCCGCTCTTGGAAGGCAGCTGGTCGGAGTAGGGAGGCCCATCACTCACGCTCCTGTTCACGGGGGAGACGTGCCAGGTGGGTTCCAGCTGGCTCGGGATCTGCAGCGTTGGCCTGCTTTTGGGCTGAGCCTCCTGCCGCACGTTGCTGCTGCCGCTGCTGGAGCTCTGACTCATGGGGTGAATCCGTACTTCAGAAAAAGAAGCTTTGGCTGGCTGACTTGGTAAGGGCTGGAAGCGGGGCTCAGCAGGGACAGGGTGGTTTGAAGAGAGGTGTAAGAGCTTTCGAAGAGATTTTAATGGTTGGCTCTGAAAGACACGCAGAAAAGCACTTGACCTTCTGCTCTCCATCATATCAGAATTCCTATAACAAGAGTGTCATAACCTAAACTGAACATCTTGAACTTCATAGGACTTTTTAAATTTGTATTCATTTGGTATATTTCATTACAAGCTATAACTACACACCTGAGAAAATGTCTTCTCATCACAATTCAATCTACTAGCTACCTGACAAGGTGGAGCCTTTTCTACATCAGAAAAAAATTGCTCCCATCAGTTATTTCATCCTTGTTTCCTTTGAAAATGCAGGCATAGACAACGGCATTAGCTGTCCATCTGTCACTTCTCTAGCTATTAGCTTTAGAATCTTAGCCACATTTTGTGAGGCACAGCTATCAGGAATACAAAGTTTTTAAAAATTTTGTGAACATCAATTAGATGATTAGTTAGAAAGAGTCTTGAGTGATCATATGCACTGAAACAAGGCCTGGCAGAAATCTGCAATGCTATATTTTGCTTACTGACAGTTGGGAGATAAGCGGCTCTGGTCTCTCACAGCTTCTTTAACTGGTGAGCAGGTTGAACGAAAAGGGAGATACAGAATTACTGAATATGGATAACAGGAGTCTGGGGAAGCCTGAGTACACAAAGGGGTATGAAAACAGCCTCACTAAATTCCACAGCTTACAGAGCAACTTGATTCTTCAAATGCTGCAGCTGCAACAAACCCTCTTTTCCAGTTTTCAATGTGACGGCAACAGAGCATGGCACTGAAGCTCCCTCCCAAACCCTGTCCCCCAAGCTGGTTTTAGAACTGGAGAAAATAAAGTTGCATTACTAGTTGCAGTTCTAAGCTCCAGAAATGACGCCTGCTTAAATTGCAGTCTGTGCCAGCCACACCATGGTGTGGTCTCCATGTTCTGGTGACCACACCAAGTATCAAACTGTGCCTTGCAGCAGCGCGGCCTCAGGATTCACCATTTCTTTACAGAGCTCTCTTCAGGGCTTTGGTACAGCATTACAGTGCACCCACAGATGTGCACTGAAACACTGCTTGCCTCTAATGCAAAAACATAACAGTATTTTGAAGGGCTCAAAGACTGACACAGGGACATTTAGTCTCTCTTTTCCTTGTCATTCATATCTAGATCTTCAAAAAATTATGCGGGACCACAGGCATATGAGTTTTTATGTTCAATGAGCAGGGAATGAGAAATTTGGGAAATAATGTCAAATGCAATTTTTCTATTTACCAGAGAAAAAGCTGTCAAGGTACCTCATTGATACTAAAATACAGGGAATTGATAATGCCACTTACATGAGGCTGGATTTCTGCCATCTTCTCAGGATGCCAATCCTTCTGCCTGCTGCTCTGGTGATTAGAAGAATGAATGGCTTTCTGTAATGCCAAGAGATCCTGACCATCAGTGTTAGGCATCTGCAACAAAATATTAAATTCTGGTCTCCTAATATATTCTTAAGAGTAGCTGTGAATAATTTCCCACAGTTAATTACAGAACACAAGTGAAGCCTGTTACGGCAGCAGAATTGCAATGACCTTTCAATAATTTTCCCCACAGTAAGAGCAAGTGGCTGTGGATATCATGCAGATTCGCTCTACCCTTAGCCCTTAAAGCATTCACATGCTGTTAGTGTTATCTGCTGTAAGAGAGAGCAGTTAAACAAGGCCTTAAAATAAAAAAAAAAATAAATATTGTTGAGCCTCATCTTCATTTAAAAAGCATTCCATACTGCAGTTAAGACCATGGATCAGTTCTATAAATTTGTTCTTGAGTGAAGCAGACCAAAGTCTCTCTAATCTGATGTCTTGACAGATTTTGGCATCACAAAACAAAGAGCTTTTTCTTTTCCCTTCTTTTTTATCCTCCACAAATATCCCAAACTAAAGCAAAAATTAGGAAACAGCCCCAGGTGAAATTTTATGGCAGAAGGATAATTTAAAACTTTGATGCAGATTTTTACCTCATTTCAAGAATTCTAAGCAAAAAACCCCAGTCAAAATGTAACCAATTTTTAATGCAAGCTGCCTTTTATCATGAAGAATCAAGACAAACAAAAATACAAGACACATGAGCTAAAACTTCTTTTTCAGATAATCCATTGTTAATATCTGATTGATTAAATTTATATATAAATAGCAGTTTTTATAAAAATATGTATTTATGATAAATATAAACCAAACCAGGTTAATTGTTTTCCTGATTGAAACAGAATGAGAAAGTTTATTTTTAAACATTCACAATATCACAACTATTTCACAACTGTTTTCCTTCTTTAGCCTTACTCCCAGGGCTCATTCTCTCTGGAACTGTGTATGTTACATTTTCAGTATATCAAATACTATAAAAATTTTTTTTAGGTACAGCGTATTTCAACAGAACTGCCAATTTTACTTAAATTTATTGAACTGGCCCAAGATACTTAACTGGCATGAAGAGGAAGTGACACCATGAAAATAAACCACATGCTGCTGTAGTCAGTAAAACAAATTTACTGGAGCATTTTACAGTGCTACTGTACTTAAATATTAATACCATGGGTAGAGTGACTACAGGAAGCTTTTTCAAAGAAGAACTATGCTTTAAATTATTCTTTGAATTAAAAAGAGGAAAGAGGGATTTCTTGATGCTTGGATTCTCCCCGTTGGTTGAGTCTGTCTGCAATATAAGATACAAAAACTAAATGCATACTATTTAAATTCAAGAGATATGCCCTTACTATATTAATCCTTTTTCTAGCTTGCTTGCTTTTTTTTTTAATTTCAACAATACATGTTATAAAGCCTATAATTTTCTTCAGGAAAATACAACAATGATTGAACAAAAAAGCCTATGGAACAAATTCAAGGAACTCAATGCATAGAAAGCATGTAAAAAAAGATCAGTACACCTCTTCTTATTTCCATGTTCATTAGGAATGCAAAGTGTGTTTCAAAGCCTTTTCAAAACAATAGGTAGGTCTTTTTGACTTTACTGAGCTTTGGATTAAATCCTGTAACTTTGGCAATCATTTGTACTTATGATAATGACCTAAAGCAGTGTGACATTTCTTATTTTTATATAAAGAAAATATCAAAGATACACTAAATATAATAGCATTTGGTTCAGAATGAGCAGCTGATAGTTACTCTAGAAAAAAATAAAAGTATTCTATTTTTAAATTGCAGAAAGATTTAGGGCTCCAAGATGAATTATTTCAGTTCTACCATAAATATGCAATTAACAACTTCATCTATAACTGTAAGGACACTGGCTGTTTTATTTTACTTTCTCTAGCCCAACCAAAGAGTACATCAATGGATGCACAAACAGCAAACAGAACTATAAGATATTAAAATTATGAATGGGACTATTTCTCCCCTGCTCAGGCGCAAACAAGAACATAAGAAAACATAAGAAAACTTTATAATGCAATAGAATTACTATATGACTAAACAGAATGATGGGTGCACTACCAAAAGCAAGGGGTTTCCAATAGTTTTCTCAGCTTCTAAATTCCATCCAGGTTAATGAAAGAAAGTGAAAAATCAGCATAGCTTAGGTTTAGGAACTTCACGGTGAGAAGATCTTCCTGTTTCAAATTCATTACATTAAAAAGGAATGAAAGCATTGCTAAGAGAAATGCTCACCTGCAACATTTTTTTCCAAAGAATAATTTCTTCAGACCAATAGCTTGAAATTTGTGCCAAAATCTGCAAAACTCAGGCTCCTCTGAAGATAGTGCTTACTGACACTGCACAACCCTCATGGATATGAAATTGTTTGATGGCAGAGGACAGAAAAAACAGTGACTCTAGAAATCCTCAAAAACTTTTACTATGTTACTAAAAGATTTCAAATGATGAAAAGGAGAATGGATAAGAACAGCTCTGCAAAAGCAACATTGCAAAGAATTCCCATAACAGGCAGTAACAATTATTATCCCATGAGGTACTGCACCTGGAGAACTTTAGGGAGAATGATTCATGGGAACAACTCTGCAGGAGGAAGCAGCAGGAACTGGAATCAATTCTGGGCTATTAGTTATTTTGAGAATGACGTTACTAAGAAGATGCCTTGAATCTAATTTCAGATATTTTTTATGAGTCCTATGATGATCACCAGCAAAATGAGACTTGCCAAAGGATATCAGAAGTAAATCGTAGCTATGACGTGCTTCCCAGCACTGTGACAGTCCTCAGGTTTAGTTTGCCATTTGCTGCAGAAAGTCTGTGTTTGAGTAAATAACTGATATTTCACACTTCTAGGACACTACATTTTAACCCTGAGAAAAAAACCTTGGGTAGTCACAAGCTGACTTTTGATACGAAATCATAGAAAACATTATTTGTGTAGTTGAAGATCTAATATTACAGAGCTGTTAACAGCTTTTAATACTGAAGTCAAAGTTGGTGCTGAACTGAAGGCAGTAATTTTTGTTTGTGCTGGAAGATCCTAAAGAAGGTTTGTGAGGTAGATGTCTTCAACTAACAGATGAAGAAGAGCAAAGAACAGTGTCTGAACCAGACACTTGTGTACACACCAGTGGTACAGTCTGTCCCCAGATACTGTCCTGTTAATCAGCTCCAAGTAGAAATGAGAAGAGGTCTCTGGTTGGATCAAAAAATCAAGTTGATCTCAGCAAGTTTCTAGTTAAGGATGCGAGAGTTGTATCACTACCTTATTTCACTAATTTATTCATCTTTTGTGAGATACCAGCTCCAAGTAGCAAACATACTTTTCCTTAATGCAAAACCTCTCTCTCCCTCCTCGTTCCCTTCTACCCCTCTGCTTAAGAGTGAGAAGAAACAGGAGTAAGGATTATGTATAAATCTATCCTATCTTGTAATCAGTGATTGCTTTGGTAGCTACAGATCAAGGTACTTTGGACTTAGGTGTTTTGTAAAGTGCCAGATTTTGAGATGCAACATGATCCAGTCTATATTTCCTTTACACAGTTTAATCTGGAAGCAGCTGATACACCATCTATCAGCTGAGCTATTAGTGTTCCCTGCCACCATGCCTGAGTGGCTGGAACCAGGGTAGACTATAACAGTGCAAATTTAACATTTTTTTATTTTTTTTTTTTTTTGCATCACTGGAACCAATGATTTCAAATAATCCCAGAGCTATAATAGAGACATTTTGTTCAGAGGTATGATACAAATGATTATATTTGAACTGTGTACAGGTATGAGGATGAACAAGTTCAGAAGGAGAGGTAGATGCCATTGCTTTAAATCCTGCCCAGCAGGAAGGTGAGATGCTTTTTTGAGTGCTAGTTAATACACATGTGCATATGTTCCACACAGTTCAAAGAAACTTTAAAAAAAACCCAAAAAACTGGTAAGCAATCCTCTCCCCCAGTTCTCAACATATCAGCCTTCCACCAACACTCAGAGTCATACCACCTCACTCCTTATTTCCCTTTGCCAGGAGTGAGCATGGCTTACTCCATTCTGAGAATCTTCAAAACTATAACTGCATTTACACTTACAGAAACATCACAATTTTATGCAAATAAATTCAAAATGTTTTACTGTTTCCAGAACTGTCATTTGAGAATGAGATTATGTTTAGGTTACTTCCTTTCTTAGGGAGATTATAAAACTTTGTGAAGTGTCAATATGTCACTTTTCTCTGATAAAAGGAAGTCCTTTCTCCCTCCCAAAAAGTATATGAAAATGTAAAAATGTATAACAAAGACATACTGAATAACAAAAGCCACAATCCATTCCCTCAACAAAACATAAAACATTAAGAATGGTTAAGATACATTCCTTATTCCAGTCATGGGATGCAGCAAGAAGATGGAGGCTGTTACCAAGACACTCATATGAAAAATTCTGGAAAGAATTCTCATTTGTAAGAGTCTGATTTTCTCCATATGGGTGCCTGAAATTATTCAAGCTCTGAGGAGACACAACAATGCATTTACTATTCTTGAATTGGTATCACCAGGTCCTGCAAAAGAATTTGTTGCAACATCAGCTTAAAACTTGCATCAAAACTGGCTCTCAGAGGGTCTGAATGAAAACAAAGATGCACAGGACTAGTAAATGAAGAAATATTTGAAAAGGCAGAAAAATCAACCCTGAACAGGAGAAGAGACTGACTTTCATACAGTGATGAGAGAAAATAAAAGAAGAAATAGATGTACACATGACCATAAATACAATAAAGATACTGTACTAATCTAGCATATTAAAATGGTGTAATTCAAAACCAATTTGTAATTCAAATATAACTTCTTTTAATAGAAAAGCTGCATACTTACAGTTTGAGATTTCTTCTTTTTCTTTTTTATTGCCCTGAAAAAACCTTGCTTTTCTTTCTCCTTGAGCTGTTCTGAGTTAAGGTTTTCAGGACTTTTCCTAAATATGAAATAAGGTATTGTAAGAGAGATTTTATTTTGGTATTTATTTCATAAATTCTGTGTAATACTGAGATCTGATGCCAAAGAATGGAAATTATTGAATTAAGTAAAAAGACTCTTAATGTTTTAGCATTCATTGGTTCCAGGGTTATTATACAAATACCAGATAGTCTTATTAAATGGGATAGGAGGTACACAGTGTTAGGGTAAAATGATTAGTTTAAACCAATGAATAGTTATTTAGGGAAAAGGAAAACATGCATGTCTTCTTTTAAGACAGTACTTAATACTCAAACCAAAATATCACACACGAGGTCTTTTAGAAAAATGAAAAGCACATCTGAGAGAACATACAAATGGTGATGAGGTTTAAAAGCACAGATTCAGTTTATCCATTGTTTGCTGGAGAACCAGGAGTTGCAAAGTTCACCAGACAGAACCACTTTGCTGGCATGGTTCCAAATTTATCATCGGGGAAGCTGGGGAACTAGTGCTGTCCATTTCAACTTAAAAACATCAGTTATTTTGTTATGCATGGGTGAGACAGTGCTGGCAAAAGGAGGTGACCCAAAAATGGAACAGGTGACTTGCCTGAAGACTGAATTTCCGCCTTTTACATGTCTGAAGTAACTACAGCTGATAAATAACATGTTACTTTTCAGAATACACAGTAAACCATGTATGTAAAGTACTGATATAGGGTAAAAAGATGGTTTACAAAGGACATTGGTGAGACATAACCGAATGCAGTTCTAGTGCCCTATTTAAAATAGCTTGAAAATTGAAAGTGGTACAGGAAAGCATCACAAAAGTAATTTCAGAAATAAAAAATCAGAGATTTCCATCTCTTTAGTGTGTTTAGAAACACAGCCAAACCAGCCCAAATATTTAGTTTCCTTGCCTGATGCACAAGTACTTGTTCAAGAAGAAATTACAGAAGACTAGAAAGATCTTCAGACTAAAGGGCAAAGACATAACAAGAACAAGTGGGTGGATGATGAAACCAGAGAAGTAATATTAGAAATAAGACACTGATTTTCACAATAAGCGTCATTAACTGCCAGAACAAACTTCAGTGAAGTGGATTTCCCTTCTTTGACATTTCAAATCAGGACCTCATACTCTTCTGGGAGATATCAGTCAGGTGTGCCTCTGGGCCTGGACCCCAGAGACCGGACGACATTTCATAGCAACTAACATACAGAAAATCATGCTGGTGGTCCTTATTCACTTCTAAGTTGTATGAAAACAAAAAAGAAATTATTCCACTGTCTTGATGGAAAGCCTAAAGGAAAGCCACAGTTTTGAGGACTCTGGATGACAAACAGGAGCAGCTTTTCTGGGAGTAACTGTAATGTAGCAACACTTAGTTCTCTACTATAGTTGTCGCTGGCTTCTAATTCTGGCTTTAAATGCTATGCTATCAGCTGGTGATTCAGCTGCTATTACATGCCAAGCTGACCTTTTTTTTTTTCCCAAGCAAATCTGAAACACATAATTGGGGTAGAAATCACTGGAGTCATCCTTGTTATCAGTAAAATTCTCTTCACTCTGGTAGCTGGTTTGACCAGCTCCTCAATTTCTACACAAAACCACCTCAAGCTAAAAATGTTACCTGGTTCTAAATATAAATGCATGCAGTGTTTAAATGCTGGATAAAGTGCAACTGTTGATTAAGAGAATGGTCTTAGTGGAGAGATTCATAGGCAGGAACTATGGTGGAAATTTTCCTAATTTAGATTTTATTGGAACTTACATCTGGATCCAAGAAACACTTTCAGATGCATGACAACACAGATTCAATGTGAACATTGCAACACTACGGGAAAAAATCTCTAGTTTAATATGATTATTATAACACATATTTTAAATATACTGGATTGCCAGGGATTCCTGTTGCTGTCATGTCCCTGTATTTGGTACTACTGCGTAACAGATGTAGAGCACTCTTGTATTAGTCACTTAAAGCACTGAGAGTAAAGACTACTGACAGCTCTACAGATTCACTGAACTCATGAGACTGACTTAACACAGACAAAACACCTACTGAATTATTTACTCAATGATTTCTACTTGATTTGTTAGAAAAGTTGGAGGAAAGCATGCACTCCAAGTATCCTTCTTGTACTCAGAATGTCACGTAAATGGGGTTTAGAACCTTCTGAGCCTTTTCTCAAAGGGGTTACTGTGCATCCACATCTACAAAGGTATCCCAAACCATAGCCCCAGTGCAAATTACCAACCCAATGACGGTGTTGTCCGCTTAGGAACCAGAGTCAGATCATAAGCAAATTCCCAGGAGGTTACTCTACATTGTCCTTTAAAATTTTTCAATGTCTTTGGCTTTTCTGTTCCAAAGTCTATTCCAAAATGGAGATGCTATCTTAAAAGGTGAAGTTAATCTTCAGAATGCAGCTTGGAACATTTTTTGCCATACTTGAAGACAGAGATTCACTCAAGTGTGATTCTCTTCTCTGGCCCAATGAACCTGGATGAGAAAACTGCTCTCTACAGCAGTCGAGCAGAAAGGAGAGAAATGAAATTCTGCACCATCATTTCCTCTTTATGACTACAGTGACCAGAGTAGAAAAATAAGGGGCTGAGAACTCTGCTCATTTTCAATTGCTGCTTACCCAAAAGCCAGTGGCTTTATACTGACTGGTTTATGTCATTAACTCCTATGACTCATATTGCAGTACAGTTGTCTGAAAAAGCATTGACCTTGAAAAGCAACTGCTTCAAAACACATGCTCATTATGTGAAGAGAGTGAACATATATAGCATTATAACAGGAAGCTTCAACACCAGGATTCTGTACCGAGTAAAAATAGAGCAGAACATTTTGATCGATGATGAAACACTGGTATATTTTAGGCATCCCAAAAAATGATTTTTAGATAGTGGACAGTATAGGAAAAAAATAGGACTATCAGAAAAAAATCTGTATGGTATGGTTGAGTCACTCAACATTAAATTCTTACAGCATACTGCAAGTATCTTGGCATTTTGCATAAAGCTTCAACTCTTGAAAGCATACAGTTACATCAGAACCTGTGCTGTTTTACTAGAAAGTAGAGACTAGCCTTAGATAAGAGACCCCACTCAGAGAGCTCATTCGCAAGAAGAAACCAAAGGCAAAATGTCCCGTGCATTGTTATTTTATCTTTGTGTACCTTTTGCATGCTTAGGACATATAATGTAGAACACATTGGTTGTTCTGGTCTGAGACACGTGGAAAAAGCATAGGTATAAACCGAAATTCCTGTGATTATCACTCCTATTTATTGCCCCGGCAGGAAAGGTATCCAACTTCATGCAGGTACAATGAGGTGTGGCAGCGAACATGCACGTGGCAAGCAAGCTGATGTGCTTTCATATTAACTAGAAAGAATAAATAGGAAGCATGTTGCATTCATGCTGCCATAGAGAGAGTTGTATTGCAGACAGTTCTTTTTGGGAGGCAATTCATCATGCTTATTTTAGCTGTTTTTCAGCAACTTGGGCTTGGAAACTCTCTAAGTGCCAGCGTAGTGCTCCCTTTACTGAACCAATCATAATTACATGAGTAAGGGTTTTGTCTAATGGAGGAGTTACTGAAATACCCGAGCTTTTCTCTGGAAGATAAATGAACAAACACTAATTCTCCAGGTTGGCTTTTAGTTTTGCTTAAAGTAAGACCCTTAAGGGGCAGTTACAGAGTTATCATTTAGCGGAGGCAAGATAATGTCAGAAACTAATGAAGTAATCCAAATAGATAGTTTAAGGTAAGAATGTCAATCCCACAAGCTGAGGTCCACAGTAAAACTTCTTAGTCTAAAAGTCTTGCACTGAAAGCTTAAAAATCAAAGATCAAATCTGAACTTTGTTTGGAGCTGCAATTTTTTATTTTTCGTGTGGAAAAGGAGGATTTACCATCTGGAATAAACCCCAGATCTACTATCTCATATACATAATACCATTCAGAATTTGCAATTTCCTGATATTTTTTACAAATTCCATAAAAGAACTGAAAAGTATTTACAATGAAGCAACAGTCATACTGCAGACACAGCTGAACAATATTTAAAAACTAACTTGCTCAGATATTGGTAATCTTCTAGCTTCAGGAACAGGAAGTATGACTACATTGTTACACTGATACTGAGACAGTCAGTCATGTCCTGTTTAAAAAATACTGTGTTGTTTTGGAGTTTTGAAACTTAAAAGTGGGTAGAGTTTTAAGCCTTTGACTCTCCTAAGAGTGAGATGTTCTTTTTATTTTTTCTTTTCTTGAATGACAAGAGAGTTCATGTGTGTTTATATATATTATATACAAATAAAAATATTATATATATATATATATTTCCTCTTTTTATTATTTTGTAGGTAGGTATGACAAGCTTCTTGTCATAGAATGACTACATTTGTATGGACATGAAAAATCTAAACAAAAAAACTTTCCAGAAGCCCCCAAATATCTTGTCAGCAACAATGCAAACACTTCCAAAATGATGTGAGGTAGAGTACTCCATGCCGGAATTCATTCTAAAGAGATATTTGAAATTATGACAATGGCAAATGTAATTCAGGGCAATGTTCTGGCACACTGGCAGAACACAATTAAGTATCTTGCCTGTACCTGCTGATTTTGCCCAACTCAGGACAAAGCTCATACAAGTGAAAGCAAATAAAACATCTAATCTTTTATCAAAAAGAAAAAAATTGGGCAAGTTCAAGGTCCTTTACAGGAAATTAAACTCTGGCAAAGAAAAGATTTTCTAGAAGGATGAAAAATTTGCCTTTTTAAAAATTAAGTTGTCTAAAGTTCAGAAATGATCTAGTAATTTAAGAGTAAAATCTGATGACAAAAGTCAAGTTTATAACATCTTTATTTTAAAAAGCAGGACAGTGGGGACAGAGCGAAGAAATGCACACAAAGACAAGGGAACATCTGTGACAATTCAATCTAGCAAACATTCACAGAATCTTTGACAGAAGAAAGGCAACACAGAGCAATACTATGAGAGAAGCAATATTTTACAGTAGTGTCAAGTCCAGGTGGAATACATGTCACTCATAATTTGACATGAATTGTCATGTACCAGTTGTGTATGTCAGTCAAACATCAAATATTTACTTCATCATAAAATTGATGTAAGCAGAATCACATTCCATTAGAGCTTCAAACATTTTCATAAGCATTTACACATCTTCTATACAGAAAATTAAGTAGAGGAACATAGACTCTACACCACTCAGGAATCTGATTAAGCTGTGTTTATGGCACAGAACAATTTTGCAACAAGATCAGACCATTGCCAGGACAACTTGAACAGAGTTAACATGTAGAGCTGGGCAGGAAACATCTTGGGAAAATAGGGAGTAGGAAAAGCAAAGAGAAAGAGAAGCATATGCCAAAATAGCAGTAACTTGGTGTTGCAGGTACTGCTATTCCTCCCATTTCGTAAGAAGAAATGTTTATCCTTCTATGGGTTCTTCTCTCAAAGGAGCTGTTCCACTTTGTGAAAATATTTGAGTACATTAATTGGATCAAGGACTTAAATCTAACTTTCTCAAGGTTAATGAAAGGCCTTATTCACTGGGCCATATTCAGTAACTCTGTAGTCCTTTCACTACTTTAACAAGGTGAAACAGCTTCAAGAGAATATATCGAGGGAATGAAACAATGTGCTCCAGAATAACCTCTAACTTCTGATTCAGGGCATTCACTTGTTGGATCTTGGTTCAAGTCTCTGGATTAAATAATGATGAACAAAGGCCCTGCACTCAATTCCCCACATTCCAAAAAAAAGAAGCTGACTCCAGAATATGTGTTATTTTGAGAGTATCTCTGGGTTTGACTGGCAATTCCATCCTGGAGTTGAAGAATATTCATAATGAAAGTTAGTGGATGTTCCTTTGAAAAGTTTTGGTTTTGATAATTTTTCATCGTAAATTAAAAAAACCACAACTTTGTAAAAGAAATTCCCAACCAGCTCTAATAACATATGCTATTATTTCAGTTCAGAGTTAAAATAACATTACATGCTTCTTTGCAGTCAAGGCAATATATTGTTGAATGATATATAAAGCAAAACAAGATTCCAGTTGTCGTATGTTATATGCAAGGTAGAAAGATCCAGATACGAAGGACAACAAAATATGCAAAAGGGTTCAACAGTAGGAATAAATACCTTCTTTAGCCACATAAGTCACAATATAAGTACCACCTTTTTACATAAATGATCGGTTTCCTCAGCTAACTTCCACAAAATGGATGTAGGTGGAGCTACTGAAGGACAGGAAGCAGACTCTAGTGAATCAGAGCAGGTGACAAAGGTTCTGGAGCAAACATCTTCTATTACTGACACAGGTATATAACCTCAACACAAGCTGAAATACCGACTAGCCACCATCCCCCAACCCCCCACCCCCTTTCTTTTTTAAGCACACAATCCACAGGTTGTTCATATGAAAACACATTAAGTCAACAAACCACTGAAACAGTTCTTTGATAGCATGACTTTATCTTACTTTCAGAGAGAAGTGTTTCAGAGAGTGGTATATGAAGCATAGTTGAACCATGTAAATGTACACAGTCCATTCCTCCCACCAATCCTTTGAAGCTCCATTTGCTTATTTTTATTCAGTGTGCTTTATTGCAATTAAACAAAGTAGAATATTAAGAGAATTTTAGAGCCAAACAGCTCTCAGAGAAACAAAATTAAGGTATTTCCCTTTAAGTCCTGCAAAGCTATGTGTATGCAGTCATTTTGTTAGCATAATTATAGTTAAGTGTTTTATGTTATATAATGGAGCCATGTGATGCTTTTAATCCTTTAAAATCAATATACACCATTAAGATGTTGCTTAGTCCATTTTCCCCATAGAATGTATTCATTTCCTTCTGTGGTGCGTAAACAAAAAGGGCAGTGGTCCCCATTGTAGGGTGAAAATATTTATTAATACAGTCCTATCGTATATATGGAAACATGCACTTTGATATTTTTTCCATTTGTATGACAATTCATGCTTCTGGCACCCACACATTTCTATCCATACTATATGCACACAAGCACTTTGTACTATCTTTAACTGAAGATTAATAGTGGAAAAAAATTGTGAAAGACAAAAGTAACTTTAATGCGCTCATGTTATGGTGTAATGAAGTATTTCTTGCTGCTCAAAAGGGGACAGAAAACATGCCATGCTATGCCAGTATAGCTGGAGGAAGCAACTCAGCAAACAGAAAACTGCAAATTTTAAAGAAAAGCGTGGGTTTTTTTCTCCTCCTGTTAAAAACACCTTTTTTCTCTTCCATTCTCTACACATCTGTGTAAATAATAACTCACCAGGTATCAAAGGTGGTTTGTCTCTTTGAGTGGTTTGCCACCGTGTTGCTGTCTGCTGGTAACACAGAGGCTCTGTTTGACACGTTGTTTTCTATGTACGTACTGTCTGGACGCGGAGATGGAACTGAACAGAGAAACAGCAAACAATGTACACTGAGCTCTGCCAAAAATCCCTGCTCTCAGGTCTTGGCTTTCTCTCTCCCTCTTACAGAAACAAGAGCGTGAAGACACAGTAGCACTTTAGGTACAATTGAAAAAAAGCTGTCATTCTGTGATAGTTGCAAGGTCATATTAGTCGTAAAATGAGACTATCCTGAAATTTTAAGGTAACTAAGCATAAGAGATAATGAACTAAAAATTAAAGTATCAAAATCAGATATTATTATCAGATATGTATTTTTCGAACATACATACCATGGTTTTCAAAATACACTGTGCATACCCAGCACATAAATTTATTACAATTATGAGTACCACCAGAAACGTCTGCACTGGATTAAAAATTGATCAGACACTAGTTGCAGCACAAATGCAGCATCACATTACACTGTCTATCAAAACTGAATGTGTAAGTTTTTGTTCAAGCTGTAGTACAAAAGTACATGCTAATAACCTTTGTATTAAGTCACTACTTAAGAATTACATAAATATGAATTTACTTTTTTTCACAGTTAGTTGTACATATTATTATCATTGGTTTTGCTTGTATTATCATCAAACTATTATTTAAATATAGTGCCATTTTCCCAAAGCAATAATTAAGTCCTTCTAAAACATATTTGATAGATCTAGTTAAAGAGGAAAAAACCTCTAGTTTATAAAAAGGGATTGAATAAACCCCACACCTAGAGTTTATGACTTATGGAAAGTCATTCTTCTTTGGAACTTTTGTTTCACTATGTATAAAAAAGGATAATCCATGTCCAATTTTAGGAGTGTTATAAGGATTAATAAAAGAGATTCAGGATTGAGGATTCTTAAAGATTCTCTGATGCATGGGCGACAAAACCTTACACTCAAAAGCATTGCTGAAAACAGTGTGAGGTTTAATATTGCTCACAGGTTTTAATATTGCAATGGGACACTTGCAAGGATTGTCACAGATTTTAATGTGTCTAAATCAGGTCATCAGCCAACTGGTCCACCTGAGGAGGATCAGAGGGAGATTTGTGACTCTACTTAAGGTTATTAGGTGACTCATAATCGAATTTCAGCTGATTGGGGCTTCTTTAGGTTCAGGGGAGTCCCACAAGTCTCTTAGCACTTGCAGGACAGTAATTAGCTTCCCATTACCTTTTTCAAAACAATTACCCAGGTTTAGCCATGAGGCAGCTGCTCAGAAATTGCCATCTTTGGGTGCCACAATAGAACAGTATCTATTCTTGTAAGTGTGTATACTGACACACAGTCATGCACTGTTGCATGTATACATATACATATATACGCATGTATACAACCCTGTTTTATTATTTATTCTGAACTGGAATTATGTAAATGTGCTTTTGCTTGTAGTTGTTCATGTTAATCCTCTGTATCCCTTTCTACTACTTGATTCATATTCCATACTAAAATTCTTGATTAAATTTGAAAGATCCATGATAAAATTACCTCTGTAAAAGCTGCCAACTCTTCTCGGAACAGGGTCATTATACAGAATTCTATTTTCCTTAGTAGATGCTCCATCTTCTGTGTGTGGATCATGATATGCTCCACCCTAAACAAAAGAACAACAAACTATTTAAAATTAAAGACTATAAACTGATTTCCAGTTTTTAGCCAACATACATAAGCAATGGAACTCCAAACCTGACCAAAAATTTTCCTTTCATGTTATTAATAACTGCCAGTATCAAATCACAGACTATGTAATCAATAATTAGTTGGTTTTGCTTCTTGCTAGCTTTTTTCCAAAATGACAAAAACAGCACTAACAGAATTTTGCCTCTAAGTTCCAATTTTAAAAACTTGAGCCTGATTCAAAACCTCAGATTTTTGCTGTGAATGCAATGTAGTTGAACGTCTCTGAAAGAATCTTTTAAGGGAGGCCTTGTTAAATTAATTTCTGATGTCACTGTGCTACTGGCAAATTTCAAAAGCAAACAGGAAATGCATATAACTTGTGATAATTGCAATACCAAAGCACTATCATCCCTTATCAGCTATTAAACAGCAGTACCTAGAGGTACCCACAGTCACAAAATCTACTGTATGCAAAATATGAGGAAGTCTCTAAGAACTAAGAAATTCATAGACAAATAGGTTAGACAGGAGAGCAAAAAGAATTTCATTACTTTTAATTAATTCTATTTTTCTGAATACAGTACTTCCTGGAAGTACTTCAAGCAAAAGCTTAAATGTGTCCTTAGAAACATCCATATGCACATAATTTGCCACCAAATATGGTTTAACCCCTCTCTTAAATGAATCAGGTGCTGCAATTTTTCCTGCAGTATGGACTGACCAGATAAAATTCAATGCCCTCTAAAGGCCCCACAGGAAACTACTAAAACCCCCATATGAATCGAAATCTAGACCGTCCAAGAAGGACAAAGATTAAAAATCAAAACCCTAAAAAACCCCAACCACAATTAAGAACTGGGATTTCAATTCACTGCCTGAGTGATTTGCAAAATCTACTTTGCCTTTTGTAGATGATGATCTGGTCTCACTGTCACAGATAAACCTCGAATCCGTGCCAAGACCAGAACTGAAGCTAAAACAATGCTTCAAATCACAGTCGGATTCTTCTAAAATTTACCAGTTGAAGCATTTGATTAAATTACTACTTGCATTAGATACCTCTTCTTTGTCAGCAGCTAAATTTCAAATATGAGACAGTAATAGCAACTTGTACTTGATTTTCTTCTTAAACCCTTTTTGTGCACATTTAATTTAAAAGTAAAAGGAACTCTTAAAACAAAAGTGCTGAACTAAAACTTGAAAAGCCCTCAAACTAATACTGAATGCAAGTTTTTTTGTTGATTCTTTTTTTTAAATAAGATTTAAAGCCTGGCAAACAAAGAATGTTTTTCTTTAAAAAAACATGGTAAAGCTAAAGAGAAAAGCAGTGAGAAACTAGAAACATGGAAGTGAGAAAAAAGGAAAATAATAAGCAATCTTTCAGAATACTTGTGTTATTAATGATTTTTTTAGATCACTAATCCTGAGGGGCATGAAATTTTCTGATTCCTAATACAGAATACAGAAGAGGGGTGGGGAAAACTGAAGATACGAAGGAGCCAAAGAATGACTTCTTTGTGAAAATGCCTTTAAGAGGCATAAGAAGACTGACAATTTAATTCTGATTTGTTACTGAAAGCAATTTAAACAAACAAAAAACAGCTTTGTGAATTTACAGAGTTGGTATCCATTTCAGAAGAGTAATTTTCCTTTCACACTTCTAATGTTTGAAATACAGATTTAAAAGCACTAACTGAAGGCTTGAGTTTAAAAAATATTGATCACAGGAGAAAAAGGCAGGTTCTTTACAAATGAATGGATTTTCCAAAGCAAATGAAAATCAACAAAACCTTAAGCATTAAGATACACATCAATTTTTCTAATTAAAATAAAAATTTGTCAACCAATTTTCAAAAGACAAAGAAGGATCTGATAATTCATTCAAAAAACAATCAGCCTCTAAGTAACAGGAAGTAAAATCAAAATTACTTCAAATTACTAACTGCTGTATAATGCAGAAAAAGATCCTAATGCACTGAAGAATACAAGGTAGCATGAGCTTTTACTATCAGAAACTGAAATGTGGATATTATTGCCCTTCGACAACAGTAATATCCTGAATCACTAACATTTAACTCGACTAAAATGAGAAAGAAAAACAAGTACACAAAGAAAAAAAATGGTTTTGAAATGGAGCTGCTGTAATTCCTTTTAGGTAGACTTTTTTTTTTTTTTTTAATTATTAATCCATTGCATTTCTCCTACTTTGATGAGGTATTTCCTGACATGTAAATACACACAATCCTGAATGGAGGAGATGTGGTAAGTATGACAAAAACGTATTATGTCTTTTTTTTCTCTACTGGACTGAAGAGGCAACCACTTCCTGAAAACTCTTTTTTATGGTACTTGTAGACCACTATTAAGCAAGGTACTCATAGACATTTCTTAGATGAACTAAGCAGACAGAGTATTTTAGTTTCTTGGAGTAAAACATAATTTTGGACCTTACATAATATTTGCAGCACCCTGACTTCCTTCAATTGGTCAACAAATCTGAACTAAATGTTCTCTCCATTGTCCTTAGTTTATCACAGGTGCAGGAACAGAGAAATAAACATTCTTTTTGGTATTTGTCTCTGCACCATTTTGTTAGTATAGGAATTTAAAGATTTGAGGACAAAGGCAGTCATCTTTATACAGCTGATCTGTAACACATCAGATAATTCAGAAGTGTTGTGTAAGGAATGTAAATCAACACCAGAACTAGCCCTTCATCTACTCCTTCATTAATGCTCACAGAAAAACACAATCAGGTGTCAGTAACCACTGTAAGGAGTCAATTACCAGTGGCCTCTACAACACAAAAATCTCTAGACTACCCCAGCTATTTATCATACTAATCTAAAGAAATATTGTGAGCTTTGATATTAATTTAGTAAATGATGGCATTTCATCAGTAATGTCCTGCTATAAGTGAATGAAGCGCTCATTTAAAAAATTAACATTAGCATTCATAACAGAAATCTGCACGAGAAAAGCTAAATAAAAACACAAATGAGAAAGTTAATTAAGCAAAATGATACAATAAAAATTACATCAGACATGTAACCAAAGTCTAAGAACCACTAATGAAATTTTAACTTCAGAGACAATTTTCTCTGTTCTCACATTTTGGTACTTTATGATAATGGTATTCATAGTCCATTTTTTAAAAGCACCTTGAAATATTCTTCTGAAAAAACCCCAACATTCCTTGCCTTACAACAAGACAAATAAATAACTGCAAACAAACAAACAGAAGACTGAAAACAGGACACTCTCCACACATGAAGTTTTTTCCATAAGAGGCAATATTTTGGACTAACCCTATTAGAATCTTCCGTACAGTCTTCTCGTGATGAGCCAACAGATCTTGTGAGTGACTTATGCTGCACCTGTGGAGATAACAGTTGCAGGCTGTTTGCTCTGGCTGCCATCCCTTGCCCTATGCTTAAGCCACCCTCTGAGCCCTTTGACCTCACTCTGTCCCGGCTCACATACATAGAGTGTCTATGAGGGCGCTGCTGTGAAGAAAAAGGACTGGTATAACCTAGACCATAGGAAAAAGATTCATGTGGAGCAGATAGAGAGTGGGAATGGCTTCCATCCATGTGATCTGGCAGCTTTAACTCCTCCATTGTTTTGGAGTGTCTTGTTGATGGTCTTCGGCTGTCCAGGGTGCCCTCACTGCGGTTATTCCTCCCAGACGGACTGAGCAAAGTTCTGTTATCACCATGTCGGGGAGCAGTCGGACTGGTAGGAGAGTTCAAGTCCATACAGCTGGATGGAAAATACCTACTGGTGGTTGGTTCTGCAGCTTGGGCCCTGGCCTCGGAAAGGTTGCCCACGGATTTCGAGTCTGTCAGAACTCCATGGCTCTTTGACTTTGTCCGATAGGAAGGACTCTTAGAAGACTGTGGGATAGTATCAATGTAGCTGTGGCGGCTGTGCTTGTCGCCGGGCTGCAGCGTCCCAGTTTTGCTCTGAGAGGTTTCCATAAATGAGTGCCGGTTCTGCTGAGATCTGGTGTTGGACTTCAGGTACTTTGTACCCGAACTGTCAGAGCTTTTGGTGTCCACATTAAAATCAAATTCTGTTTTTCCCTTTGTGTCCTTTGGGCTGAGAAGGTGTGGCATGTTATTATTGGCTATATCCTTGTTGCCAGATCCAGGTGTGTTGCTTGGTTTTTTTGCATGCATTGGACTAATTGCAGGTCCTGGAAGGTTTCCATTTAAAAAGCTTTCATTTGCAGGAAGACCCTCTTCTCTTGGCCCACCAGCCCCTAGTGTCTGCATATCCTTGCTGTTTGATCTGTGGTGTGACTGCAAAGCAGAACTTTTGCTGGCTTGATTTCTATATTAAAATGCATAAAGAAGCATTAATATACCAGATTACATATTCATGTATTAATAACTTCAAAAAAAGTACACTCATTTCAGTTGCCATTTAAATCCACAAAATTTAACTGCAGTAAGATCAAATACTGCCAACTGAGGCATCAGAAGCTCCACTAAAATCTGCAAGTGTTAGTATATTGCTGGTTTTGGTTATATTCTGATGGACAAACAGCTTTGGTTAATGGATTTTGCTGACAAAAAGAAAAGAAGATATCAGATCTAATCATAGCAATTCCAGCATATATTTCCACATTTATGCATGTATGTAAATACTGTATGTGCACATCACTAGGGTAAGTACTACCTTATGAAGATTAGCTGTATATCCATCTAAAAAGAATCTTAAGTACACCTGGCATATCAAAGGAAGGTAGAACAACAAAGTATGTCATCACTGTCAAAACATCCTGATACAATCAATGCTCCAGGCTATCTAATGTATTCCTGGTTTGGAGAGGGAGGGAAGAGGAAAGAAGGGGGAAAGAGGTTATTCTGCTGGTAAAGACATAGAGATGGAGTGAGCCTGAGCTCACTGTAGCAGAGCAAGCTCTGTAACATCAAACCCAAAACCTACCTAAGGACCCCAACTTTTGTGGACTTGGCACTATCCCAGTTCTTGGCACACTAACTCATCCCTAAAGCTGCATCTGAAATGCTCTGAAAGCAGACTGACTTGGTACAGAGCTACGTGGTGACGTCCTTAACCTCTACTTTCCAGCTCTTCTGGTTTTGGGGTTACAGGATTGAGATATGAATTGAATCTGCAAATGCTCAGCCTGAATTAATTTGAACAGGATTTATTATCTCAGGTTTTGTGGTATTCTTCTGGACTTATGCTGGCACTGCAAAACTAGCCATGACTGAGCAGTGCTGCAGCTGGACTTGTTTGCCTTGATGGACCTGAGCAATTCACTTATTTCTGTAGCAAATCTGTGATAAGGTAATTCAGATATATTACTGAGGGTTTAAGTGAGAGATCACTGTACCTTTATTGATCCTTTTGATAATTATAATTGGATAGGGCTAGCCATTTTTATACCTAGGATTTTTGTGTCAACCACTTTCGATGATCTAATTACGTATTCTATTACGGTTTCTAAAACGTTAGCAATTTCAATGCTGGTTTAAAATACTTCTTA
The DNA here is from genome assembly GCA_013397135.1 of Pachyramphus minor. NCBI lineage: Eukaryota > Metazoa > Chordata > Aves > Passeriformes > Tyrannidae > Pachyramphus > Pachyramphus minor. The sequence continues at coordinate 2,474,643 of VYXB01010567.1, forward strand.
ATTACCAGGAAGTGTATTTTCTAAAACTTCAGCAATATAAGAAACCTAGTATTTTTAAATCGTGCAGCTAAGCAAGCCTTTTAGACAAGTTTCCCATAGATCTAGGTTTTTCTTTCTGATGCTACATGCCTAACGGTAAAACCTAAATATCTGCAAGGGCAGCTAAAACTTTTTGAAGTGTATCTCTGAAAAAGCGTAAATTATAGATGTCATCATCCCAAATCTTAAAATGAGGAGCAATTTTTTGAATTTCACAGAAAGAGCTAAAGAAAAACATGGCCAAGATTAGAAGCCACTTACATTCTGCATACCTCAAAGGGCGACCTTTAGGAAAGCTTTCATCAGAGGAATACCATGAGGCTTTTTGTACTGAAGTATTTTATCCACCAGTAAACCTGGTATCATTGGGGTATTAAAATTGAGTGGCTTCTCTCAAGTTATGTGGGTCCAACAAGGGACCACTGAGCAAACACGTCCAGTTTTGAGTTCAAATAGACTAGACCTGATCCAAAACTGCAACTGCAGACAAAATTCTGTTCATCTCCCATTTTGGAGCATGATCAATGCACACAACTTTCAGGACATTTAGCTGCTAAAAATCTGTGTGAATTTTGAACTTTTAAATATCAAAATCTTGGACAGATTTGTGCATATACAGCAGTGGTAGCTTTCCAAAGAAAAGAGCATTCCTTTGGAATCTCAGGCATCTTCCAAACCACAAAATCCCTACTGTTGTTCAAGAAAAAGGCTAACATTTTTTTAAGGTGGGTAAGCCAACTTCTTTTTCTTTGTCATATGCAGAAATGGCTTCAACACAGAAAGTTAGCAAAAATTTCAGCTTGAGTAGCTGCAATAAGTAAAACTGTGTCTACTTCCTCTACTCAGTGAGGCACATGGAGCAGTATGTATGTCTCAATGTGTCTAAACTGTCAAACAACTACTTTTCTTGTAGATGATGTTGCGCGTAAGCATGAGAGCAACTCATTCATTGGCAGAGCACATGTCGTGAGAACAGTGAAAAGACAACATTTACCTGTTAGATAATGTGTTGCTGTCTGCATGGTAAGGTTTTCTCTTAGCTGACCGTGAAGGGGAACTTCCACAGCGATCCAAGAGTCTTTGGGTTTGAAATGAAGGATGGTTCAAACATTGTTCTGTCAGGTATCTATCTGCTGGATCTAACTTCAGTAAGTTCTTTGAAAAATAAATCCCAAAGTTTAAAATGTTAGTGTTTGTATTTGCATCGGCAAAAAATGTAATAAAATATAGAACATTATTGGGATAATTTTTTACTCTCCAGAGTTTCTGGGATTAGATATAACTGCTAGAACAATTTCATGGTGCAATAAATTGCATATGAAACAAAATAAACACTTACAAATCCTATATTCTACTTATGAGATGAAAGGTCTCAGCCTTGCTAATTATGAAATATATATGCTATATGCATGTAATGATATATATACACATACAGCTGATTATAGTTAAAATATGCTTAAAATACAAAAATATCTAACATTCTAACAATATGTTTTATGTATATCTATACATGTTTAAAATGGATGTAATTTAAACAGATTGTTCAGGATATACCTTACAACGTTGTTTTGAATTAAAAATATTAAATTTACCAGTGAAAAAATGCTACAATAAAACAGGCTTTACAAACAAACAGAACAAGCACATGGGAACATTTTTATACAAAAACAATCACTATTTTAAAGTTAGTATTTTTAAAAATATACAAATGTAAGAGTTCTGGTTTTAACTTCTGGGGTTCAAGTCCACCCATATTTTTAAAGAATTCTCTTAACTGTTTACAATGCATTCAGATGACATTTGCTTTACAATTCTGTTATATCTGTTGTGATTCTAAACAAGACACTTTTTGGCATGTAGAAAATATTTAATCACAAAATTGAAAACAGTAGCTTGGGTATTTTGGTAGAGTTGGAAAGATGCCTTGCAGGAACAGACCAATACAAAACTTACCTTGGAATATTCAAACATGCATGACTGTCAGCAAGGTTGAAAGTTTGAATGGCTATTAAGTAAAAAGAATAGCTATTTTTTAAGGGCTATATATGTTTAACAGGGAAGAACTCCATGCGTATATATGGATGTGCATACACACACAGTGTGTATCTGTAGTATTAACGTAGTATTCAGGCACTTGATCACAATCTGGTTTTCTCTTCACAGGATCCCTGCACTTCAAAATGGAAAACACTGAGAAAAAAAAAAGCAAGTGACAAACTACAGTCCTATGCTGTTTGTTCACACAGTATGCATTATTTTCCTTTCTCAAGTTCACAAACTGTGTACTGAATGGTTAACTACTTCTTTGCCCTTTTTTTCTGGTGCTCGTCACTACAGTGGCTCAAAACACTAGAAGGCCACATGTGATTTCTACATTCCTCCTCAGAAAAGATGATGTCCCTTGAGTGCCTGTACACTAACAGCCTGGACAGCAAGCAGGGAGAACTGGGGTTCACAGGGAATCCCAAGGCTGTGAACCTGCCTGGAATCATAGAGAAATAGTGGGACAGGGCTCACGGCTGAGGCACAGTCACTGATGGTTACAACTGGTTTCAGAAGGAAGGGGGTGGCGAGGAAGAACAGTAACACTCCATGTTGTGATGTTATGGTGGGAGTTTGCTACCAATCACATACTGAAGAGTATGAAGAAGATGAAGAGGACAACTGCAGAAAAACAAGCAAAAGTTCATGGGTCGGACTTGATGATCTCAGAGGTCTTTTCCAACCTAACTGATTCTGTGATTCTGTGAAAAGTCTACTGATCACAGGTCCTCATCCTGTGAGATGGCAGACTTCAACTATCCAAACATTCAGACTGCGTACATGTTCCAGGAGGTTTCTAGACTAGTTTGGTGCCAATTTCCTAGCGCAGCTGCTGGAGGGTCGAATTAGCCAAGGACAGGACTTCAGTCTACTTGAGTTGCTGTTCACCAACAGTAAAGCACTGGTGACAAATCTGATCAGAGAAGACACTCTGAGCTGTAGCAACCATGAGATGATTACAGTTAGGACTGAAATGACAGGTAGGAAGATAAACATCAGAGGTAGGACCCAGGTACATGCGGGAGCAAACTTCAGTTTCTATAAGGAATTACTGGCCAGAAATCTCCTGAAAACCTGCCATCAGTGGAAAGGTATCCAGGAGAGCCACTTGATTTTTAGAGAAAATTTATTCAGTGTTCAGGAAAGCATCTTATTGTACAGATGACCACAACATTTTTAATAGGTCAGACTGGATAAACAGGGAGTTCCTTAATGAACAAAAATGCAAAACAGTAGAATAGAGTCAAGGACAGGATAAAATGGAGGCTTTAAAAGGCCACCTCAGAAAGCTAAAGTCCAGCTGGAGCTAAGGTAAGTGAAGAACATGAAGGGTAAAAAGAAGGGATTCTGCAAGTACTCTAGCAGCAAACAGAAGCTCAGAGAAAATTCATGTCTGGTGTTGAATGGGAGAGACAAATGAATGACAGATGGCATGAAAAAGACTGAAACGTCTTTTTTTACCAAGTCATCACATGCAAAACCAATTCCCAACTCCCTAATGCTTGCGAACCAGCACGATTTTTGAAGGAGACTGGAGGACCAGAGCAACAAAGCAACGAGGTAAATCTAGTAATCTAGTCCAGAAAGGCTCTCTAAACAGATATATTAATAACTCACTCCTTTAGCTGTCATAAGTTGAAGTGTGGGTTATTCCGTAATCTAGTAATCAGACCTGAGGTCCCTGGGAATGCAGATAATGAGGAACACAAGTGTGGACATGTGTCAGAGTGCCCATTTTCTGCAGAAGAGACAGGCATACAACAAAGTCTCTGCAGCATTTATAGCATGCAACTTAACCGCAAGTCTCCTCTGTTCTCTTCTTGTAGTCTGCTCATTGTTTAACAAGGTTCCAACTCCTGAATTAAGTAATGTAGGTCAAACACAAAATATCCCTTCTGCAGAATTCCTGACCTTTCTCGCCTTGTAGGGAGAAACACGGACACAAAAGATGAAAAGAATTAAATTATTTGGAAACCTGTGTTTTCCTAAAATTCAAGTGCTTCATTTCACAACTTTGTGGCTTTTAAATCAAATCAAAAGAACCTAAATGACACTGAGATATAAATTAAAAATTAAGATAAAATTGAAATAATTCATCTTGAAATTGGCATTTTGCAGTATATGCTACCAGAGGTTGAACTGTAATGCCAGAAAAAAAAGTTTCTGTGAATTAGAAAATAGAGGAGTAAGTATAAAATGAGCAACTATATGCATGGAGGTATCTAATTTTGCAGATTCCATGAAACCAAGATAAAAGCTATGCTGACTCTCTTCATAAGGCAAGGAGATTAAATGTAAATGATTTGAACTGGTTGTGTAGATGAAAAGAGCAGAACAAATTTGGTCATTTCTGCTGCCTACTACAATACTGCAAAAAGCAAGTGAACACCCAAGTATATCCCAAAGCTGATGATCTCTATTTTCCGAGACAACTGGTGCAGTTGGTCTTGGGACCGTAAGATTCATTGAGAGTTGATTAGCCATATCCACACTTCCTAATTGTCCCATATTGCCTTTAGCTCTGAAGTGGTTTTGTGATTCTAAACCAAATTTTTGACACTTTGACCTTTTTTTTTTTTCCCCTCAGCTTACTGGGAAGAAATAATGTGAGGGTTGTACTGCAGCTTACCATGGTAAAGTTTTTATAGTACAGTAATAAAGACAATACATGTTTCACTCTGACCTAATGTGTGGGCTGGACTAGCAGCAACATAGTAACTTAGGTAAACTAGTGTATATATGGAGGAAAAGTACTCGCACAGTGCTTTACAGTGCTTGGCCATTTTGGGGGGAGCTAGTTTCTCCTGATTCCCTGTAAGAAGATTTCTCAGGACCATATCCTAGTCGGGCCATGCTGACTTATTCCAGATTGGGGCTGAAGAGTAACCTGACACACACACACTGTGTAGAGGTGAGTGACAGGAAGCAGATTAAGGGTTTGGGTAAAAACCCCAAACTGGGTTTGTGTCAACTTTCTTTAACAACTGTCCACATCCTCATGGTTACCCAACAACAAATGAACATCTCAGGTTAGCTTAATACTCTGTGGATTTATCTAAATAAACGGTGGGTTGAGAGCTTCTACTCCAGTATTACTAAGGCAGCCAGTGCATCTGAATGTATGTTGTATGAAGGCACAGTAGTGCAAAGGATGGTGATGCTTTTGTCTGGACTATGTATGGTTTATCAAATCAGTCAAATTTCAACGGACCCTCTCAGCAATTGCAAGGGTTATTTTCCTGATGCCTAGAAAATACCAAGCCTTACTACAAACAAAATATTGCAAAAGGAAGTTCACAGGTACTTTTAAGAGGTATTATATTAGGAAACAAAGGTAAAAAGACACTTACAGGTTCTCCTACATATTACAGGCAGAAAATAAAAGACATTTTCCTACCTTCATAAGGTCAAGCAATACACCACTTAAAATTCCCAAGTATCTTCTCTCTAAAGACTGTGGATGATTGACTGCTGGAAACTGTAAAAAACACAGGATAAATATACTGATAATATAAACAAGATATACATAAATACAATGTTTTAAAAAAATAGAAACTACATAGTGAATCAAGGCATGTAATTAATGGGAAACATAAGCATTGAAAAAGTTAGTGGTTTATGAAACACCATAAAATGCTAAAATGAAACAAGTAACTGTTGATGTATGATAAGCATCTAGTCAATCAAAGAAAGTATTTTTGATTATTAGGGCAGCCAAGAAACCTCCTCAAATGAGAAGTAATCAACTTAGACTTTTTGTGGCATTATGATTGACAAGAGGTAGGAGGTTTAAAATAGATTCAGAACTAACACAAGTAACCTATATTTAAAAGGAAAAAAAAAAGATTAAAAATACCTTTGAAAGAATTTGAGAGTGCAAATACAGTACTAGTTAAATACCAAAGACTAACAAACAATTCCAAAATGTTTTTAGTGAAAAATGCTGAAATCCCAAAGGTTTAAGGTTCTGTCACTGCTGTGGTGACAGTGCAGTAAGATCTGGGAAGACCATGAGAAATGCATGCTACTGGGGGCACCCATTATTTGTACTGGCATTACTTTTCATAAATTACCTGACATGAATTTCAAAGGAAACTGAAAGAACAGTAGTTTGAATGTGTTTGTTCCCAAATAGTCTCTGTATTTTTCTTTTTACTTCACTTTATTTTTAAGAGGTTTACAAATAATTGAGAATCTTTTTAAATCCAAGTCTGCTATGTTACATAGTAACTTAGGTAAACTAAGCCTTCCATATTTCTTCCACTTTTTGCATGAACCACACGGCAAAATGTTCTTGTCTTCATGTAGAATGACAATCATAAAAATTTTATATCTAGAATGATCAGGGAAACATGAAAATGTGTTGAAGTCATGCAAAGCAACAGTCACTATTCACTGGAATTGTTCAGATTCTTCATATAATTTATTTGTAGAATAATATTTACAGCCCTACATTGCCACTCACATTTTCCACAGAGGCATGAGCCTATTGGTACTTTCTTATCCCATATTATTTTATTTCCTTGGGCCTTCAGTATACCATGGGTGTTTGTCTCCTCAAAAGAATTAGAGAGATATCACTAAATACTCTCTAAGCCTCAGAAGAAAGGAAAAACATGTTGTTTGTGAGTGTATACGTATATATATGTATATATGGAGGATATGGGCAGGAAGAAAGGACAGAAAGTCTGCAAATGTGCGTCTGTATACATGTGAATGTGGTGTTGGAGAGTTTGTATTAGACTTTTTATAATCTTGTGTTAAAAAGTACTCACAGTTACGGGAATGTAGAAATTCACTAGGTCTAAGCATATGGATAAAAAATTCCACACCATGGGCTAGTTTCTATCTTTTGAATAACCAGCACCAGATCCAGCTTCTAAGTAGTAATTGGCTTGATCACAGCATACCTACTACCTGCTATGCAACAGAAAATCTTTCACTATTAAGTTATGCTACATTCAGAAAACCTGTAGTTTTAAGGTTGTCTTACAACATGGCACAATTTTCCCCATGAATTAACTAATGAGTATCATATTCCAAATCAACATTTTTGTAATATTTTTGAAGTTTAAGCCATTATTCAGACTTTAGTTCAGTATTCAAAAACTACTCTCTGTGAGAGGCCGTATGTCACTGCCGTCATCACTTGCAGCCTGACTTTACAAATGGGGCTAAGAAGGCAGCAACTTGTCTGAGGACAAGTAATAAACCATTGATCTGGGATGAGAACAGACTCATAACTCTCAACCTTGTTAATCACATTAGGTCCAGGCTGTCCTCTTGAATTTCTGTACTTAAAAGCTACAAAACAAAGATATTTCATTCTCATTCTAAAACACTACAGAGCATTTATGGGAGCCCCTGGTGGTCTAGTGGTTAAGGACACGGCACTGTAACTGCCGAGGCCGGGGTTCGATTCCCGGTCGGGGAAACTCCCCGGGCAGGCGGAGCCCGTTAGCCCTGTAAGGCAATCCACCTACGTCCTGAGGACCTCGCTGCCACTGTCCAAGCTCGCTTGGCCCCGGCAGACGAACCTTAGGATTAAAGGGTGGGCTCAGTTCTGCGCGCACTGTGTCCCACCTAAAATAAATCCAATGCGCAGGCTGGAAGGCGTACAAAGACCTTCCACAGATCTTCGTTCGCGAAGTCTGGCCATTATTACAGAGCATTTATTCAAGTAAGATTCTACTGCACAGCTACGAAATAACATAGAAGAGGCAGTAATTTATTTTGCTTACAATTTTTAAAGTATTGCTTTCCTGATAAGGGGTTATAAATTTTTTAAACAGAAAATGCCGTCCAGCCCACTGTTGTAAAAAGGATGAAATATAAATAGGACCTTGCAAGAAATGCTTGCCTAATAATTTTTTTTAAATCCTCCACTGATGGTCTACAAACTTCAACAAAAACTCTTCAGAATTAGTTATTCTTGTACCTGAAATAATTAACTTAACACCTTAAGCCAACTATTTATTTTCTTATCATCATCAGCTAAACCAAAGTCATGACAACTTCTAACATGTTTTAACACTAGATCCCCATTCATTCCCTTTCACATTCTCACATTTTCTCTATTTCAGAGTAAAACTCAAATCTTGAGTCTTTAACGCAGGTCAGGTCTCCTGACACCTTTGCATGTCTCTTTGTATGATTCGCACTAATGATTTCAGAACATTTATCATCTTTCCAAGCAACTTTTATTAATAAAAAATGACAACCAAGACTGGATACAAGGAAGCACGAGTACAGTCACTGACCAGGTATTGCTAAAAATAACAGAGCTGTTACTTATTTATTGATTCTGATATTTTTCCATATGACACATCCCAACTTGAGTAGATTCTTCACACTAGTGAGCCTGTCATTACATTATATGCACAAATCCCTGAAAGGAACAATGCTGCCAGTAGGAAGAGCTTTTTTACTTATGTGGCCTACATCAACTCCCCAGGAATTTAAGTCAAAAGGCAGAAAGCTTTTCTGCCATGATAGTAGCATCTATAGCTCAGATTCTTCCAACAGAGTAGTCATGAGTTTTCCACAATCTGACCTGACAGAGCTTTGCCACTAAACTTTATAATGTAAACCTGTCAGGGCAATGCTAAACTGAATATAAGAGGTAAATTTCATGACAAAAAGAAAATTAGAGAAAATCTTTAATCAACTTTGAACAGGAAAACAAGCATATTTATAAAACAATATTGGTATAATCAGAATTTCATTTTGACTCATGAATGCCTTACAATCTATATATCCCATACTTACACAGAAATAGAGGCAACAGATAACGAACAGTGTAAATGAAAAGAACCTTCACAGCAACAACAACAATACTGTAAATATTGCGCAAGTAAATAAAAAAAGTAAGAAAAAAGAACAAAGCTTTCCCTTACCCGCAAGCCATGGAAGCGTGGGTTGCTATAGAAGAGCTTCATCTGCTCGGCTGGCAGCGGGCCCAGCACCTTCTGAATGGTAAAGAGCTGGTCAATCTCACTCTCGCCAGGAAACAAGGGCTGCCCGTCACTCAGCTCTCCCAGGATACAGCCTACAGACCACATATCCACAGCCTTTCCATAAGGGGCTCTGTAAAGTGAATGTACAATGTTTTTCACCCATTGACATTGTATTCTTACTGAGCTGTTTCAATTTATTGGCCATATTTCCCAAGGCCCACTTCCTTAAAACACAGAAAAACAAAGTAAGATATCAAAGAAACTACCTCAAATACCAAGCCCTCTGTTTCTGCCCTGGATTTCCTGATGTCTCTATCACTGCTTGAAAAGGCAGGAGAGGAATTTTCAAGTGCCCCCACGGATCTGATTCTTTCAGAGAAATCTTACATACAAGAATAATCTTTTTGATTGCAAAGCAGTTACCACTCCCAGCTAAACTACTACTAATTTCCCTTCTCTCCAGGGTCAATTCCTGTGCTCTGTTCCTGCATTACATTTCTTTTTCCATTGGCAATACTAGATGGGTAGGCATACTGGGTCTGGCCACTGGGAGAACAGAAATGATAAGAAATATCTGTTCCACCATTCATACAGTGAAATTTTAATTAGAAAGAAAATAGAATTTTTCTGAAAACTATTCCTTAAAAAACACAAGTGAGGAAGCAATGACAGCATAAAGTAAATACTTCCTGTTTTAGAGCAAAGCCATAGGTGGGGTTATGGGGAAAACTCCTTTTCCGTACACCCGAGTGTTATTGAATTGTAAAAAAATTTTGTAAACATCCAAATTATTCCAAGAATCTCTTCTGGATGTTTTGAATAGAATGACTGGAGAATTCTTTTCATGTCAAAGAAGAAGCGTATAAAAATAATAAAGACTGGAACAAAGTCTGAAACTGAAAATGTATTTCACTGAGTCTCTTCTTTTTGAAACTCGTAATTCCATAACTCAATCTCTGTTTCATGAGATTTAATTTACAACTGGCTTGCCTATTTCTGGAATAAGACAGCACCAGGAGCTGCAGGTGACAAATTCTATCCTACATCTGTCTTTTCACTCCTTCCTTCTGCTGATGATTAAAGATGTTTAGAGAAAGAACATGCTCAAACTACAGAAAAAAAAAGTCTGACTTTTCCCCATTGATTACTCATTATCATTTACTTAGCTTGTGGGGTGGACACTTGGCCAGAGGAACTTGTAAACCCTTGATTTGATTAGGTGAAGGTGAGAAAGCAATTCTAGCTCAACAATAGTCCAAGTGAAACTACAGGCCCACTGAGATGACTAGTGCAGGAGTCTCTGATAGCTGAGAAAGCCGAAGTAGGACACCAAAATTTCAAAAACTGCTTGTCTTTGAGAATCTGACATGAGACACTGTAGTCCCATCAGAAACAATCAATGGTTGTCCCATTGAAACTAACTGCTGACAAGGAACCACCACAGTGGCTACCTGTGGTTGACTCAGTGTTTGACGTTTCTGGGATGCTGCTAGTCCAGCCCACACATTAGGTCAGAGTGCCAAGGAACGCCTAGTTTTTTTCCTCACTGCAAAAGGCAAGAGGCAAGAATGGACTCCGAATCAAGGATCCGCTCTTAGGATGCTCTGTGCCTGTATTGGCAAAGTGAGGATCTGTGAGCAAAACAGTTTGTGAGAGTGCAGGTAAAAATCCTACCTTTTTATTATGACAGAAAACCAAGCACATCTTTGTTTACAACTCCCTTTTAATATGTAGTTTCCTCCACTGAAATGTGAAATAGGGAAAAGGCTGCTGTAGGCTGGGGTACTGGAGAACAAGCTAGGGTTACAACTGAGGAATGGGCTAAAACTCCTTTGAGGCATAGACCATTATCCTTCCTTGCTCTCAAGAATAAAAAAAGCTGAATCACAGTTCGGAACTTTTCACTGTTTACTCTATAGTCAAACAGAAACAAATCAGAGAATACCCATTTCTTAAGGCAGTATAAACTGCAGTGTTATTGCTTGGAAAGGCATGCTCAAGACTCCTGCTGGCTGCCAGGATCAGTCTCATCAGATTACAAGAGAAAAAAAATGCAAAAGTGATATGGCTGGATAAATGAAATAACTCCTATAGGACAGATAGATCATAAATCAGAAGTATTATAGTCTATGCACATATTAGATTCTCCAAAACATGTTTGCATCTAGCAATTTAGTATGTTTTAAAATCTACTGGCTTTTAGCGATATTTCGTCATCAAAGGGTACAGAGTACTCCACCAGTAGCTAGTTACCTGAGGCTCTCCACAGTGAGCAAATTTTAGATGTTCTGTGAATAATTAGGCAGCAATTTCTTTCCTCTCCTGAAATTTAAGTCTGGAACCTTATTGCTAAACAGAAACCACTCTGGGACACATTTTAAAAATTGAAAAAGTAAAACTGTATTTGTTAAAATGTATATATTTAATAAATGTGAGAAGAATTTTAATATTAGATGTTTATAAAGATTTGATAAATGTAAGAAAAGGGGGAATGCGAAAGATCAGTGCCTGCAAAATAGAACAGGTTTGCCAAGCAATAGGTATAATTTTTTGCCAAAAAAACTTGGCATTAAAGACATACATCAACAAAGCTGAAGCATTAAATACACAAATCCCCTCCCTTTCTCTACAAGTTAATCAAACAGACTCAGTCAACTACAAACAGACACGATTCCTGTTAAATTTCCTTTGACAAGAAAACAGTTTTGAAAATTGCAGGTCAGACTGATACTATGTCTGTCAAGCTTTTCATGTCTTTCCTCCTAAATCCTCATTACTACTAGAGAGTGAGCAAAATATTACGTCCTTAAAAGGTCACAACTGATGCTTTCTTTTCAAGTCTTTTTTTATACATATGCACGCACACACACACACACACACACACACACACACACACGCACTTCGCTGGAAGCTTAACTATTTTCTCCAAGATATGAAAAATTGAGCTTTGAGGTTTTTAATGGCAACTTTAACAGTATTCTGCACATAAGAAGGCAACTGCCTACCAATTTGATTAAGATTAGTACAGCTCTGGGAATACTGGGATGACTTTGTTGACAGAATAATTATTACTTAATGCCTTACCTGTTCAAAAAATATCTAGTTCAGCATTAATCAAAGCTTCCAAGAAAGACTTGTTGCCCAGCAGCATGAAACATTATGTTTAAAGATTCTTAGGAGTGACCAGTACTTTTTTGATCCATCCTGTGCCTTCTAATTCCTTATTTTAAGAACATGTGTATAGAAATACATATCACTATACATTGGAATTGTATTCTGTGAGAGCATTCATGTAAGTTAGATTAATGCCCTGTTGAACTCGATAGTAACGGGAAGATCACATTTAGTAGATCCCCAGTTATTTTTTCTCCTCTTCCTTTGCCCTTTTGGGTCCTATGAATTTGCTCATTTATTATCTGAAAATCTCTTTTATCTTGTGAGGTAATGATACACCCACTTTACAGATTAACAAAGGAGTAAAATTAAATTGTCTGGCTGAGGCTACTCACATAGCTATTACTTTTGCAGGCAATGCAATGCTAACTTCTCAGTGCTTTATTGAAATGATTCTTACAGCCTCCTTCAATAAATTCTTCCTGACTAGTAAAAAAGCTAGCACTTTTGAGTGACTTCAGCACTGCTGGCAAAGTGTAACTAGGAATGAAAACCAAATCACAGAATCATAGAATGGTTTGGGTTGGAATGGACCTTTGAAGATCATCTCATTCCAACATCCCTGACATGGGCAGGGACACTTTCCACTAGACCAAGTTGCTCCAAGCCCCATCCAACCTGGTCTTGAAGACTTCCAGGGATGAGGCATCCACAGCTTCTTTGAGCAACGTGCTCCAGTGCCTTATTATCTTCTGAGCAAAAAAATTCTTCCTAAATAAAGTTTTGACCCAAAGGACGAAGATACCTATGAGTGTCACATTGTGAAAGCTGCACTGCCATTGCTATGTGATGTCCACCATAAGGCTGACGGAATATTTCAGGCTACAGGACTACCATGGAAACCTTTTCTGAAGGAAATCGGAGTGGGGGTGTAAGAATAAACACTGCTCAGCTCAAGACAGGTCATACTGACTTACTGGAAATGAAGAAAAATTAATGAAAATCTACAAGGCTCTTGAAATCTTGCCCTTAAATAAACCACGGTTCTCCACAGCTGAAGCTTACAAAAGGCGCTTGAAAAACTGTAAAGAATCAGTCAAAATTTATCACGGCAGTTCTACAATCTGTACTTACCCAAGCAAGAGTTCAGGTGAGCGGTACCATCTGGTAGCCACGTATTCTGTATAGTTGGCATTGCTTCCTTCAGAGAGGTTACGAGCAAAGCCTGTCAGAGAAACAGCGTGAAATATTATAACCCATTTTAAATACAATATGCACATCACCACTGATTTTAGCAGTAAGAGGTCACATCTATTTATATAGGAGCAAATTGTTTACAACATCTGCTGCAGAATGATCTCTCTAACAAGTGCTTATCTACTGAAATGCAAGCTTTTATTGATGCAACAGTGAAAGTCAGCATGTCTGCTTTAATGACTACCTTACCTGTGTACTCTCCTCACAAATCTACGGGGTTTTGCAATTATTTTTGGTGCTTTACATAATCCAAACAGACTGAAAAAGACTACCTCTCATTATCCCACGTAAGCTGTTGAACTATTACCTCCACTGAGATGCTTGTAGAAGAAGATTCATAACATTAGAAACAATACACATGCATGTGGAGTAGACTCTTCTGTTCATTGATTCTAATTACTACAGTCTCACTACATTCAATTTTTTAAACTGGTCAAAAAACTATGCATTCTTCTTATTTGGGGACACTCCCTCCCTGACCTGGCAAAGAAAAGGGTCATCTCCTCAAAACTATAAAATGCAGGAATCTACCAAAGATCAGCAAAACAGTTTATATCTGCATTTGGCTCACTCCACACATTTTGGCTTCCCACGTGCTTTAGCATCACAGCAATTCTTCATGAATTAGGATCAGAAAGCAAGTCCAAATCAAATTCTTTCTCCACATCATTTTGTTAACAGTAAAAAAAAAATTAAGAAGTTATATTTATTTGCAATTGTACCAAAACTTCACTACTGTCCTAAGGCATAACAATTACGACCACTAGCTGAGAGAAGACTACTAGAATATATATATACACACACACACACACACAAAAATCCAGATGTAGAAATATTTTAGACTTTTGTTTTCATTTTCCTCCATTTATAAAATGTCACCCAAACACCCCAGTAATATTGTTACTGGATTCTTCATGTAGAAGTACTCTAGGGCAGACTTTGTCACTGTTTTCAAAAAGTATCAAGATTCTTACTGTTTTCAAACAAATAATTATCAACAAGGTGAGACAGGACAGACAGATCTCAGCAGCAAAACTTCACATGTGTAGGCTCCTTACTAGAGCTGAAATCAAGACAAACTTTTGGGACTGAAATGCAGAAACAGCATTTTCAAAATGCTTTCTTACTGGGATGTAGCATTAAAACTCAGTAAAATTCACTTCAGTGAAATCAATATAAGTCTTTCCATTATTGCTTGGGCAATGAAGAAAGAATAAAATTCAAATGTGTCACAGAAGTACAATGCACAACTTTATTTTCTGAATCAATTAGAGCTACTTAAATGCAATAGTAATTTTTTGTTATGAGTTCTTTTGCAGAAACTGCCGAAATTGCCTATCCCACACAACCATGCTTGTAAAGTTCTAAATTTTTTAATTTTTTTTTTTATAAGTATTCTGAAAGTGTATCTTGTTTGGCAGTTTAGTGTGAAGAAGCCCAGTTCCACTCGCCCCTGTGGAACACTACTTTACTCCAAGTTGAAGTAACAATTTGGATGCAGATTATTAGGGTTGGACTTGATGATCTTGAAGGTCCCTTCCAACCCAGTTAATTCTATGATTCTATGATTATTATTAGACTAGTGATTATAGAAAACAATTATAAATTTGTTAATTACACAAGTTACAGCTGTTACTTTTTGCAAGATACCTTTAAGATCAAGAGTTAATAAACTAAAAGTCATGTATGATGAGGAACCGATATTTCAAAGTTGTTCCAAAATCATCATAATAATAATTCATTTCTGTTCCCATGAAGTCTAAGGAACATGACTGATGCTGCTCAAGAAAAGCTGGAAAGGAATTTTTTATTACTTGTAACACGGGGATTGAGCAAATTTGGAAACATTACTATATTTAGAACTGCTTAGGCAGCCCTGTTTCTGTTTCAAATTACATGAGCTATCTGATTAATTTTGCCAGTGAAAAATCTTCCATTCATGTGTTTAAAGAACCGAGAGAAAATAACCAGGAGCTACACCAAAGAAACGGGACAGCCAAAATGTGGGAAGCCCAGACTGAAGGGAGGAGGGGGAAGAAAGAGAAAAAAGTGTCACAAGATAGAAATAAACATGTGCTAATTTAACACATGAGCTTGGCAGCACATGAGCCCTTGTGCACCGGAAGAATCAACAGGTCAAGGATGCATCCTCCTCCCTGCAGGGCAGTCTGTGGAACTTGGTCACAGTCAGGAGCTAACATAGTCTGAAAAATCAGCCCCCAGCTTTACTGGCTGGGTGCAGCACATACTTGACGTGGCAAGACAGAAAGTAAAATTATCATAAAGGACTTCAGCGTCATCTCTATATTGTTGGGTGATATAAGAAACCATTTTACAGATTCAATACTGCTCTGACTATGACACAATGCAGAATGATGATGGTCAGAACTAACAATTCAGGAAAGCATAATACCTTTCTAAGGGAACAATTACTTTTTTTTTTTTATGATGTGAGTCTGTTTATTGTCCTTCCTCCTGGTTGCGCTGAGGTATCAGTCATATAAAAGTAAGAGAAGCAAACATGGGAGAAGATTAGACCAAACTCTAACTAGTGAGAAGGAATAGATTAGAAGACGAAGACAGAAGGCAATTTGGGTGAGAGTGATTATGGAAACAACAGCATTTCCAAATGCATCATGATGCAAGAAGAAATAACAAGCAAAATCAGAAATTTCAAGAAAGGACTTGAAAGAGAGATGCCAAAGAAAAAGGTGTAAGGACAAAAAGGAGGAGATTGTTGGTATCTTACAGAGAAATAAGGTACATTTCAGTTAGACAGAGGGTAAAGCATTCTAAAGTTAATGACATGTAAGTACTTTAATAGATGCCTAAGAACACTAGGGAACCTCCATTATTCAGAATTTTAAGAATAAGCTAAGCAAACATCTGTCAAGAATGACAAAGACATTCTTAATCCTCTCTCTGAGGAGGTGGAAGAACTAGAGGATTTCTTGAGGTCTTTTCCAGTCCTGTGTTTCATGATTTCTACGCTTACACATCATACTGAGATTAAGAGATTGCTAAAACAAGTAATTTTGAAGCTCTGGTGTTGAAACAGCAAACACACCAGTCAGAAAACCTAAGTACTTCCAACAGTCAGATGCATCTGCTGTAGTCGGCACTTTGTACTGTTCTCTTCTTCCACATCTATTGGCAGAAATGACACCCACACAACATGTGTCCGGGCAAGCACAACATTCAATCTCAATTTTATCTAGCACGGTATGTACAGAACACATGGCACAAGGATTAAGAAGAACTATCTTGTTAAAAATTTATGAACTTCTCTATTCAAACTGTTTTTCTCCACTGGGCTATTGGAAATGGATGCACTGTCCTTTTCTTTGCATTTGTAATTACATGAGGAATGTGACACTTGTATGTGACAAGTACCTGTGTTTCAAAATATGAGTTGTTAGGTAGTCAGACAGCATATGTTAAATCATGTTAAAAGGCAAATTCTTACATCCTAATCTGTGCATGAAGGGAGCCCCTGGTGGTCTAGTGGTTAAGGATACGGCACTGTAACTGCCGAGGCCCGGGTTCGATTCCCGGTCAGGGACACTCCCCGGGCAGGTGGAGCCCGTTAGCCCTGTAAGGCAATCCACCTACGTCCTGAGGACCTCGCTGCCACTGTCCAAGCTCGCTTGGCCCCGGCAGATGAACCTTAGGATTAAAGGGTGGGCTCAGTTCTGCGCGCACTGTGTCCCACCTAAAATAAATCCAATGCGCAGGCTGGAAGGCGTACAAAGACCTTCCACAGATCTTCGTTCGCGAAGTCTGGCCATTATTATTTATTATAATCTGTGCATGTTCAGGAAACATCTATGGCTAACACCATTCTGACATGGATTTTACAGTCATAGCTTAAATTACTAGCAATAATGCCAATTAGCAATAGTGCTAGAAACTTGAAACTGATCCCATATTTTAAAACTTGCTTGGAACTTTAAATTCAACTAAATATGAAAGGTTGATTAAAACTAACCCACGTGAACAGTAATAACAACAGAAATTCTCTTAGTTTGCCTTCCTTGATACTGTGCTTATCACTGAGTACATTGTGATTGCGTGTCCTTTCCAACAGCACAGAGAGAACATGGCTGAAGCACACAGCATGAGCAAGCCAACAGACCACACAGAACATCACTGCCAACAGAATTCACATCAGCTACATCTAGTGCCAAAACAGACATTCAAAACATGATCGTACCATTTGTCCGGCTTTATATTTTCCTGCAATACTGCTGCACAGAGGATGTTGAAACAAGTCCACATGCAAAGATTTGTTAGGTGATGGCACATAACAACTCTAATGGCGTTACTTTCAAGGAGGGACATCCCCAGTCCAGAAAAAGTGAGGGAGGGAGGGCAAGGGCCAGTGAAGCATGTGTGGAGTGAACTGTTCCCATCAGGACACACTCATGCCCACACTGGCTATTCCTGGCTGTGATGAAGTTAACCCAGACTGGAGCAGGCACTGTTCAGGGACAGGCACTGCCCATTAGCTGGTTGCTTAACTCTGCACAAGGGAGCAATTTGGTCCCTTAACCACCCAAAGCTGCTGTGGAGGGTGAAGTGGTGGAGAGGGAGCAGAGTGTAATCTACACAAACCTTCACTCTTTGGAGAGGCCTGGCCCTGCCAACCTCATGGGGTTTGCTTGGCAGGGGCAAGACCCTGATAATCATTGTAGAATGAGGGAAAAATCCTGCTCCACCAGCTCTGGGCTTTGGACAATGGTGCCAGGGCAGCCACAATGGTGAAGACAGGAGGCCTGTGGGTACTGAAAAGGCAAAGGCACTGAGGGCACCACACAACAGTACCCTAATGTTCTGTTAGAGCTGTGCAGTTCCTTTACACTGGAAAATAAATGACTCTGAATTCACAGAATTTGTATGGACCAAATCTTTTAAGGTTTTTCCTAGAACAGTTATTGTTTCAGAATGCTTAAGCAAAAATGCTTTTAGGATTAAATGAAATAAGAAGCATTGCAAATGAAAAATGCCTTTCTTGTGTTCCTAAAAAACTATTCCATTCTATTTTGTTAGCTGTTCTTCTTTTCATTCAAAATTGCAGAGGTTTGAAATGACAGCTTTCAAACTGTTCTCACTGAGAAGTGCCTTTGGGGTAACACTATGGAATTGGTTTTTATTTACCAAGCGAAACTGTAAGCTTTTCAGAGGGAACAATATTTTATTCTGTGTTTATGTCGCACTTAGAATAAAAATACGCATTGTTGGAACAGTGTGTACTCTTCCCTGTTGTCTTCTGTGGATTACTCAAATGGCCAGAGTTTGTCTTGTAGTGGGGTGACAATTCTTCAAAGCCTTAAAGCTAACATTAAACAGGCATTGGTATGTCAGGAAACATCAGACTTAACGTAACACACACAGCTCTGACTCTAACATCCAGTCATTCAGTCATTAGACAGACGTGGACATCTGATTCTTTAATTAGGTAACAAAAAAAGTTGACCTATACCTACACACACGGGAGTCCACAAAAGCCAGTGGTTCAAAAAGTACATTAAAAGTATAAATCTATTGTGTCTTTACTAAACATCAATGAAGAATTATCTTTTCTTTCAATACACAGGCCAGATAAACCCAAAGATTTGCTAGCCTCCTAATCAGCTTATCATCTGTGCTGTTCTCAGCTGAGTGTCAGCAGCAGCACCAGCAAAAACCTTGTTTAATAGACGAAGAGAGAAATGCAGTGTTTCTACTGACATGTTAGCACAGGTATTTCACAGGGTATGCAAATTAAGCCCAGAGATCTTTCAAATTAAAATACTAGCCCCAAACCTGAAGCAGTAATCATTTCTGACTGGTAAAAGGTTTTTAAACAGCACATACTGTAGAACTCTTACATAATAAGGCAAAACTCCACTGCAAGATATTTTCTTTAAAAAGGTGGGCAGCAGGTATCTATCTATTGAACTTACCAAAGTCACACAACTTCAGAACATCATTGTGGCTTATTAAGAGATTCTCTGGCTTGATATCTGAAGTATCAGAGTAGATGAGAAAAAAAAAAAAGCTGTTAATTTCCCTTTAATTTTGAACTTTGTCAACAAATATTATTTCATTATAATGTATTTAGAGATATTCACGCAATCATAAACGAAGCATTACAAGAGCAACTGCTGAAACAGCTTCCAGCAATTCAGTTTGTGAACAGGCAGAATTAATTTTCTGCCTTTTGAAGTCTTTTTAAGTGTTTCCCAACAAAATATGGGAAGATAAAATGTGCTTACAGATATTCCTGGGCAGCAAACCAATATGCATAATATTGCATATTGTAAAATAATAGAAAGAACTGATATTTAATTACCCAGTTAATCAATAAAATGTTGTGTTTTGTGCTCAACATTTTCAGCTATAATGACCATCTTGATCATCTCTTGTAATTTGTTTAGAAAAAAAGTCTTGTCTAGTTTTAAGCCCTTTTTTTCATTCCTATACAGATATGGCTGTATACATGGTGTATTTTTCAAACTATATCTTACAAAATATTTTCAGACTCTTGCTTATGTTTGATTGGTCTTAAATATAAAAAAACTATTGCATAAGAATGTTAATTTATTGGAAACATTCATTAGCAATTAATTAATTGCTAATTGCAAAGCCACAAAGCAAAATACAATTCTATTAAATCAGGATAAAAGACATAAAACTAGATAAAGTCATACATCAAGATATGTACTTTAAGTGCTTGAAGTTTAGGGGAGCTGGGAGGATCTGCCTTAAGAAGTAAAACATGGGGACCAAGTTTTAAGATTTGGATTAGTTTTCTCTTCGTATTCTATTATCAGATTCAAAAGTGAAATGACTGACCACCATGAAAGGTTTAAAAAATTCATTTTCCTTAGAAATTGTCCATACTTCAGTTTCACTTCACTGCGCATATCATACAATTTTCATATCATGCCCCAAAGACAGTGGATGGCAAGTTTTATATGTAGATGAATTTAGCTTTAAAATTATCTGGTCACACAGCAGACTTAAGATCCAGCCCAACTGAAGATTTTTTTTCCTTTTGATATAAAGTGATTGCTTCTATTTCTGTTAAATACAAATTACTTCAAGCTGCAACATCTTTCCCTCTAAAAAGCAAATTCCCACAGGGGGCTTATTTCCATGTGGAGAGCTAGACACTTACCTCTATGAACAATATCATTCTTATGGCACCAATGAATTGCTTTAATTAGCTGGTAGATGTAGCTTTTCACTTTTTCTGGTGGAACTCCATTTGGCATTTCTTCTAGCAATTCAAGCATATTCTAAACATTTAAAAGACACATTATTTAAAAGAGCTATACTCTAGTTGCTGGAAGATAACATGCATTCAGCCTTCTGAAGCAACATACTTAGGCTACAGAGCCTGGCTATGGAAAATCAATAGTTTAACATTCAAGGAGCGTATTTTAATCATAACCATACTCCTAGCTGCTTCATAATCCTTAAAGGTGAACCACAAATAAACCACAAGTTCTTAAAAGACTGTCATCAACCCAGTCATCCTAAAACATCTAAAATGTCATTTAGTTACAAAACATTGCTTTAACAGAAACACCAGGTCAGTGTGGCTGTATGGAAAGTTTAGCAAAGCACAGCATTTTGTAAGTACACAACAATGCTTTAACAATTTTCTTCTTTCTTTAGTTCTACTGCTTTGACATTGCAGGGCCATGATTAATCACAAACTGTATCTGTATGTGAATGGGTATAAAGTCTGGTAGTGGAAATGAAGTAACAGATAAAAACCTGCCTTTCAGAAGCATAAATAGTGACCTAGGGAGTGTCCTATAGCTGTGTACTAGCTATAGAGATCCTAGACATATTGGCACTACAGTAACTATGGCCATAACAACTGTTTTATGGATATACCTAGGAAAGACAATAAACTTATTGGTTATACTAGTAAATTTCCTCTTTGAAAAAGAACAAAGATTCCCATTATGTTAGCAAATGTCTCTAATTTTGCACAATTAGAAGTACAATGGAGTTTGTACACTGAAAGAATAAAAGACAGCAGCAGCACACTCGAAGAGAGAAAAGTCTTATTTATTGAACACTGAAATAGATATATTTTGGCTATATTGTCTTACACAACTCATTTAATTATGGATTTGAGTGTTTGTAGGTTTTTCATCTAAAATAAATTTACCTTATCTTTGACAAACATTTTCTTTAGCTGTATAGAAATATTTTTGAGGTTTTTCTTGAAATATGTTTTAATGAACACAAATACAAGACAAAGCAAAGACCTTGATGACATGATGATATTGTGAAATGTTTGAAAACATTTCTAAGTTTTGCAACCTATGAAAAAATACTGGAACTTATGTGCTTGAGCATAAGTTTTCTTAGAAATACACTTTGGATCTGAGAAAAGGAATTTTCTGTTAAGGAACCATATTGATTTTAGTTAGACTCCTGTCCACACAGAAGGCCATGGATTTGGACAAGTAAGTCAAGAAGTTAGTATTACAAGTGCAAAACAAAAGAGTAGCATCAACACAGGAAGACATAATTCAATATGAAGACAGCTACTAAGGGGATGATGAATAAAGGAGGTTAGACTAAATGTGAATTTAAGTAATCTGGATTTCAGTATTGCAGAGCTAAGATTCCTTAAAAGACACAAAGTGCTCATCACCAGTTAACCAAAAAATTCAGTTTTTACTACACCACATTTTATTTAATTCCTTCTACTCTCCCCTCATCCAAAAAAGTACAGAAATCATCCTGGTCTTTGAGGGAATGATAGTATTTAACATATTAGAAAAGAAGAAACGTTCCTGGCTGCGAAGTTCCACTGAAAAGACAGGTAACCATTAATACAGAAATTACATTAGGCACAGACTATATGTGATGCCTACCTTTATCATTAAGATCTTTTATTCTGATGCAAATAATGTTAGATATTGCAGTCTCGTGTTTTTACCAATGCTAACAATTTTTGAAGTATACCCCTCATCAGATCAATTAAATATCTTTTACTTATGCTGCTCTTCCAACCGACTACTACACAGAGGTTAGCCAAGTCAACTATTACAGAAAATTAAATGTTTGTGCTAAGCTGGTGTGTGATCAAAGACATTCCATGTGTCTGGAACAATTACAAGGAACATGGGTAAAACAAGTCAAGATTTGAATGTTAGATCTAAGTAAGATCCACCACATTAGAAGTTGCTGATCTACTCGTGAAAACCAAAACTGATTTCTGCCAAATTGTGGGCTAATACAGGTCACCTCACATTATGCAATGAAGTTATACAACAACAGAAATTGTTGACTGAGGTAAAGGAGACACAGTATTTAGGGTGAGAAATTTTTAGACAGGACTGAAGAGGACTAGCACTCAGCTAGATTGCAACATCACACTGGCAGGATATTAAATGAAAATGTCAATCAAGGGAACAGTATCTCATGAAGGCTACAGAGATACGCATGTTTAAGCTTGCCTTTTTTTTTTTTTACTTTGTCTATCTGAATACCATGTTATCATCTAATTATTGCCATGAAGAAATGCTAAATGATTAGTATTCAGAGTGAAGATCTACCTCCACCACAAGGTTGCAAAAATAACAAAAGACTAATCTGTTCTAGGTTGTTTCTCCCTGGAAACAAACCAGGATGCTTGGCAGTAGTAGGCCAATCTAAGGAAATTCTGGAATAGTTTCAAAATGAGGTCAGGATTGGAGATAATGACAGTGATCTTTGCCAAATCCCTCTAAGCAACTATTGATAGTGGCCTTGTTACAGAAATATACAAACAAATCCTATTTTTAACAGGGAAGGATGGAGAAAGTTGAAAGAGATTCCAAGGTCAAAAGTGTATGATCTTGTTTTGAAAGACTACATCAAGATCATTACACAACATACCACAGGACAGTTATCCAGCTTTACAATTAAACTGGATGAGAGAGTTCAGATGGAATTTTTTCTTCAAATCATATGTGTTCCAGTCTACGTAATTTGTCCACATTTGTGTTCCTATATGGAAGAATTTTTTTAAAAAAGTAACAACACGTGAAGCAAAAACAGTAGCAAAGTTATCAGTGTTGCTTTCTCATGACAGATGTCTAATTACAACTCAGATGTATTAAAGTTCCTGCTGTTTCTCTTTATAGAATAGCTTAATTTTTAAAAATAAAAGCAATTTTAAAGACATGTTCAGTAAGCTGGTGATTTAACTGTGGCAAGGATACTACAAACTCAACTCACTTTTTCCACATATTCAAAAACTAAGTATAATTTTCCTCTTCTTCTGAAGGCTTCCTTCAGCTCCACTATGTTCTCCTGTTTCAAAGTGCGAAGCATTTTAAGCTCTCGTAAAGTGGTTTCTTTGACTTCTTCATTTTCTAGAGTGCAAAGTAAAAGAGACAGAGTAAGCTTATTAAAAAACAAACACATTTTAAGACCAAAGTACAGACTTGTAAGCCCTGTAAGTTCCCCACAGTGCTTTCAAAGGGAATTCAGCAATGCCAGCCCAGTTTAGCAGCTACAGAAGGCAGCAAAGTATTGATGCAAGGAAACCTTGAATCTAATTCAGAGGAGTCCAGAAATGAAACTGTTTTGACAGTTTAATTTAACTGATTTGACAATTTAACTGTCTGAAAGGTGTTCAAGAAAGGAATGTTTTACTAATGCTCCATGCACTGCTTATCATTATATATATATCAAACATAAGAATGAACTAACTGGGTTCTAAAGGATACTACTAATGAAATGTGAACTAAACCATACTACATTAGGTTTTATTTTTCATTTGGTAAAGTGAAATCCATTAATTCAGTAAATTTGCTCATGCACATTTAGAAATAGGGTTCTTAGCCTCTTAGAACTTTTATCCACAACAGAGTTATTAAATGAGATGTGCTTGCATAAATTCAAAGCTAAATCACATCTGCAGGTCATGTACCACCAAGACAGTCAGAGGCAGAGGAATTAAAAACAGGGACAAGAACTTGTTTTTCCAGAGCAAAAGGCAAAAACAGGTTTGTAGGGGGAGAGAGAATAACACAGATCATGCAAATGCAATAATCATCAACAGAAGAGAGAGGGGAAAAAATAAAAAACTGAAGTGTATCAGGAGGGAAGAGGAAAACAAAATACTATAATCACAAATGTTTTGATTAAAAATATATAATTTAGAGCAATCTAAATCTTTTCATTTTAAAACTGAGTGCTTGATGTTGGCTTGCATCAGCCTGATTACATAATCTCATCTGTTGCGAGACAGACTCTTTTGAGCGCATTTAGCATTCATATGTCAAAAACCAGCAAAGATTCAGTGAAACAAAAGTGTCAATAGAAACAATTACAGTATATTCAAATTTCTAATGAACTACAATATTAACAAGACAGATGTGAAATGGGCTGAATCAAATCCATCAAAAGAACTCTGTCGTATTTCCAGAAACCCGTAAACAACTAGCTACAACTCTGAAAAGCAGTCATCAGTCATGTAAACTGATATTATGTAATACTCTTGGAAAGCCAGACCGAATGGCAATGTTGTACTTTTTGTTTTCGTTTTTTGGTAGACAGGCTAATACAATAATCTTGTTTGGGGTTTAATTAAAGCTGAGATTTATTGCCTATGATCTGTACCGAATAGCCACAGCAAGTTTCAAAAAGAAATTCTAAAGTACTCTCATGACTTGGTCAATATGGTCACCACAATTAAACTATCTCCTGCATCGTTTAACAGGGATTTAGAACAGATTTCTGAATAGAAGAGCTAAAACATTAATCAAATATGCTGTTCAAGTGTCTGGGAAAATGACCTGCAAAGCAGAAGTTTGCACTGAGCAAAACAGGAGGCAAATCAGACTTTGCTGTGACTCTGAAAATTACAGTCCTTGTAACCAACAACACCTCCATGGCCACCATCAATCCTAAAACAATAACAGAAAATAAAAGTTTGCTGAAATAAAGTGGCTGCTGTTTCTTGAAACAACATTCCTAGCTTTTAGCTAAAGCCTCAGTACATGGCAAACCACAGCTGCATTGCATCAGACTGGGCAGACACCTCTTATTACTTCTTACTTGTCTTCTCCTTCTGTTTGTGCCAGGCCATCAGGGACTGGGGCTAACTTCTCATGTACACAAGGCAGGCAATTGCTCTCATGGTTTGTTGTCAGTTTTTCCTGTGATAAAATATGGTGATTGACTGTTCCCTGACAAGTGGAGGTCAGAGAGACAGCCTTGTCTTGTTCAATTCTTTGGCTGCATTACTGGGTGAGGAATTGGTGTGTGCAGCATTCAGAATAATTTCCATGTGTCCTGCCTTCTGCCACCCCCTTTGCCATCAACAGTAAGCCTCGCAGAAGTTGGCTCTTCCTCCCCTCAGCAACACTGCAGAGCACACAGGCTGCTGCGAGGGGTCAAAGAGCAAATTTCCTGAGGACACTGTAGCCTGCCGAAGTGCTGCCAGAGCTGCTGCCTCCCCACCCAGCTTCCTCCATGGACCCCTGGGAGCTCCTGGATTTGTCCTCATATGACTGAACTTCTCAGTGACTTCTCTCAGTCTCCTCCATTTACCACCTCAAATTGCGCTAACATTTAGATCCCCTCTCACAGATGAAGGGTGATAAAGCCCAAAGATTGTGCAAGCTACTACTACAAGAGGAGTTTTTTACATTTTCTGGTCACATCCAGTCTCTAAGTGATAAAACTTACTCCTGCATGACACCATAATCTCAGCCATATTAAAACAGATGCATCAAGAAAGGAATGTAGTTATTTAATCAGTGTATAATGCAGTCCCTAAGCAGGTATGAAGGATCAAGTGTCTTGAACATTTATAGAGCTAATAAATCATTATAATTTTAAAATAATATCTCAATACATGAGTCTTCTTGTTTCAACTGGAGAGATATTAAGAATGTAGTTATTGACAGAAAAGATTATGCAGCAGAAAAGGTTACCTTCACTGTCTTTGAATTTCTTGATAGCCACAATTTCATGTGTTTCCTGTAACACAAAAGCAAAGAAAGGGATATGAGCAAGATCTGCGGTCTGTTTTCTTGTGCCTTTTTTTTCTTTCTCCTGAGCATCAGAGAAAAACAAAAAGAAGCATCCAGAGAAATTTCACACTGTAAAAAAGCTAATTAAAAACCTGGTAAATACCTCAGTGATTGGGCCAAATGCAATACACACCCACACGTAACAGATATATCACAATTAGGAACCCCAGTATAAAAGCAACAGAGTTAAATGACAGAAGTTCATATTTAAATACTGTTTAACAGATATCAATTAAACCTTCAGAAGAAAAAATTAATCTTATTTCTCAGTTATTCTGATTTTCTAACAATCAGAATCTGGCCAGAGTATGAATGTGGGTGCTTATCTTTACACGGTGAAATGAAAATACTGTGCTATTATGTGGCTAAGGCTTATAATAAGACCTGTAATTTTGGCTGCCAATAGTTTTTGGGCTTCAAAGACCAAATAACCATAAAGAACATGATATAAGCAAAGTAGCTTCTCTGTGTCTCCTTCTAAAAATTTGTCATCGTAAGGGAAGCCCATCCAAAACCTGGATCAGTAACTGCATTTGGCAGTGTTCACCTCTGTTTACTAAAAGTGGTAACTTCACAATGTCCACCTGCCTTTGCATTCTTCTAGCATTCTCTACTCACCAAACCTGGTTATCACAGGTCACATTTTTCTCTTAAATGAAGACATCTCTCTCATTGTGTGAGCAGGAATGCATTTAGCACATGGCCAAGATGCAGCCAACACAACATGACTAGTGCAGGTCTGTTCATACAATGATGCAGCAACTGAATTTTAGTAAAAGGATGCACAGAGTAGAGGCACGTAAGAAGAGAGGCAGGAGGCTACCTGGGTTACTTGACGAGCTAGATTTAGCTCACACACCCTTTTTTGTTTACCAAACATTACAGTTTTCAAAAAAACCCCAACAATATCCCACTATTAACAGCATACAAAGGCTGGATCAGAGAACAGCAATGCCCTCCTGGAATACTTGAAGACATGTGCAAAGCCAATTACGGAGTAACACAAAGATTTACTCTATTTTTCATTTCAAATCATTGTAACACACGAACCTGCAAAATACCTGACCCTGGAAAAACTCATGTAGATAGTGAATAATGTCTTTAAGGCCTTTAAGTGAAAATCAATACTACTATGACTAAAAATGAATTTGCTGTCAAACATAAGAATGAATGTCTCTGTGTGTATAATTTGCATGTTTAAAAAAAAAATCCTTTGATCATCAGTCATACCATCTATCTGAAAAGCAGAAGCATATCATATTGTGTATTGATTTAAGTGACCAAACAATATCTACCTTGCATTGAAGAAAGGCAGAAGCATCAGCAGAAGCATCACATGCTACTAACATTTAGAGAGGACTTGCACTGTTTTTCTGCTTCGGAAATCTACACTTCACACTCACTGGTCTAATGTGAAGGTTGACAGATACATTGCATAAATTCAGCTGAGATCCAAGCACTACCTTTTGCTCAATCAATTTACAGAACAGTAAAGACAGGGATGTCAGAAATGGGGACACAGTATCGCTTCAGGTTCAGAGTGATTCTGAAAGTCTTGTCTTTAGCTTTTATGTCAAATACAGTTCAGTAAAAATTTTGTTTCAGGAAACTTACAAACTAAACAAACTATTTTACTAATTATATTTTTACTACTGCATTATAGTATTGTTATATTTATTAACTCTAACTCTAGTAATAGTAGTAATAGTTACTAGGGCTATAAGCTGCTCCATCAAGGTTGAGTAAATTCAGCTTATTTGACTTCTAGTATCTGCTGGTAGCTGCTCTGCCTAATTAAGCCTCTAAAGGATTTTTCAGAAAAGTAACACTGTAATTGCCCTCGAAAGCCTCTGCTGACTGTAAATGCCTATGTTTAGACAGTGTGCATATAGCACTTTGCAGATAAGTCAAATTTATCCATTAGTATTAACATGCTTATTTCACATGAAGTAAAAGACAAATTTGTAGACGTTTCAGCTACCAACAAATGGCTGTGTTTTTATTCTCAAAGTAATAGTTATGTAGACTGAAAGAAATGTAGGAGTTGAAAAGTGTATCCTCACATAGCCAGAAATTCTGCATCATTCAAGAAAACTAATCCATGTGGCTTTTCTGCCATATCCTGCTGTGTACAATGAATGTGATTATTTTGGAAATTAAGTTTTAAAAGCTCTTGGGTCAAGGTCTTGCAAAGACTTATGTCAGATATGCTATCAAACATCCTGTAGGATTTTGACTATTTACAGTACTTAAAGTATGAGTAGCTCCAGGAACAGTAGGAACAGAAAGACCTCAGCAACACACATACAGACTAAAAAGTTGTCCAAACAGTTAAAAAAAAATCTAACATTTAAGACATTTTCGTTTGAAAAGCTTTATCACTTGTATTATTTCAATAAATTTATTAACGATGTCATAATTAAGCAATCAAGAATTTATATATGACATATTTCCTATCTTCAGAACACCCCCCCCAACAAATAATATTTAAATAACCTGAAGTGAAACAACCCCAAAATGAGACATCTTAGGAAGGAACATTCTTGTCTAGGTTTCTTGTAGGATCTCATCCTATCTAAATGGTATTCCGTAGGAATCTTGCCACTGGTGAAGCAGTCAAGATGAAGCTAAAATGGATACAAAGTGAAGATTTATGCATAGATTTTTAAATATGTGCACGTGCTTGTCCAAAAGTCTGTAACTTGCCTATGATGCAGAACACCTCCAAAACAGTAGGGCTGCTCCATCAGACAGAAGAGAAAACTGAAGCCAACTGCACGTTTCTCATTTCTTGGTCACATGCTCTAAACCAACTTAAGTTTATAAGAGGTGACATATGAGCTCATCATAATTTTAAAGTATTTTCAAAAGGAAGAATCCATCGGAAATGCCCTGCTCCTCTATTTGCCACTAGTCCTACTAATTTTGAACTAGATGTTCTAGTTTCCACCAAATTTTACAGAGAAATGCAAGTTTTAGACAGAGGAAATTTCAAAAAATTAGTCTCAAATTTGTCAGTCATATATCCTTCCTTGGGGGAAGGAAGTAGTAGAACTCTGTACACTGCTGTACAGATACTCTGTATCTGCTGTACACTGTATGATGTTGCAGATCAGCAGCATGTGTAGACTGTGCAATGCCACAGTACATAATTTTCACTCAGATATGCTGAAACAGAGTAAGATTGGAAAACATGGAATACATTTTGTATATGGACCAATACAGAAGGCATATACTAGAGGTGGTAAAAATATGCCTCCTGGATTAGAAGACAGATGTTAGAACTGGTCAGATGCTGGCAAAACAAGTACTGACAGGCACTTGGTGCAAAGCAAACAGACAACAATGCATTGCTAAGCCCTGAGAAGATGGACAGAATTGAGGATACAAAGAAAAAGCAAAGCTTTGAGGAGTGAGGGAATTCAACAGTGATAATTCAGACTCCTGGGGAAATCTGAAAGGTTCTTTACAGATCAAATTAGGCTTTGTTACTTAAACCTTTACTTAAAAGTCCTTTTGGAGATCTAAAGTCTTTTGTGGATCTGGTGTTCTGGTCTTCAAAAACAGGTCAAATCGGAATTCTCCAAAGTATAATTGCCATTCACTAAAATGTATTTTTTGCATTTCAAAGGTTTTTTTTCAAGACTGTACTATGAAACAGAACAGTACTGAACACCACATTCAACCTGATTCTGGATACCCTCCTTAGACGATAGCTCAGTATCCAACTCCTGAAAATTATGGAAAGCATAGAAAATTATCATATCCAATTAAACGTATTATCTAGGTAGATAAGGCTGTTACTAGTTGATTCACAGTTTGAGACGTCAATGAATGTCAAAGAAAGAAAAAACATAACCCTTTCTGATCTCTACAACCACCTGATACCATGAAGAATGAAAATTTGAGTTTACTTACCTGTAGTTCTTCTTCACTCAGCTATGTCTATTACTAAGTATCTCATTATCATGCTCTAATAAAAAATTCTGGCCTCAGTATTTCACTTTACATTCTGAGGCAACAGCAAATTTGCAAATACACAAGTCAAATCCCTCTTGGCTTTGGCATTACATCTGATTATTGAGCACATATATTACAAACATTCTATATTACAAAACTACAGGAAAAACACTTTTACAATTAAATATGCAACAACAGATGAATATTACTGAAAACACTTTGTGTAAAATTTAAGGAGTTACAGAAACTGATTATTCAGACTACATGTTTACGTGTGTCTAAAACAGGGCAAAATATGGATCTTCTTCATGTACAAACCTACTAATACCTTTTAATAAGGCTAAGACAAAAAAATCTGTTCTATTTGCTTTACGTATAAATATAGTGACAGAGAGGACGAAGCAGATACTTGCTCATGGGAAAAGGGTATCTTCAGTGCTGGAGATGGGAATCACTTCATGCTAGGGCTCAGTCCTTTACCTCAAAATATGTGTGGGAATTGCCTCTGGAGAAAACATGTGCTTTACTGTCTGCCCACTTAGCCACAGATGAGAGGCAAGTATGGATATGGGAACTGAGCAGTTCTCACTGGGCTTCCTCACAAGATTGTAACAGCTGGTGTTTCCTGTCAGCAGTATCAAACTAGAGGAGTTCCTAATTCAAAACCATTCAATTTTATCTCATTTAAATGGTCCCCTATTTTTCCATTGCCTCTACAAAATTTATACGTCGCTCTTATTATATGTAATTACATATTGCACAAGACACAAGTGATTTCCAGAACAGCAGAGGAATGTATCTCTGTTGTTTCCTAGAAAGATCCTTGATGTTAATGATGGGACATCAAGGACAAAGATGCTGCTCAGTATAAACAAAGATCTTAGAACTACGAACTTTCTTCCCTATCCTGTTCTTGAAAATATCATGTTACAAATAAGAATCTCTTCAAATGTTTGTCCCTATTTTGTTTCAAGAATTTTGGTTAGGACTTTTTTTCCTTTTTCTTTTACATATCATGGAAAATCTGACACAAAGCATAGGTACACAAGAAGATTCTTGAAAAACAGATAAGATTCTGACCATCTGGAAGTTACATCAATCACCAATAATTTTACTACCTCGCCCTATATGATTCCAAGAATTTCTCAAGCATGGGTTTTTTTAAGCAACCAAGAAAACATGTGTTTATAAAAATCAACAAGCATGAGCAGAGATAGCAGTAGTCAATACTGAGCACACCCCATGCACAAGCAGCATATTGCTGCCTTCACTCAGGCTAAAGCAGTATCTAGTACATCACATCAGGGTTTTATGCTGATATATTAAGTGCCATATTAAGATATGACATGGCACGTTCTGCGATCAGCTCACGCTTTCCATCTGTACAAGTATGAAGCTGTAAGGCCCAAAGGTAAATGCATGTTCAACTTCTGCTAGAAAAAGTGAAATCAATCGCATTTTCTTCTCATAGGTAATATAAAAATAATGTTATAATATAAAATAATTTTATAAAAATAATTTAGAAGCAAGAAACTGATTTGATCCTAATCAACCCATAATTACTTTCATACCATTTAGTTTGCCACAACAAAGACACACATTAAAAATCAACAGAATTCAGCCAAACATATCCTATGGCTAATGTCTTTTCAGAACAAAGTAGTACAGTTTTACTTTGACTTGCATAAGCATTATTATGTTCTTTCACATTTAAGCATTTAGAATAGATCTTTCAATAATCTTGATTCTAGCAAAATCACAGATCATTAAGCAATCAGCAGAGGCAACAAAAGCCCAGAAAACCATTATAAGATGGTAAAGTACTTTTGATGAGTTGCTTAAAATGAAACTTTAACAAAAAAAACCTCAACCAATTAATTTTTCAAAGTTACTCTCAAAACAAGAGGAGAAAATATTAACATTTTAGTCAGTATTGATCAGTGTATCATAAATGTAACATTTGTCATTACAAAAGTCTTTAAACTTAGGCCAAGCTACCTCACGATGAGGTAGGGGTAACAGGCATCATTACCTGCATGTAAATCAGGTCCTGAAATCATCACAGTCTTGACTCTACTTGCATTCTGCCTTAAAACACTACTACTACCTTTGGACAGTTCTAACAGACTAGAACACAGCTTCTTGTCTTCTCTAGACTTCCAATGCTAGGTGCCGGCAATTTTGCTGGCACTTACTTTCAAAATCCAAGAAATACCTTAAAATATTCTCTGTAGAAAAAAGAGAGATGTGCAAGATTCAATTTTTTTTTTCAAATAGTTTGACATTAGGATATGTAAGTTAAAGCACTGTGTCTTCTTCTACACCTAAAAAACTTCGGAGAATTTCCCAAAAGAGGTGCTTCACTGCTTTAATCTTGTATTTCTCCCTTGAGAAAATTGTAGCTTTCCTATTTTTCAGTTAAAAACCCCATACTTGGTTTATCTAAGAAATATGACTCTTAGCATAGGTGAACTTTCAGGAAATTACTTCCTAATCTAACATTTTTTTGGTGCTTTAGGAAGAGACAGAGCCTTTGGTAAATAATGACAGAACAGTATGTCTGAGTTATCACAGTGCCTTTATTTACTGGAAAATGGCTCAGACTTTTTCCTATACACACATGTTAGAGTTTACTTGAAAAGAAGCACCTAGAATGAGTCACCACAAATTAATTATATGTCTCTTGAAAGTAGAAATGTTATTTACTAACCATCTAACTGCAGAAGAAGATTCTCAACAGAACAAAGACCTACGTACTTCACATGCCATTTTAATGAAGATGGCCACACTGTCTCCTGGTTGAGGAAAAACAAAAGCAGGACTAGAGAAAGCTTAAACCACTCTGGACCCACGAGAAGATTTTCAAGGGGAACAGTATGGAAGCTCCGCTCTTCCACTGGGAAAAGAAGCACAGGAAACGGTTGAAACCTTGAGCTACAAGTTTGACAGGAAATGCCTAATAAGTGTGTGAAATGATGAAAGGAGACTTCTTTTAAAAGATGCAAGCAGATTTGAAACAGTTTCTCTGATTTCTCTCTCTATGTCTTTCAGAAACACAACTGTTCAGAAGCTACGAGCAAACGCTTGCTTTGGTTTAAATCAAGTGTAATTCATGGGAGTCATGAACAGCAAGCATTTCTCGTTCAACATTTAGGTGAACCTGTAAGCCAAATGAGTGGCCCACGTGTATCCATGGACTCACAGACTGGGGTTCCCCTTTGAAGTGCCACAGCATTCAGTGGCAGAATCAAGGGAGACCGAAGGCTCTTCCGTCCATTGGTGGCAGAGGCTCTCCACACTGCGTAACTTCACACTCACAGGACAGTTGGGGCTGGAAGGCACCTCTCTGCCAATCTTGAATGTCCCCCTAGTATCACTACAGATACTCTGAATAGCCTTTGAGATATTAAAAATCCAAAAAAAATATTGGAGCAACCTGCTGCAGCTGATTCTGCTTTGAGCGGTTATTAGGAGGCACATCTGAATCCCAAGGTATGCACTACAATGCATAAATTTTTTGTTCTTCAAAAACTTGAAGTCTACTGATTTAGAGTGTAAATATTGCCCTGAAAAGAACACTTAACAAGGAAGTGAACCCACTCAGTATTTTCTACTAACTACTAGGTTGATGATAACAGTTAGCATTGAAACTTTCATTGTTCCAAGTGGATTTTTCATATTTATTCACAATTTCCTCCGAGCAAGAAAGTAAATATGCATCCCCAAAGAATTCATACAATAAAGTAATGAAAAGGATATGGAATAAAATGCAGGTTTTAAATACTATAAATGTAGCTATTCTAGTTTTTCATGGTAAACTCGTGCTATTGTAGCAAGTTTTAGAACAATCTGCCCTTCATTTCATTTTATTGTAGCACTAATCCATATAATTTTTCAATTTGACAATATTGTTTAATCCAAACCAAGGATGTAAAACATAAACCAAATTCAGTAAATTTCTATAAAATTTTTCTGATACTAAAAGATCAATAATAGTAATTTCAATTACAAACCTCAGTCTTATTCCAGTTCTATTTGGTTTCTTTTTGGTCTGCTAATGCTGGCAATTGTGAAAATAAAAGCTATTTATAAATAACATAACATCGCATTGGGCAAATACCCGCATTATTTAATTACTTCTTATGTCATAACCTTGGCACTTGGCACAAGTGATAACAAAGTGGAAAATGGAAAATGTAGGAAGGCAACCTGTACTACTTTATAGCTTCCTTTAAGATATAAATAAATGCAGAGGTCGACAAGACATTTCTAATTACATTGTATTTCCTATTTTTTTGTTATTACAAATGCACTGTTCCTTTCCTGGGCATCTTGTTGCTCAAGAGCAGGTAGAACTTATTGGAAAATACTTGTTTGATTTGGTTGGGTTTTTTAACATTTTTTTGGTGCAAAAGTCTACAGGGTTGTTATCCCAAGTTTGAGAGTCAGAACAGTTTAGTATAATTGACTGAACTTCTGAATTCTATCACATATCACACTTTAGTTTTGAAATATTTACTTCTGCACTGGATACAATTTATTTTTTATCTGCTACTTTCACATTTTAATGTTTTTTCTTATCAACAGTCTGACAGGCATTTTCTTTAATTTGTAAAACAAGACCTACTGTGAACCAAAGGCAAACTTGTCAAGCAGGTTTCTGAGGCTGAAACTCTTCCACTGGAATTCAGTTTCAGATTGAGACACCTAAATTCAAACACCTGCATTTGAGTTGTGTGTTCAAGCTTCTACTACAACAAGCAGAGCTGAAGAGCTGAAGAGCTCTAAGTTGACCAGTCACTCAAGACTAAGTAGCCTAAGTAGCCTAAACACAGGCATCTCGTAGCATTTAAGATTCCTTAAATATCTACAACACTCACACAGGATTGGCAGAGAAGCAAACCTCCTACAGCACAAGCCAGAGGCGAGAGCCATGGCTGAGGTTATTTTTGGGTTTAACACATTAATTTGAAAGACAGTATATGTTAGTAATGATAAACTTTCCTCATATGGGGGAAAACCTAAGATACAATGGTCTTCTTGTCTAGAATTCAAAAAATGAGAATGTTTACTTATAAAACACTTATATTCAGTGTTTTCAACTTTAAAAAAAAAAAAAAAAGAAAAAAGAAGTTCAAAACTGGTTTTTTTTTTACTCCACATTTTGGGCATGCAAAATAGTGCAACACTGTCTTGTCCATGCAATTTAGTATGTAAAAGGTGTAACCAAATGCAACCAACACCTTTGGTATTCTGGTCTCAGCTCATTGATAGGTTTGGCTGCAGAACATTAACATTTCCTAGATGTCTACATTAACCCTAATAATCTGTTATTGCATGTCCTCTCCATCATACAATGGCTTCTTTCTCCTCAAGCAGCATTAAGGGTCACAGACACCCCTTTCACTTATTTCAGATCTTTAATGATGATATTTTTCTCCAAGGAAGGGATGATAAACTTGAACAGGAAATGCCACTTGGATTTTCAAGGCTCAGTTCTTTGGCTACTTCTCCCATTAGACAACAGTATTATGGAGAGAAAATAATTCCTTCCCCCATCCCCTAACGATTTTGCGGCATTTACAGAAAGGCATCTCTTTGCTCTGCAGGTTTTTTCCCCTCTCAAAAAATATTTTTGCTGACATTATGCTCTTAACAAAGTAAATTCTAGGAAAATCTTACAACTGAGAAAGCTCTACAGGTGCAAGTTGGTACTATTTTCTTTTCCTCCAAGTTTGTATTGTTTTAGCATTATAATACAGCAGGATCATTTTTTCTGATGTTTTATCAAAGATTTCTCCTCACTTTCATCAGTGTGATAGATGCCCTACAGAATACTAAATCAATGCTCTTTTCTACATCTTCTTCAATTTAGATTTTTTTTTTAAGTTTTTTTCCAATCTCTATATTGATATGTATTTCACTGGACTCCTTCATTTTTTCTCAAAATTTCTATATTCAGGTTTGCAGAAAAAAAAAAGGCCTTCCCTCTCTGGGATTATACAGACAGTGTATTCTATGGATAATAAGAGAGAAATTCTTGCCTCTTAAGAAAACTGCCAGTTTGCTCTGCCAAGCATTTAAAACTGCATTCCTTTTAAGAGATCCTATTTTCTTTCTAGAATAATATTTAGGATTACAATTCAATCCAATCTGTTTAAAAAAAAAAGACAGCAGGTAAGATTCATACCTGAAATACATATGAGCTTTCCTAATCACTGTTGCAGAGGTTGGAGGAACAGGAGAGCTGCCTCTACACAAATGGCATGGTAATTTAGCTAACTTGAGAAGCAGAATGTACATAAGGAAATAAAGGAATCTGCACTCAAGGAAGAGTTCTGTTACTACTAACAGATGAAGAAGAAACAGCAGCTAAGTCTTTGTAAAAATAGCATTTCTACAGATGAAATTCCAGCTTTGGAGCTAAATTGAGAAACAGAGTTTGTAGACTTAACTTCAGGCAGTTTCTGCAGCATCCAAAGACTCGTGGCTATATGAGTGTATTTTCTCTTATGTTTCATTGAAGAGAAGAAAGTCTAAATACCACAGAAGGTCCAGAAGACTAAAAAAAGCTCTTCTAACAAAAATTGCCCCGACCGATAAGACTATCTAACATATCCTGCTTTTAGATCTTGCACATGCACATGTGCTTTTGAGCCGGGGGAAAAACAAACAAACAAACAAACAAACAAAAACATGCAGAATTTAGCTTCACTGTGAAAGTTTGCCCAAATGTGACAAACGAATACTTCTTGGAAAAAGGGGAAGGAAAAGTGTTTTGATCTCACCGAGTTTATTGTCGCAAACACTGGAAACACTTATGTGGGGAGAGGGGATAAAAAAATGCAGAATGAAGAGCTAAGGACCAGGGAACACATAGTCTAAAGAGACTGGGAAAACGAGGCAGACAAATGCAATCTGAAAACAGATAGGAAAAGAAAACTGGGATAAGGTACATGGACTCAGAAGTTAGTATTAAAACCAGCATAACAAATACATGAATCTGTGAAGATCTAAAATTTTAGTGGAACCCAATTTAACTGAAAGCAGAGGAATGCTGAGAATTCAGAAATAGCTGCAAACCCACTAAAACCACAGATGAGTCTCATTCCACAGTGTTCTGGTATGCATGGGGGATGAAGGCAACAGGTTACTAGCTATGCCATCTCAAATACTAGAAGCTGACAGCTGTGTGACAACTGCGTGGGTATCCATATGGTGTTATATGACGAATTTTGTATTTGAGAAGTCTAGAAAATTATAGGGAAAAAAGAAGTTTATCACAGTGTATATAAGCAGGGCAGTATTTGAGGGGAAAAGGCAGCATTATTTCATTAGAAATACTGGTGCATGCAAAAGAAACTGAAGCCCTTCTCCAGGTCTAAAATAGAAGCAGTAACCTCAAAGCTAAATTTAGACTGAGAACAATTATATTCTGTGTTTAAAAAGACTCAACTAATCTACATAAAACTCTAAGTATTTCCTAAAGTAGAGTCTATCTCGTTTGGCTTTAGCCAGCTATGAGTTAGATATTCAATGTGCATTGTCAAGGCTTTCCCTGCAGCTACTAAAAGCAGGGCAAGGAGACAAGATTTGGTCAGAAGGTTACTGATTTTAATATCTTCCAGATGGTAAAAATTGCTCTTCGGATGTTGGACTCTCTCAACTTATATAAACTAGGGAGATTAGTTATGCAAGACCTAAGCACTGAAAGAGTGGGTGAGATTAATTCCACCCAAGTTACTTAACTTTGCAGCCCTTATGTCTGTTTTATTTTTGCACACACAAACTTACATGTATGCACGTGTTTTTAAGGTACATTTCAGAAATCTTATCAAGACTAGTAACCCCTGAGATATTACCTTCTCTGAATCACTGTTCTTCGAATTCCATTACTACATTAAGATCATGCCATCCATTGGATTGTATTTGTAATTCCTATGCTAGAAACACAAATACAGTATTCCCAACTGTGCTACTGAAGTAAGAACATCTCCATTGCCAACGTAACTGTGCAGCGTCAATTCTCACATCCCACAAAGCAATCTGGCATAGCTAACAGTAAAACCAGAATTTCTGAAGCTCATCCTTCTTCTTTAACCTGCACATTGGAGAATAAAATACATGTTCACTGGTGAGCATCTTCATGAAGCTAAAAATATCTCTGCTATGAGCTTTGTGCTTCCTGTCTCTGGTATAACTGAAGGTACTACCTGAGATCAATAAAGCTTTAAATAACTTGCAAAGAAGGCCTCATTGGAAGTAGGTCATAAAAAAATTATGGATTTAGAATGTATGTTATATATTGATCTCTAGAGCCATATTTTTCTCAGTTCCAAACCACTATAAGGATTCATTTGAACAGGAGTAAAAGAAAAAGTAACAACTGGGAAAGTAGGATTCTTAACGGAGTAAAGGTTCCAAACCTTTTACTTAGTAAAATTTCTCATTAATATCTAGTAACAGTACTGTTACTTCACATTTGATTGGAGGATACAAAACATTTAAGACCGCTGCAAAAATCCAAAACCTAAGACTGTACAAGTAAGTTAGGATCTTCATTGCAGCACTGGGTCTAAACTATATGCAGGTATGGAAAACAAAGCTTCATCAGAGGCAGGCTGCCTTCTGTCCTTTGTAAACCGATATAGTAGCAAGCCTTCTGGTGGTACAGAGAGTAAACAATAGCTCTAACAGCAGTTTGTTGACTGGCATTCGCGCTTGAATGTGCTAAATCTGACTTCGTTTCATTATAACATGACTCTGGGTGTGATTTAAAAAAACAAACCCAAAAAACATTCCAATATAAAATCACATAGCCAAAGGTCTAGGTGTGGCTAGAAATATAGTAATATAAAAAAATTAACAAATGAATCATTAATGACTCTAAATCCAGTTAAAATCTTCATTAAAAAAAAGAAAGAAAGAATTAGTCTCCTCACACAGCTTCTTTCAGTTAGTACTGTGTGAATAGTCAACTATCACCACCACTTCAAAAAAGAAAAAGGTGGCCTTGCAGAATGTTAATTATTAACCTACCCTACTCTAAAAATCAAGAGAAAAAAAACCCAAACAAATCCATGGACAAAAGACCCCTGGACCTAATTTTTCCTTTACATATGTCTTTCCACATATTTGTTCTTTCCAAGAATAAACTATGCCCTCATAATGTGATTCCTAACCAGATATGTTCAGAAAAGTCATGTTATCCTATTGAAAAATTCTGGGACTTGTTGTTTACTGTAGAAATAGAGATATCAAAACTAAACAGACTTTTCATTTTCACTTTTCTTTTAATAGCTCACAAGTGCTAAAAGATTGCCTTCCTTCATACAAACATATTTAGGTAAAAAGCACATGACACTTTAGCAACGAGGATAAAATTTCAGAATGTTCCTGAAACATGATTTGCAGATGAAGAGACAAGTGAAACATGAGAAGATAAAATCACAAGACTTCAGATGTGAAGGTTTTTATTTAGGTTTTTGTTAAAAATACTAAATACTCTGATAAAACAAAAAAATTATTGCCATTCATATTTTACATGGAGGCACAACCGTTCAGTTCTCCTTAAATTTACAAAAATAAAAAGAATCAGTATAACAGTGTGCTACCTAATACATACAACAATCTCCTAAGAAGCAACAGAAGGAATGGGATGGTATCAGTTTCTAAAACTGACCAGAAGAGAAGACTTTGCTGTAACTCATTAACTACACAAAAATGTGTGTGTGAGTATATAAACACTTGTGCATGGCTCTGTACGTGTACCCATCTGTAATTGGAAGGATGTTGGTAAAGCAACAGAAGCTAATCTTCAGTAAGATAAATTAAAAACTATCCATTTCACTAAAAATCATAGTGAATAGAAAGTAAGAAATACTATAGACACACTGATCTCCCTTGATTTGCTTCTCTGATACTGACATCATCTGAGAGATCTGGTTTGCAGTCTCTTTTATGCTATCTGAGGAATATGGATGAAGGGAACACTGCATCCCAGAATTACTGAGCAGAAATACCACTCCTTCACTTCTTTTTTGTTTTAAACCTGCTAAATCCCATGGGATGGATGTTGTCTGGCCTCTCTTTAGGCTTTCTAAAGGTCACTTGGGAAGCTCCTACTGATGCTCTTTTGCTCCCTGAGTAGTTTTGATTCCTTAGCAGTGCAGCAGCATTTATAGCAGTGGAAACAGGAAGAACTCACAATATTAGAGCACATTCAGAGCCCGGGCTTCAATTCCATCAAATACTATCTTGTATGTTTCTTGACACTTCAGTGGCTGATGCTTTGAGGGGATAAAAAAGGTATGCACCCCTCAGATGAGTTTTTCACACAAATAGTCACAGGAAATTTGATCCTGTAGGAGCAGCAGCTAGTCAGCTCTACTCTGCAGATGGCATTGCCTGTAACATATTTCTGTGCATAAACATGGCATTCCTCCATCTCTGTGGAAATGTTAATTGATTTCAAGAAGATAGCTTGCCTCCTGGTCAAGATGCATACTGTCAAAAACAGAAGTAGGTGTAACCAGCCAACAAAGTTTTTTGATCCTACAGAACTTCATCTTTCCACACCTCAGTGCATGATTACACCTATAAATGTCACTTACTTCTGTCATACCTGAAAACCACAAATTTTTTTTTAAAACCCTCTCTACAGCCCAAAGGAAAATTTATAATGATGGTAATCCTGTTCAGTCAAGGTTAAGTCTAAGAAAACTGTTTTGCAGTTAATATTCAGCACTGGAATCTGTGGCAATCTTCTGTTACTAGAACTGTATGAAAAAATATGCTTCATAATACACATTTGGGAAGGAGTTCTCCTCAATATTATAAGATTCTTTGTGTACTGAAAGATCAGGAGGGTTGTTCAATATGGAGCACAATTCTATATCAAGAACTGAAAACAGAAAACTCACCCTTTCAGAGCACATACACACCTTGTTTTTGCTGCAGAAGGATGTAACAGGTCAGAGTAAGTAGTCCCTGCATTCTGTCAACAGGGTTGCAGCTTATAACATACAGAAGCCTTTCTCCTGTTAGCCCATTAGGGAAGCAGATTACAAACATACTTTTCAAACACAAATTCCAAACAAGGAAAACCAGAAAACAGATTCATGGAAGTTGAAGTAAACAAGACTGAAGCCAAGGATCATCCCATAACAACAGACAACATCTAAATGTAAAATATATACAAAAGATTTAAGAACTAGTTTGTCATCACCACCAAGAGGACCGCCAGAGATGTAGTGGGGACTTACATGCTACTTACCCTTGTCCTCCATCCTGCACAAGGGAGATACTGCCCAAATCAGATATATCCCATGGGGACATGCACACCCCTTTATACTTCTAAAAGCGTGGGTACAAGGGTACGAGTGAATCAAAGAATGGGCCTCCCTGAGCACAATCATTTCGCTTCAAGGCTTGCAAATATTCACCTTGCCTTTATAAGACTGACACTGAATTGCCTCATACTAATTTTTCTACACTGTACTCTCCAGAAATTAGTCTTCATGCAGAGGAAGAAATAGAAAATGCTCTAACAGTTTTTAAGGTGCAAGCAACTAAAAAACTGGAGAGCAATGTTGGTATCAGTTTCCAAAAAAAAGCTACCTGTGCTGTTCAGAAACAAATCCTCACTTTGCTACTCATCTGGAAAAGTGAAAATAAAATTGCATAAAGTGGGTGATTTTTCATGCTGGGCAAAGTAAAGCCATTATGTTCTAAGGTGTGAGGATTTAAAAGGGACTTACACAAAGACTGGTCTAATGAACAATTTAAGCTAAAATAAACCAGGTATAATAAAAATGCAAATACTTTAAAAATCCAAACGGTGTTCTAGTTTTCCTTTTAAACTAGAAGCAGCTTAAATAGATACCCTTTAGAAAAAGAGAAGTTAGCATGCAATTGGACTATTCTGAACAAAAAGCAAGGAGCAGATTCATTGAGCTTTATTGTTCAGGTGCAGCAACACATAGCAAAATAAAAAGAAGTATGTGAAGAGTTTCAGATTTGTTATATATGTATATAAGGGACAGATAGCATAGGGAATGCTTCCAGTTCTGTGCAAAAATGTAACAATTGCTATCAGCTGAAAAAAGAGCGAGCACTAAGCAGTCTTAGCAAAAAGGGCTCTAAAGCTCATCCTGTCCTCCCACTGTATCCAAAATTTCTTGATCACCATACTCTGACACCAGGTTTGTCTAGGCCCTTACTTAGGCTTTTAGCTGTGATCAAACACCACATGCGGTAAGTGCAGTATTAAGTTCTTTGCATGAAATTTTACATATTTATACAAATTTTAACAGCTGTAACAGTGTAAATGGAAACTGCTTTTCTTTTTTCCCCATTTGTTGTTATTTGAATGAGAAGTGAATACCGCTATACTTTAAAATTCCTAGAATTTTTATTCCAAAAGAATAGAAAGTTTTCTATATTTTAGGAGGGTATAACACCAATTAGGAATTACACAGAACTGAGTCATCAAGGAAGTTTAAACCGCTTTACCAAGACATTCAGATTGACAACTTACTATTTAAAAAAACACTGTAATCTTTACTGATGAAAAAAATACATGTGCCCAGAAGAGCCTACAGCTTTCAGATAAAGTGAAATGATAGGAAAGTTTTCAGTAGTTTTGTCAATGTTTTACCTACACTGCCAAATGGTTATTTTCCCGGAATCATGGCTGGAAAAAAAAGGCTTTAAATTCACCCCCAAAAATTAAGAAAATAAAACATTTTAGTGTATTAAAATTTTAAATCAACTTTGTCGGTACAAATAATTTTGGAAGCTAGCTTGATGATCCAGACCCATTTTCACCATGGTACATTTAATAATCTACATTAATGATCTTCTAAAACACTGAGTTGTGCTCTGTTTTAGTGGCCTTAGTGTCCGGAGATCAATGATTAACATAGTGCTCTTAGAGCTGCTCACATGTCCTAGGAAAGTTCAAGAACTCCACATGAATCCCTTTCAGGAGAACGATTAGCCTAAAATTTAGAAATACAATTTTCTTTGCATCAATTATGCTACACAGTAATTTGCAATTTGATGACAAGACCAGACTGTAATCCAATATTCAACCAAGTTCATACTACTACAGATGTAGTCCTATAATTAGCCATATGCTGTTTCCTCTCCCATATATTAACTTGCATTAACTATAAATTCCCTAGCTTGCACCACTACTTTCCTAATGATCCAAGACCCTGCATCAGGTCTCTAATTCTCACTTATTTCAATTTCTTCTGCTGCTGCTTCTAAGAAATACTAGTCATGTTCTTAAACATTCATTTTCAGCATAATATTTTCAACTTTTTACAAGAAAAAATAATTTGTACGGATAGTGTGGCTTTGGGTGCTCATCACATCCACATTTAAAAATAACATTTCTCTTACAAGGATTTTAAAATGGGATACAACACTACAAGCTGTTTGCAATTAAGAATCATTAGGGGCAACCACAGAACACACTGCTGCAGGTCTGAATATGATTCCTGTATTATTACAAGTGTAATGATATATAATCCCTTTGCAGATGGAGTGTGCAGCAGCTACTAAGGGGCATGTTTATTTACTGGCAATATTCCAAGCAAAGCTGTTATTTGAGGCACAAGCAGTAACCTTTTCCTGAGTAAAACCAGTACCTACAGCAAGAATTCATAAAACATATTATGTAAAATACTATCAAAAACTCATACAGTTTCTTTAAGAAACAAAAGTTCAAAAGATGCCTGTTTAATCCAGAGACATTAGTGTGACAAACTGGAAGAAACTGTCTGACTAAAAGAAATACTGATCTGAGATACTGTGACTGCAACAAATTGCTTATCTTTGACTTAATTTAAATTGAAAACCATCAGTAATACATTTCACATATCCTTCCAAAGCAAGATGAATCACTCTTGTGATTTTTAACTCAGGCTTCTACACTTCTTTCAGCTACCTGCATTACTGAAGTGCAAGGGTGATCCCATTTTTCTCCCTCACCCTGGTTTTGAAGATCTTCTGCAGCATCAGGTCTCTCTGCATCCCAGTTTTGTGCTGCATGAAATTGCACTACCCACTGTTATAACAGCCAAGCCAACTTCAGCCATCCTAATTTGTGGTACTGAAAGCAAACACCCTCACACAGTACTACATACCACCCATATCTGAGCAGGGTTTATAGCACGACAAGTACAAAGCAGGAGTTAAAGGGATGGAGTATCCTCCAAGGGACCTTTCAAACAGCAGTCTGGATTGTCATAAAAGACTCAAAGGGAAACAACACAACTGCAGACATCAAGGGGGCATCATTCCATAGAGATGGCTACAGACTGACCAATGTGAATAACA
This sequence comes from Pachyramphus minor, assembly GCA_013397135.1. Lineage (NCBI taxonomy): Eukaryota > Metazoa > Chordata > Aves > Passeriformes > Tyrannidae > Pachyramphus > Pachyramphus minor. Next base: position 2,519,401 of record VYXB01010567.1, read on the forward strand.
AAAACCATTACATTTCATAGAATCCTAGAATGTCCTGAGTTGGAAGCGACCCACAAGGATCATCGAAGTCCAGCTCCTGGCCCTGCACAGGATCATCCCCAAGGGTCTCACCATGAGCCTGAGAGTATTGTCCAAACGCTTCTTGATCTCTGTCAGGCTTGGTGCTGTGATGTCTTCCCTGGGGAGCCTGTTCAAGTGCCCAAACATCATCTGGGTGAAGAATCTCTTCCTAATATCTAACATAAATCTCCCCTGATACAGCTCCATGTCATTCCTTCGGGTAATTTAATGCACTGAAAAATGTGTTCATGCCCACTTTGTACAACCTGGCCAGGCCCTCTTAAAGATATCATTGTATGTGACTGAAAAAAATAGCAAAGTTTCATATAAGATCAAACTAAATAAATCCTTGAAATAGAGCATACCTTAGCAATCTATTAGCAGAAGCAATAAATAGAAGACAATATAATGCAGCAAGAGCAACAAAAAAAAAAAAGACCTGGGACTACCTTACTTTATCCTATCATCCTACATAATCTTAGAGGTGTGAACCCCAAATGTTTACTTCAATTAATCCCAGGACTCAGACTTCTAGGAAACTAGGACAACACCAAACAGAGATCTAATTTTTTCTCCCCTGGGTGGGTAAGTCATTCTACATCTGATAGTTTACTCAAAATTAGTGCTTTAACAGTTTACCAAGAAATATATTATGAAACAACTTGTTAAAAATAATTGCAGAAGGAGAGAGAGTTTGGAATAAGATTTTGAGGAAAAGAAATAAAAGTCAGCAATCTTGTGATTCAGAGAACACTATAGCCCACCTTGGGCGTGAGAGGGGAGACTGAATAAGTAGTGGTGGTCTCAACCTGTGGGAACTCAGCAACTTAAGTTTCTACGCTCCATTCTGCACAACTATCTGATCTTTAGAGCAGTAACAGTACACATATGAATCTTCCACTTACTTGAATATAAATTAGGACTACATTGACATCAATAACATTTAAAACACGTTAATATAATGCAAATCTGATTGTCTGTTTTCCCGTGCCACTGGGGACTGAAAGGACCATGGAAGAGGCTCAGGTTCAGGTATAGACAAATGTCACAATGAATGAAAAAAGAAAGCTTTAAAAACTGTCAATACCACATTCACATCTACCCTGCATAGCAAGCAGTTATAGACATTCATTGTATGTCATTTATATGTATGTATAGGAAAGCAATAACTGAAGTGAATTAGCACTAACCAAACTCTTGTTTCACTGCACTCAAGGGAATGCCATGGAAGCAGAGTATGGAAGCCCATGGAACTAATACTCTACATCTTATATTTCACACCAGAATTCTGTAAGGACAGCTTGACCCCCTCCAAGAGTTCCATGTCCCTCTTGCACTGAGTAGCCCAGAACTGGACACGGCACCCCAGATGTGGCCTCGTTAGGGCTGAATGGAGGGGTGGGATCACCTCCCTAACGCATCCCACTGGACTTCTTAGCCACAAGGGCACACTGTTGGCTCATGGACAGCTTTTTGTCCACCGGGACACCCAGGTCCTTCTCCATACAACTGCTTTCCAGCAGGCCAGCCCCCAGCCTGTACTGTTGTTTGGGGTTATTCTTCTCTAGGTGCAGGAATGAGATCAGAAAAAGTCCGTGCATTACTCAGTTTCCAGTTTTACTCTAAAGTCATAAAGCTAAGTGCCAAAAATGGTCCTAACATCATTCAAATTTGCACAAATGTTGTAATTTTGAAAGTCAATTGCATGTGAAGAAACACAAACATTTAAAATATTATTTCTCCGAATGGAATCACTTGCCACGTAATGCTAAATGCTCTGCATTATCTTCTATTCCTTACCACTGCAGGCTGCTTTCCGTAACTTTTAACAGCTCTATTTTCACACTGACCTTCAGATTTGTCACTAAATGCTGAATAGCAGTGTTGTACCTAATATCTATTTCTGTCAAAAGCAGACAGAAATACCTCTCCTTGACTCACAGTATTACAGAAAGATTAGTGAAATACAAACACCAAAACCCAGAAAATTCCGGATCAGCACAGCTAGTATTCCAGTGTGCAAACACCAGGCAGTGCAAGTTCATTCTCTAGCTGAGCAGTCAAAATCTGAAATCAGTTCATCCTACCTCCACTGTAGCACTGAAGGGAAAAAACACAGGCAGCAATCTGGTCTCATTGTGAGAACTCAGGTTTTTCACTTACTCATAATTTAATTTCTCAGTCTACCAAACAGGAACTAGTGTCAAGTCAGTCAAATCCAAAGAAAAATAAAAAAAGAGCTGTATCCACTTCAGTACAAAAGATAATACAATGAAAAAAATTAAATAGAAACTGCAATGACTGTATTCTTCAGTCCAAGCACTTGGCTTAACATGTGCTGGGGATGTAAGGAACCTTGAAAGCCAAATCTAAAGCAAGAACATCAAAAACCATAACACAATGAAGATAAATGCAACTTCTACAAACAAGTACACTTACCTTTTAATTTCGGCACTAAAGAGAAACTCATCAACATAAAAAGAAGGGCTAGCAGATTTCAAGTGAGAAGATGTTATACCATCAGCATATACATGAGTCAGAAAAGGGATTCTAACATTCACCTGGCAAATTCAGAACTCTTTTTTACAAATATTAGAGATACTCCAAACTTTCTACAAGTATTTGTAGAAAATACCTCTCATTCCCCCTATGAATGCAGCACAACCCAGTCCCAGGTGCCTGTAAATAAAATTCATGAGAAACAAACAGGAGGAACTAGGAGTCAGTGCAGTTACAGAAATATGAGTTATCTGAGCTACCTGTCATCCTAGATGATGAAATCACGCATTAGGATTACAGAAAATGTAATGGAATAGCTCGCATGATCGGAGCAGTGCATATTTGAAGAAGGACAAACTAAGAAGGGAGGTAGATTCTTGCAGAGGAAAGGGAGGCTTGAATGCATGTACTTTGGCTTTGAAATAGGTAAGGAACAAGTTAAAAGTTTTTGTATGAGGGTTAGAAGAGAGAATAACACAGGTGACATTCGGGAGAATATTGCTTCAAAGCACTTGATCAAGAAAGCAAAATAGATAAAACCTTCTTAAGGGAAGCCTTACAATAAGGTCCAGTTTTTGCAGAGGACTTAAAACACTCCAACATCTGCAGAAAGGGTAATACAGTATGATGGACACCATCAGATTTTTGGAAGATGGAGAGGACAATTTCTTGACACAACTGACTAATGAACCAACAGGAATGTGAAGACTGACGGGAACCTAACAGGCAGTGACAACATGTAGTCACCCCGACCAGAAGACCTCTGTACATGGAGGAATTAGTGATGCACATCAGAGTTCAGCTGAGGTGGCCCAGGCCTGTGCTGCTCAGCTCCCTGGGCTGCAGGACAAACTCAGCTAGGTGGTTGTAACAGAGGAGTCTGCAGGCAGCTCAGCATCTGCAGCTACCTCACCTGCATGGCCTTGCCTTTATCTAGGGATGTAGTGAGAAGTTCTCCTAAGAACAGTCTTTCTGTTTGACAGTAGAAATGATTAGGAGTTTTCTTGTAAAAAATCTTGTGATAGCTTGAATAATAAAAATGGGGTAACCCCTATTCACAGACACAGTCTGCACAGCATGCTGCATCCTGACCAGGTCATTTTGATGCTGCACAACTCAAGATTCCCAGCATCTAAAGGGATGTAAGATTACCTGTACAATTTTTACTTTATTAAAAGTAATAGTCATTAAAGAAGCACCACCTGAAATTACATTTACAGAGTGTGAATGCCTTTCTTACTGGTATTACAACACACCGTCGTCTCCATCATGATGTAGCGGAGTTTAAGATCCTGAAGGAACTAAGAAAGAGGGACAATAGAAATACAACCCTGGACCTTCAATAGAACAGATTTCACCTTGTTCTAGGATCTGCTTAGAGACAGTCCTAAAGGGTAAAGGGGTCTATGGGGGCTGGTTGTTCTACAGGGATGACTTTATCAAAGTGCAGTAATGGCCCTGGGAAAATTTTCTCCAGTTGGCCAACACTGAGCTCAAACACAAACAAATAGTGCAAAGAGTGCAGAAGTGGGCTACCTGTAGGAACAAAAAACGATTGGTTTCAAAGGAAGAAGTAAGAAAACTGTGCCCCTGATAGTCAGTAGGGGATCTAGTAATGAAAGAGATGGAAAAAGCTGAGATACTGAAATGAAATCTAATGATTCTGTTATATATGCATATTCATTATATTTTTTTAATGAGGAAACTACAACTTTCTTTAAACAGTGAGCAAATATTTCTTTCAGTTATGCTGAGGCAAACACACAACTTATCAGAACATAATGCAGGAGTATTACAGAAGGTTCAAACAAAATTAAAAAATAAGTTAAGAAGAAAATGCCTAGAAATATTAAACCTATTGAAAAGGTTATTCTTCATTACTCTTTAGTGCACAGAAGTGCCAAATAATTTTGTAAACTAATAATTTTTTGTTGTTGTTCTGTTTTTAATATAGGAATTTAGCAGTTTGTTTTTTAGCAGTTTTTCTTAAAGAAAAAGGACTAAAAATATCTCATATTATTAAAAACAACCAAAACTAGACTCACTTCTAAAATACAAAAGAAGAAAAAATATCTCAGTAGGTAGGAGATGCTTTACATATACGAACAACTGGCATGCAGTTTCCAAATCATTAAACTGTATCCCCTCAGGCTTGATGCCTCTGAGAACACACAGCACACTGCAAGAGCAGGAGAAGTCTAGGAGATTTCATAAACTTCTGCTGTGCTTTTAGAGAAACTCCATCACCATATACCTTCCTGCATACCTAGCTAATCTAAAAATACACCATAAATTTATACATACAGATATGTGCATACAGGCACAGAATCATAGGTTATCCTGAGTTGGAAGGAACTCACAAGGATCACCGAAGTTCAACCCTTGGGCCTGCACGGGACAGCCCAAGAATCTCACCATGTGCCTGGGAGCACTGTCCAAATGCTTCTTATGGTTTGACCGCCTGCTATTATGAATCCTTCTTCCTCTCCAGCCAGGTCCTGTAGTAAGGTCTGCCCCATTCTAACAAATGACTCCTGTTCCAGTGTCATCATCTTGCCTACCTAGACAGTCTCCACTTACCTTAATCATCTAAGGATATATTCACCTCACTTCTACAAAATCCAACTTGCTGCTGCAATTGTCAATGTTCCTCCTATATATACACAGTTTATTATCTGACAGTTTAACAATACATTCCCTTTTCACATTGGTTTTCAGCTTAATTTTTTCCTTTAGACTTCTTTCTCCATGTGCTCATCTTTGGACACTTAGGGCGGTACCACAGCACCTGACTATAATTTTATTGATCTTAAATCACAATATTATCATGTTGGTTTTGTACCTAATGTAAGAGCCCTCCTGATAGTTGTGCCTATATCCCTATTAGCAAACGTTAACTCTCCATGAAGAAACAAGCCCCCTTTTCAAAGTAAAGGCAATAGTGGTTTTATTTAAAGGGCAAATATTTGATGAGTCTTAAACATTAGCTAAGATTTTTCCCTCAAGCATGAGCTCTGACACTGCTGAACTATCCCATTGGCTTTGCTTTTCAGAAAACATTGTCAACACCCGATAAGCCAAGGCAGACTACTTTAACCATTAGTGACTATCAAATGTATTTCCAGTATTTTCAAACACAATGTACTTCGCTATATATCCTTAGGGAAAGTCCTCTGATTAAACAAAAAAAAAGGGAAAAGCTTTTCAGAACATCAGATCTGTTTTATTTCAACATTATTGGTATTAGCTCCACATCCGAAAAAACCCTCAGATGAACAAGTAATCTTTACACACAAACCACAATTATCAATAAAGGATTTGTGATAAAAACATGCTGTATAATAATGTAAACACAGTAATTCTAGAGGAGCTACTTTGGTTTTTCTGATAATGTTCCCACAGCAAAGAAAAAACACATATAATAATGACAAGGTACTTGCTCTTCACACCATTCTCTCCAATTTAAATGCATATACACATGCCAGTGAAATGCACTGAGGCAAAAAGCTACATATTTACTAAAGCACTAGTGGATTATATGTTGGAAAATTGTTGCAATTAGGAGCTGGCTCCTCATTTCACACAACATTTACCCTCTCACCAATATGATGGAGATATATTAACTTACAAAAGCTGAGAATTTGATCCTGGCATATTACCAATATTTATAAAGATGAATATAAACACTTCTACATTCAAAAGCAGGCCCACCAGCAGCCAAAGAGTAAAAAAACAATCAAACAAAAAACCCCACAACAACAACAACAACGAGGAACAACCAGAAGCCAAACCAAAACAAACCATGCATCCTTGCATTTCCAGGTCATTCTGTTAAAACTGCATGAAAGTGAATTAACTCTTTGTTTTCAAGTAGGGAATGTTAATGTTTAACTTTAAGACAGTTATTTTTTTTAAGTAAAACAGATAGTTCCTAAAGTCATCTGCCCTTGAAGGCTGGGTGTGGCTTGTTTTTAAGAAAGTGAGAATCATAAATCAGTAAGATGAAACCAGCAACATACCTCATCTTTTCTTCAGATCTCCAAATATTGGAAACCCTAGGTCTTAGTAAACCCATTTTTCAGAAGTTTTAAGAAATACCACATTGTTTTACACCTTCTATACAGTTGTTTCGATTAAGATGAAGCTACAGAAAAAATGGTGCAACTACCTACAAAGTTAGATCCTCACAAGCAAGTCAGCATCCTTACACAGGTCAAAGGATGAAGTACTTCCCTCTGCTAAAGGAAGGTCTTCCTTTCTAGTCATCTAGTCATTCTCATAGGAACCTGGATAACAGGTTATGCTGCCATTATACTACACTCTTAGAGTACTGAACTGTTTTTGTAGAGCTTAAATTTCACTCAGCAATGCAGGAAATCCTAGAAACTTCTTAAGTCTCAGTGAGGTTAACTGCCACAAAGAATAGAGCCTCCTAGGACAAACTGTATTGTCACTACCCAGATGCTCTCAAACTACTCACCCTGAACTATTATATCATAACTATCTAAAAACATTCAACTTACCAAAGTCATTCTGTTGACTGTTATAGACCTCCAAGCCCGACAAGGCTTCAGCTTGAGATAGGATCTTTCCATGTTCTAATATTTTTCCTTTTTTCAAGTCAGTATAACAGTGTAAGACCCTCCAGATACAACCTTACATTGTGTGCAAAAGTCCTTCTGCGTACGTGCTAAAAGCCACCACAGGGACACAAGCCCTCTGCACAGTGCTAATTTTTCCTAGAAAAAGGTATGAACTACATAAAGAAACATTTATATATTCTTGGGTCACTACAAATGAATAATTCTATGATTCTGAAAGGTTCTGCTTCAGAGAAATTACTTTGTTATATGACTACACTGCTGCTGCAAAGACAGCAAAAGTAGTTTGTGTCAGTTCTCTGTTGACGAGCAGCAAGTTCAGATACATTTGACTTACAGAGTAGTTAAAATAGTGTAGACAGGTTGCCAGACTTCATTTTTGTCTCAAACAGCATTTTTAATTTCCTTTTCAACTTCTTCCTCTTCCAAATTAAAATTAACAACCAAAAAAGTCACTGCTTTCTTGTTTGATTGTCCTACAGCTGTAGAAATTCTGCATGGATCCCACTTCCTCTTCCCTGCCCCTTCCAAGAGAGGTAAGTGCTTATCCAGCAGTATTTGGCAAATAATTTGGCATTCTAATTGAGACTGATTAAGCATAAATTGTGTTCCAAAACAACTTTTTTTAAAAAAACCCCTCAATTAAGATTAATGAAACATTATTAATATTTCAGACAAATATTAAACACCAAAAAATTGAAGTCTGGTACTAATTTTAGCCATTTCCTCTGACACTTGCAATTAAAAAGCTGAGCAACTAACTGCAAGAAAATACCCACTCCAGATGCCACACCTCATACACAGTAACATCTTAGTTCTCATCAAAGTCACTGTTTCACCGAAACACCAACATTTATTTCTGACCTCAAAGAAATTTACTTACCTTGTGTCTGCATTTAAGTACAACGCCATAGGCTCCTGAAACAAAGAAGACAAGACATAAACCATCTTGAAGCAGAAAAAACATAGAAATGGTAAGATAAAACAGTGTTCAGTCACCTCCTACGTATAGAAATAATATTGTTCCCAGCATTATTAACCAGAACTTGCATATGTGGGTACTAAATCTCTGCATACTGAAAGAATTTTATAAAAATTGCTTAAAAGTAAATGAATTTTAAAACACTAAAATTATTTTTAAAAAATATACTTGCAGATAAGTTTGATAACTTGCATCTCCCTAGTACCATTAATGAGAAATTAATATACTAAACTTTTAAGGAAAAAAATCAAAACCCCCACAAAACTGCAAAACTATCCCATTTCTCTTCCCTTCCTTTCAGCTTCCAAACTTCTCCATCCGAGAAGGAAATTAAAAGAAGCCGTAGAGAATAAATTGATGGGTTTTTATTATCTGCATGCAAGCAATATTTTGCAATTGATAACTTACTACCATCAAGAGGACTAAGTCAAATCTATACAAAATTCTAAGTAATTTTTTATTAAGATATTACTTACCTTCACCTACAACCCCAAGGATCTCAAATTTATTCATCACATTACCAATGTTAGGAATCTTCATCAAGACAAATTCCTCTTACGGTGAGAGCCACAAAACATGGCACAAAGGGGAGCGTCCAAAGACTTTGCAAAAGGCAATTGTGAAAAGGCTCTTGGAAAAAAAAAATTCCACCTTGATCAACCAGAGTTCTCACACCCTTTCTTAATTTCTAGGCAGTCAGTAGCTTCCTGGGGAAAAACAAGAGAAAAATCAAGTAGTTAGTACTTCATCTCTGTAAGAGAAAGCAGTGGCACACAGACATCACACCAATATAGTCTAACACTTGTAACAGACAATTAAGTTACTTCTACATTTTATGATCAGGAGAGCTTACCAGCATACATAATGGACAGAACCTACTGAGAACATATATCCGACACAACAGCTGGCCTTGTAATCCCATACATGGGATGTCCACTACAGTAATAACTAATTTGCATAAAGTGATTTTCTATAGAACAGAAGCAAACAAAAATGTTGACAGGAACTATCTCAGCAAGCCAAAAAACCCCACTTATAATTACTTATGGTGTATGCTGACAGGGATAAAAACAGATTTTGTTTAGCTACTTTCTTATTTGTCCACTGTAATGATAAAAAGGATGAGGCAGAAAGAGCACTATACAGAAGAAAATATTTTTCTACTACTATTTTCTGCGATTGTTTTCAAAAAAAAAAATTATTTGCTAGACTAACAATCAGATTAAAAAATTATTTTGACTATCAGCTTATTTAATGGAAATGTGATAAACACACACAAAAAAAGCTTTCAAAGAGATTTTTCTGTGTTTCCCAAACATTGAAGTAATTTTTCAAATCAGGCACAAATCAGGAAAAAGAATAAAGTTTTTTGGCCTGTTTCAGGCTCACCACTTCTATCATCTTAGAAGTCTGATAAAAAACTACCAAAACAACCCAAAGTTTGTTTTTGCTAATTCTGTAGAAGACTGTATTTGTTTTCCTAATATTAAAAGCATATATCCCAAATTCAAAAACAGGGAAAAACCCCCCACTAAAATAGCTTCACCATGACTTGGAAATGTATAATTTTCACAATTCAGTGATCCAAGAACAGAACTACTCATGGAGAACAAGATGGCATCATAGAAGTGAATACATTTAATTAACTGGGTCAGTGTGACCCAATAATACTGGGTTCAGCTCGCACAAATAGGATTTCACTATAAGCCAGAGGTGCTGGCCAAAAACCCTGTGTTGACTAAGTCACACATAACAAAAGGACGACTCAAGGGTGGAGGGAAATTACAATGACACTTGCTTCAGCAAGACAAAGGCATATAATATGAGGGGGTTTGTTATTTTAGAAGCAACTCCAGAGTGATTTAACTACAGTATTTTGAGAATAAAGCAGTGACTTCCAAATTGAAGGTTTGGTTAGGGTTTTTTTGGTTTGCTTTTGTTTTTAAAAAAGCTGCCCACTCCTTAATGGGTTATTTCAATGCTTTAATTTACTGTTTTAATTCATCAATTTTTTTCTTCACTTGTGAATTGCATGAAATACTCTTTCCTTTCCCTTCCAGATACTCTCCTCCTATCTTATTTGGCATCTCCTTCTCACAAAATCCTTTGTACTGTTTGTCCAGACTTTCTGGTTAATGAACTAAAAAAAATGAGGCCGTGGAAAAAGCAGGAGCATTTGCTCAGTTGTACCCATCAACATGAGAACAGAGTCCTCACTGAGCTGCTTCAGCTTTCTACTGAAACAGGCTGGTGCCAGGCACAAGGCGCAGCTGACTGTCCCCTTGCTGCAGCTGAGTGACAGAAATACTGCCACAGAGACCTTGAAACAACCATTAATGCCATTAAGTAAGCAAGATGCAAGAAAACTGGTCAGTCAGGTTCAGAACAGCAAAACTGCTTGCCAGAAAGAAAGTAACAGTCAGAGAACATACACTCTGTTTTCTATTAGCACTATGCAGTAACATCAGCAAATCTGCTGCTTCAGCTCCCAACATTATTCGTTGACAAGTCCTTCTGGAATTTAGTTTCTGATAACATTCATTACTTATCTGCTAATGTTATTGCTGTACATTGTCTTTCTGCCTTACAGTGTACACAATACTTCTTGGATCTATGATGAAACAGTGAAGCAACTTACAAGATAAATGTATCAAAAACTCAAGAAGACATTAGATGCAGTTTCCCCTGTCCCTTATTCATAATTTTTACATTTCTCATAAACAACTTAAAGCTATACAGGCCTACAGGCTTGTGTTCCACTATTTTATTTATTTATTTATTTTTAGGAGTTCTACAAGTGAACTCACTATGACTCCTAGCTTTTTATTGGGAATAAAGGTTACACTTGCAAGCAGCTAACCTTCCTTTCTGAAATACCCCACCGGGGAGGTTGTGGGTGCCCCAACCCTGGCAGTGTTGAAAGCCAGGTTGGACGGGGCTTTAAGCAGCCTGGTCTAGTGGGAGGTGTCCCTGACCATGGCAGGGGAGGTTGGGACTAGATGATCTTTAAGGTCCCTTCCAACCCTTAACATTCTATGATTCTATGAAATTCAGTACCACACATCTTCCACTCCCCAGTGATCATGTAGTCTTCTCTTCTCATTTCACTAGAAGTAAGAGCCACAGAAAGTTGATCTCATTACACTGCTGCTCCTGGATGCACGGCACTTACAGCAGCATTCACATGTAATTCCTTAAAGGTAAAAGCCTGTCAAATCATTTATCGATGTTCACTCACCACTTTGGAAGGGATACACTTCCAAAGGAACACAGGAACCAGCTTCTTTAATTCTCCCCGAAGTGCACTGTGACTGACAGCACAGGTAATACAGATGCACGTAGAGGGGGCTCCCAAAAGGAAAATGCATTTGAGTGACCCACCTCTTCTGTACTAGCTCCAGGCATCTTTATGCCCAATTCTGCCGAGAGCACTTTATGAGAATGTTATCTTGAAATGAAAAGGAAAGCTAATGAAAGATGACAAGTGGAATGCAGCAGTAGTATGGATTCATACCCAAACACTTTTCGCCCTAGCTCTTTTGCCTCAAGCAGGGCTGTAATTCAAACATTAGTAAACTCAGACCAGCCAGACCCATCTAATCCCTGGACAGAATTTATTTGCTTGTTTGAGATCTTTGCCATCAAAAGCTCCTGAAAGATTAAAACCAAACCACTAAAAATATGTGTTCACATATAAAAATATGTGTTCATATGGCAGTATCCACTGAAGTTTCTGGGATTTTTCTGCTTTTCGAAAACCTTGTTAAGATTGTTTTTAAAATCACTGATTTTTGCAGGGAATCCTGTAACATGAGCTCAAAACTCCATGAATGACACAGAGTCTGATGAATGGCAGAGTGTGTAATACAAAAATAAAGGAAAAAAAATCAGGATGTTTTAAACAAAAAAGTAATTTCAAGAAAGTTATCCACAGCAAGAATTACATTATTCTGTAACTTAGTAAAGACAGGCTGGATTCTTTCAAACTGAACATTTAAATCAGCAAGGAAAATCTTATTAATAGCAACCACAATTTCATTTTTTGCACTGAGTGCCACACTGGTCTGTTTTCATAAGCTGCCTGCTGGTTAGAATGATAACCCCTGCAACAGAGGAAATAAGGCCATCATTTACCTCTCAAAGGTTCTCAGTAGGGAAATACCACTCATTCTCCTAATATCCCTTTCTAAGGCAGCCAGATTCATAGCACATCAACTTATGAATTAAGCCAACAGATCACTGAGGTGGTCTAAACGTTACCAGAATGTTCTACAAAATGCAGAGTCAACTCAGCAAAACAAAATGTCATGAAATGAATAAGAACAATTGGTTTTACTTAATCCAGAAGTATTACAGTGTGAGATTTTGAAACAAAAGTAACTGTTTTGTGATAGCACATAAGGCTTATATGTAAAAACGAGAAAATGTACAAACATTTTTGGAATGAGCATACAGAATAATACAGCACTTTGGTAGCTGATCATTTGCATTTCAATTAAAGCAATGGGGAAAAACCCTAGCTCTTCCTCAATTATTTTTCCCTTAATGACCATTAAGAATTCTAGCACATCCCCCAAAAGCACTCAGTCCAAAGCCTCAATCCTAAGTAAAAATGCTGTTCATTATTTCATAATCATCAATAGCAGTGTGGAGAGGTGAAGCACCTTTCACAGTGTTAGATTTTAGCAGAGACATTTAGTGAGAGTTATAAAATACTTGAGGTAGACCTTTGTCTTCACAAAATTTGGAGAAATAAAACAGTTCTAGAAATACAGTTAGATTTGTATATCAGCATCTTGCACATCAAGTATACAGGTCATTTCATTTATCAAGACAGAAAAAGTGCAATTTGCACCCTGCTGAAGTCAGTTACAAAGTTCTAATTGACTTCAAAGTCATCCATGGGCTTTTAAACAAGCTTCTTGCCAGCAGAAAATACACCCCTCTTGCTCTCCTAAACCAAGAAGCAAACTTAATCTTTGTATTTATTTATTTATTGCTTACTCACTGAGAGGATACAACTAAGAATTTCTAGAGGCCTGTTACGTCTTCCGCTGTTCACTAATGAAACAGCAGTTTCACAAACAAATGTGAAGATCTTACACCTGTCTTTGATGACTATCCCCAAAATTCACACCCTGGCACGTCTTCTGTCTACAAGGTACAGAGATGAAAGGCAGCATTAACCACCTCTGTTAGCCTTCATGCATCACTCAGCACCTTTTCTTCTCTTCCCCTGTACACATGTAGTTCTATTTATGGAGATTTTCCAGGAAAACCCGAGTTAGAGTTACAAGCACCTGATTCAGGGTTATCATAGAATATACAAGTGACAGGGTAAAGAAAATAGTTGGGAAAAATTTTTCTGCATTTACCAATCCAGAAAAATTTGCCAGAATTATTATGAGGAATTACTGATTAGGAAGAACAAATTCAGTGTATGAGAAGCTGTAAGGAGGATGTTAGCAGTAACAGTCCAACTTTCAGAATGGACAGAAAAATAATACAATTTTGCCAGTCTTACTCCTTAACTTGCAAAAAAGCTACCACTTAATTTTCCATTTTATGGAGTGACACTAGACCTTCTAATGGGACAAGATTTTGGAGGAAGAGCCATCAAGACTTCATAACATGAAGAAATTTACAGAGTGGAGGTTGAAAAAAGAAAAAACACTGAAGAGATAAAAAGCAGCAAGAACTTGCAATTGTAGCAAGCCATTTTTCATACTCTAAGCTTCAATCTATCCTCCTCTGCTCATAAAAAAATTTAGGAATGAAAAAAACAGTTGATGAAAATAAATACAAAATTTACAATACTGTCAAACTTGAACAAACTATGTAAAAGCAAAACATCAAGGTTGCTTGCAAAAGCTCACAGGTTTTAAAATTTGAGAAAGCTTTTATTGACATTGCTAATGTCATCATTGGAACTTGTCTTCACCATTGTTGGTTTTTGGAAGACCTGGTTGGGGTTTTTTTTAATAGCTATTGATGTACTGAAACCTGCAAATGCATCTGAATAAGTTATACATCAAGGGAAGTTACTGTCACACAACTGGCCTAAAAGGCAGCAGGTCTCCACGGCAGCAGGGCCAGGGGTCCATGGGGGAAGAACCTGAATGAAGTTTCCATCCTGCAGCAAGGACACTACTAGAGAAAGGGATGAATCAGTTCATCCCATCAAGTAACCTGTTTGGTTAAATTCCTAAAGCAAAACTGAACTTGAAGGCCAAGGCAGCAATACTGATTTGGTTTGGTTTATCTTGTTCAATGAGTGCTCTTCCTTTTGTATTCAACTGCAGCTTCAAAAATAAATTCAGCTCATCCTGGATATGTGAAATAGATTCACTTCTTGGAGTTAAAACGCAGGACTCATGATCTTCCCTAACAGCTGTGGCCAACTCAAAAAGAGTGGGTGCTTAGCAGGATGCTTCTAAGACCATACTGACAAATAAGCAGATTGATTATGAAAGCGTTGAGTACAAAAGCAGCTCCCATGAGTCATAACAGAAGCACAGGAAAGACAATTTTGTTTCCATTTTTGTGTTGCTCTCCAATAGGAACCTTAACAAGTAAGTCTATTGTGGGTGTGACAGCTTTTTACGCAGTTCAGGCTGGTCTTTACGCACGCTGGGCGGGCTCCAGTGTACCTGTGGCAGCTCTGAAGGAAAAACATCAGTTCTCAGAGGAAAACACTCTCAACAGCAACCTCTGAAATCCAAAGCCTTGTGCAGTTTCTTCTGGCACAAGGAGCCTGACACACTTTCACTTCTGTCAAATATAAGTGCCCAACATCTGTAGTTGAAATAAAAGCACACTTTGGTTTACTGATGCACTCTAAGGCAAAGAGGGGTAAGGAAAAAAGATTATTTTCTTTAGATAAAGTTTTATTTCATAACAGAACAGCTTACTGTGGAAGAAGCTAATAATTCTTTATCTGACACAGTATTTGTAGTGGTCTGCTTAGAAGCTGGTTCTTGATTTTAATCTTTCCTTCTCCCTTCTCAGAACACTAGTCTCCAGTAATATCCTATATTCATTTATCACGTTGTTTAGTATTTAGTCCCATATAATCTTTGACAATCTGCCATGGACTTTCAATTTTCAATATAATACTACAAAATAATATTAGAGACATCTCATATTTTTTTTCATCTCTATAAGTACCCCAAAAGAGCTGCTGTTTTCAGTCACCCATCAGGACTCACTTTCTAGCTCAATTTGCACATTTGTGTTTGAAGATTCATACCTGGTGGCAGGCAGGGGGAAGGGTGTTGAGCATAACAGTTTCCTTCTTTACTGAAAAAAAGAAGCATGTTCAAAATCTTGAGCAGAGGACAGAGGATCTTCCTGTCCAAGAAAAGTACAGTATATTCTTTTTGAGGGAACATATTAGAAGTAGCCAGTCAGCTGAAGGTCTGCTCTGAAGTTTGAGCTCAGCAGGGTATTTGTGGAAAGAATGGGCCTCTCGAGCTCTTCCATCACTCTCCCCAGTGCCTGGCAGTATGCTGGCACTGTGAGGTTCCTCTCCACAATGGCAGAACACTGCAATGCTACACAGCACAATGCTGGCAGCACACAAAACAACAGATGCAGAAGACCTGGTCACTTCAAAAAAAGTCCTCTCATGCATTCCTAACTGGATCAGCCACCGGATCTTTCACACATGCACACACAAAGCATACTGGTGATTTAATAAGACTGAAATTTTTATAATCTGACAAAGTTCCCCCCTCCTTCCAACCCAGTTTTGTCTTCATTGTTCTAGAAATAACTCCCATCCAAATTCTAAAAGTCAGATGTTCTCTGCACTGGTTTGGCTGAGATGGATTTTTCTCCTAAGAGTACAGAAAAGCATAGGTGAATATAAAGTATTTATAAAGAGCGAATGAATGCTGAAACTAAATTCTATGGGCATTCTAATGCAGATCAAAACAACTGCAATGACTACTCTTCTTGTAATCTTCAAGCATATCATTAAATACAGATTACTGGCTCACCATCTGACATCAAAAGAAGAAAAACCCCAAGAAATCCCCTTTTCCTTTAAAAGGGCATACCAAATATATGGAATAAACAGCAATGTGCTTAGAGTTGAGATTTTTTTATTACGTCTGTTATCAGAGTGACTGAACACTAAGGATTTTTAAATTCAAGGTGAGCTGTGCTATGCTTTCCAGTTGAAAAAAACTTGTTAAATTTATATAGGTGAATAAATCAATTAAGTGAAATCCAAGTCAAGAAGACTAATCTCCAAAGTGGCTCAGATTGCATTAAGAGGTTATGACCATTACAATAAGCTGAAATTTAATTAAAAAGATTCACATTCCAGATAAAGAAGAGAAAACAAAAGACCCCCAACAATTCCTCTCAATTAAAATTATTTGTTAATTGTTAACTGTTATAACAATTTATTAATAAAATCTTCCTTGAGGCACAGGATGAAAGCTTTCAGTGTGCTGGAATGCAGTGCCACAGGAGCAGCAGCAGCAGCAATGTATCGTGTACCAAGGACAATCTTAGGGAGGACTCTGAACATTACTCTGAAAAAACTTTGTGTTCAGTGCAAATCCACTGCAGAGAAAGTAGAGCAACAGAGCTTTGACTTGTGCTGTTATGACAGATGCTCTTGGGCTGAGCCTCCTAGAACACCTTCAGGTAGGGGAGCTTCAGTCTGCTAATGAATTACTGCAACTGTATTCGGAAGACATATTGTGACCAACGCAACTTGCAATACATGTAAACAACTTCCCAGTAGAGAAAAAAATGCAGAAACAAAAGCACAAATTTAATTTAGTGATTTCATCCAAAAGCAACAAAAAATACACTTAAAAATGCAATCAGGCAAAAGCAATGAAGACCAGAACATTATCTTCTGCGCAAGATTATATGCTTATCTCCACTACTAGTAACTGCATTCATGAATGGACACTGATGAATGAAGAGTTCATCTATTTACAAGAAAAAAACACGCTGGGAGCAGTATTTATTCATATTCATTCATGTACCAACTGTTCTACCTAAACATAAAATTTAAGTTCTATTGAAATTAAAATGAAACTGGGTGGTTGTGGGGAAAACAGATTGTTGTGATTTTTAACTGCTTTCTGAATATTTGTACTCAAAAATCTCTTTAATGATCAAAAGACACACTTCCATCTCACACAGCTGGAAAAATCCTACTACAATCAGGATAGTCCAGGGCTTGGCAGCTTAAAATTTCTAAAATCCAGCAGCTGTGGATTTAAAACAACTAGAGCATTAGCTAAAGCAGAAACTCTTTTTCAGAAAAAAGCAACAAGTGAGCCACCTTTGAGCTTCAACATTCAAAATTGCAAGTGAACTTCAGATTGGAAGATGCACAGAACTATTAGTATGAAAGAAGGCAGGGGACACTTCTGATATAAAGAAACAGGTCAAAGAACCACCTTCAATAAAAATGAAAGGAAACTGAGAAACTAATAACATAATTACAAAGGCTAACAGTTTGCCATCCGGTACAGACTATTCAAGGATTGAGGCGGATCACAGAAAGGCTGAATGTGAGCCCTGAAACCAGGCTTGGAGCACTAGAGAGACTTACTCCCGTTAAAGAGACCATTTGATAAAACCACTGAAATTCATACAATACTTCCCACTGTAAACCCTTCCCCTTACACTATGAATTTACTGTGAAAAAATTATTTGGCATTTCTAAACTTAGCATCTCTAATTCTATATTAGAGCAGAGAAGATTCTGACTATTACTTTATTTCTCAAACATAAAAACCACTACTATGAAACTGTATTAGGTTTGTGTGGACAGGTTTTGGGAGGGCGGGGGGGGCAACATATTTAAGAACAGCAAAAAAAGAGCCCTGAGCAATTGCAGCTGGAAAGAGGAGTGAGAGCACGTGAGAGAAGCAGCCCTGCAGACACTGAGGTCCGTGCAGGAGAGGGAGGAGGTGCTGTCCAGAGCGGTGAGACTCTGGAACAGGTTGCCCAGAGAAGCTGTGGATGTCCCATCCCCGGAAATGTTCAGGGCCAGGTTCCTGATCTGGCATCCCAGCCCAAGGCAAGGGGGATAGAACAAGATGATCACTGAGGTCCCTTCCAACCCAAGCCATTCTGTGATTCTATGAGGAGGTGAGTGACAGAGCAGCTTTGGTGGGCACCCGGTGGCCACCAAGGTCAACCCACCACAGAAACTGAACTGCAAAGACGTGTACTTATTATGATGTTCACTTCTCCTCTCCTGCTTATTTCAACTATTAGATGCTTTTGTAGGACTTTTCTTTAATTAGATGTGAAGCTCTTTGATAGGGAAAGACCTCTGGTACTGTTACAAAACAACTTACAAAGATTTAATGTCTGAAACCATTCTAAGGTACTGGTTCTTTGTATCAACAGACTTGCTGTGGTAAAAAATGAGTCTTGAGGTAAATGCAAGTCTTACCAGATGACTCAGGAAAAAAACTTCAAAAACATTAGGAGGCAATTTGATTCATCTCTGCAAACAGGATGTGGTAATAATTTTATTTTTAAAATAATAACGCTGTTTTAATGCCAGCTTCTGTAATGACTTTAAAAAAATAAAATTAAGGGATAGTTTCTCTTGTGATTTCAGCCTAGTGGCTTCCATTTAGTAGTTAAAAGAAAAAAAAAAGATATTTTAAATCTCACAGAACATGAAAACTATTCTCATAATTAAAATTATGAATGATCAGACTGAATTTCTTAACACAAATGTAGTCTATACTTGCTCTATACTTTCATCCACCACCATCACTATACCGATAAAATATGCACAACCAATGAACTGTGCTTAGCTAGTATTTTTGTCAAAAATATTAGTATTTAAAATGAAGGCCCAATGAAAGAATGCCAAAGACCTAGTCAACATTATTATTACAACAAAATTTTCTGTACTCTAAATAGGAGTTTGCTACTGAAGGCATCAGCTATATATTAAAAAAAAAAAAAAAGAAAAAAAAAGAGGTAAAAGACTAGTATTTACAATGTAGTCACCATAATGTAAAGAAGAATCATTCAGATTAGAAGTTTAAGTATCAATGGAAAAATATTTAAACATAAATAGGAAATGACAGACACATGTTCTTTCTCCCAAGGAGACTGCTTCACAAGTGCCAAACAGAGCTGCTCTCTGCTATGCTGACAGCTTCTTCCATGGGAGATTCCCATGGCAGCAAAAGCATGTCTGGATATGTAAGTCACCCAAAAGAGGACCTGAAAAACAGGTCTTAAAAGGAAGATGCATCTAAACAGTAAATAATGTTGGCAGGCCTACTAAAGGTAAGGTAATAAAAAAAGCTCATAATCCTGATTTCCATCCTTCATGAGTTTCTCTATCCTCAGAGTTTAATTATGGAGCGGGGAGAGTGGTAAGGGAGAAGGGAAAAAAGAGGGAAGGCAATGCTCCTGGCAAAGGGCAAGAAGGGTGGGTGAGGGAGGAAGAGAAGGGAAGCTACTCCGGAGAGTCACGGAAAAACACAGTGAAAGGGTGGCATATGGGGAAGTTCTGAAATGAAAGAAAAGAAGAAAATAAAACTCCAAGGAGAAGATACTTCAGGCATGAGCAATGAGTTCATAATGATATTTGAGATTTATATTAGTTTATAAAAAAATATAAACTTGCAGCCAAAACTCAGTATTTGCATAACTGACTTTACTGTTTCTAATATATCTAGTTATTTCTTGTAGAAAGAGTCTTCTAACACTAAGGGAAATAAAAGTAATTTTGGAGATGCGAACACAAAAATCTACTCCCAGAAAGTCATTGCTATTTATTTCCTGCAAAAGGAAAGTAAAAATAACTAAGGAAATCAGGGCTGTCAAAAATATAGGGCATACCTATATGCCCTATAGGTATATATAGGTAAATATAGGTCCCAGAGGATTAAAAAGGACTATCCAAAGCTCAGTTATACTGACAAGGCTGCTAGGGAGTTTCTGAGGTGAAAGACTCTAAATCAAAGAGATGAAACAGCTGTCTCTTGTTTGTAAGTAAGTAAACTATATCCTGACAGGCCTAAATATTAGTCATCAAGAAACCAGAAATGAATAGGAGCATATCAAGACATTTCCTCACCCGCCACAGGCAGCAACCCCAAAGCAGCAACACACTGACCCCGTGCCCAACCCAGCACATGCAACCAAAGAAGCCGCTGCCCACCAGGTAGGGAGCCAACAGGCAAGATTACATGTCATTTCTTTCCACTAACATTCTCTCTGTGCCTTTCTAACACTGGAATAATAATCTCCACTTTCCTTTGTAATCCAGGTATTATTACTTCTGACAAAAAGTCAGAAATAATTCTCGTAATCCTCTTCGGATTATATCACTTTTTTTGTTGCTGAGACTGCATACCAAACCAAATGCAAGTTTAACACTTAGGCCTTTTTGTGGTACTAGATATGTATTTCCTACTCCCACCTACTACGTCAAAAAACCCAACCCAAGCAAACCCACCAAAACACCAATTGACAGAGCTGAATACTTACTGCTGGAGACAGATTTTTCTAATATATAGGAGTCTTCCCTCTGACCCCAGTGAAGGGAGCTAAAAGATATTCAAGTAATGTGAGAGTCTCCATCCTGAGCTGGAATTTCATGGATGTTAAAAGCATTTCCCAGTCTATCTGCACCCATTTTTCAACTGATCAAAATACTCTATAGTTTAGAATAACTCCATTTCTCTCCTTGCATGCTCAGATAATTTTAAAAAGCAAAATCCTTTTCAAAACAATTTGCACAATTTGTTGCATTTTGCAACAAAATTCAGCTCAAGTATTTTTCTCACTGCAAGACATTTACTAGACTGCATTAATTCTCTTAGTACTTTTAAAGCTTGAA
This sequence comes from Pachyramphus minor, assembly GCA_013397135.1. Taxonomy (NCBI): domain Eukaryota; kingdom Metazoa; phylum Chordata; class Aves; order Passeriformes; family Tyrannidae; genus Pachyramphus; species Pachyramphus minor. The sequence goes on from VYXB01010567.1 coordinate 2,540,396, forward strand.
ACACACCTTCTGTTGAATGCTATGAGTCAGTTTTAATGACAGTGTTATGTTCTACTGCTCTGTAGCTTATGCAAGAGAATGAATTTGCATTAAGTACCCAACTTTAGAAACCACCTTCTCTTCTCCATTGTTAATACTGAATAATGGTAAAAAAATAGGCTATATTCTCTGCCTGCCTTCTTATTGTTTTAAAAGAATAAATCTAGTTAGTTGCCTGTAATGTAAAACGGACATAAAATTTGTTATTGTCACTCTATGGATATGCTCTGTTGTTGTTGTTTCAGAAACTCAGAATACAGACAAAAAAGAGTAATGACAGTTTTCTTATCTAGTAAAATTTCCAAAATTTAAATTGCTTCATCTGCAAAAAACCTAACAGTTAACTTCACTAGGAGGAGGAAAAAACAGTCAAAAATGCTAATTCAAGGCGGGGGGCAGGGGAAGGGAGTAAAAATTATCAACTAGTTTCTAGATTACCTTTTGAAGGCTTTCACTGCTGTCATTGGGGTGGGGGTATAGAATAGCTTTATCTTTTTCAAGAAATTTAATAAGCAAAAGTTATGACATGACATCTCTTTCTACAATGGGTCTTTCAGTCCAAACAATGGTCCAGTCTAAATATGTCTTTCTTTCATTTGCTTTGTCCTCTCATTAAAAATCCCCTAACTCCCCACCTCCCTAGTACATAATACTTATGTCAGGTTATATTGTTGGGTTTTTTGTTTTCTTTTGGGGCTTTTTTAAAACATGATTACACTTCACTCAGCTTGACAAAATGAGCATTTGGCCAACTTGTTCCTAGAAGTATGACTGGCAAGTTTTGTGACTGGTTCTCATGCAAACCAACAGCCAAAACCCCTCGCAAATAAACCCACAAGTAGCTACATAGACACACAAGGTCAGTTATTTTTTTCTTATCTCTACAGATATAGATATATATACACACACACACACACAGAAATGTACATATGCATGCAACTACTTCTAATCACAGGGGACAAAGTCCTCTTTCCAGTAAATTTAATTTCTTAGAAGTTCAGCTAAATTACCATCTTTCTTGTCTTTATTGAAAGTGATTGTGAATAATTTGGATTACCTCTTCTACTCTTTCTACTTTCTAGAAATGAATCATACATAAGCCAAAAGCTTCATTCAAATCAAAACTTACTCTCTTTTTAGCACTTTTAAATGGATCCCAAGTTCCCAAGCAAAAAAAGGTAATTTATTTTGTATTTTTAGTCTAAGTTCACCAGTTGAACTCTGCAAGAATGAAGAAAGGGTCTGATGGATATCTTCTCCACGGTTGAAGATCTGCTATAAAAGCCTATGCCATTACAGTAATAAATGACACTGTAGCACTGCAGAAAAATTACTAAGGAAACCAGATCTCTCATGCACCTGTGGCCTGGAAGATTCATTCAGACCACTGCTTTCTGAAACCTCTACATAGAAAATACTTGTAAAATAAAACCATGCTATGGACTGAAGGCATTACATGTTTACAAACCAGCTCAAGAGTTAACAAAGAAATATCACCCACACAAGGGAATAACAGATATGCAGATCACACTTCGCCCAGCGTATTGGAGAACAATATTCACTTTAATGAAGGCAACTGCAAGGAAAATGTCTACTTTCTCCAGCACTAAAAGAGTCAATTTCTCAAAATATATAGTCTGTCATTACTGCCACGAGATGTGAATGCAAATTATACTGCCATTTTTATTAATTTGCAATTAAAAACAGAGAAGCAAAATCTAATACCATTCTGATCTTGTTTGGGGGTGTGAGGAGGAGGTATCAGCCCTTTTCTTTCACTTATGTAAAAGCAAGCTTCCTTTTTTTTCTTCCCTTAGAACTTCTCCTTATAGTACTTGAATCTGCTCCAATAATAAGCTCTCAATTCACTTCAGAAATATATTCTAGCTCTTGAAGTTCAATTAACTGGGGGAAGGGGGGAGGAATCCATCAGCACATTTTCCAACTATTAGAAACTTGTTTCTTGGCAAGCTGAGAACTTGGCCAACTGAGAACTTAAATAATTTTCTACCCTTAGCTCCAGTGGCGGTGAAATGCAATGATCTTACTTCTATTTCAGCCTGTGAGCAGCAGTAGGAGCCCAGTAACACCAGAAATAGGACATGGAACATAGTTAACTTCAGGCATTTTTCACGCAAGATAAAGGTTAATGAAATATGCACATATATTCATACTGCAAACAAAAGCAACTATTTTAAGCCTGCTGAAAGAAGTGTTGATGGACTTTTTCTAATATAGTTTTATTAATAATTAAAGAATGTATTGTCAAATGCCATTATTAAGAAGACAAATACATTTGCACCCAAAAACCTGGATTAATGAGATCGGTCAAGACTTGATTCCAAAAGCAGAAATAAAGATCTTCACCCATTTTTTAAATACACCATGCTATCAAAAATAGTTTGCATCCTCTTCTTGCATATGAGAAAAGGCACACCATGTCTCCCAAGACACACCAGACACAGGCAAGCTCTCCTCAAAGCTGTTTGTAAGCTTGTGTCTACTTCTTTAGCAAACATGCCGAAATGAATGTTTAATAAAAAGAAAAAGGAGAAATAGTATTTAACCCCATCTGAAGTATCCAACTGAAGTGGCAAATCACTAAACTTTGAGTTCAAGAATTTAGAAGACTAAAAGTTTAGGCATAACAAACACTTATTTTAGTTATAACATAGGTACTGTCAAGTGGCTACTAAGCAACTGTAATTCATACAAAAACCCAGACCTAATTTAGTTGGTGTCCTTTTATCAGTTCTTTGCCCATTTTAAATTTAGCCTGCTTAGTTTATGTAAACTGTTGGGACACTGAATGTGCCAGCTTGAATTTGGCAAGGAAAACATGCTTTTGCTATGTAAAGCCTGATTTATTTTCAATTCTAACCTAATTAGTTAAAAATAAGTATTGTGATGGCACATTTACACTAAACTAAAAATCAGAATTTTCACCAATAACATTTGTGCCACATTTAAAGGAATCAAGAAATTTTTTTTAAAAGTCTACTGCTATGAGAAGTCAAATCTGTATAGTACTGAAAAGATCATAATAAATATATTATGCTTTATTGTAAGATTGTGTAAACTACTTGGAAAAAGTCTGCAAACCAAAGCCACCACAATACAAAGCATCAGCTGCTGGTGGTGTGTTCCAGCTCATTCACAGGCACAGAACTACGGAACCACAGCCTTTCCCATCCTCAGTACAATAAGGATCCCAGCACCCACTTCCCAACAAAGTATTTGACAATATAGATCGTGAAACACCTTTTCTTCTTATTCACAGAAGTTCTACTACAGAAGGAAAAAAAACAAAACACCAAAAAACCCCAAACCACAATTACTTCAGTGTTTCTTTTGGATATAATCTCAGTCAATTTTTGAGGCAATAAATATTTTTCACCCTCAGAAAAGTCTTATCAGAAACAGCATTACATATTCTGCACATAGATCAGCAAGAGGCCACCGAGAACTGAAGAGCAAAGGATTGCTGTTCCACTAGAGGCTCTAATGTCTATTAAATTCCACATGGAAATGAAGCCACAACCTTGATGAGCCTTCAATTAACCAACCAACCAACTTTCTCATAGAACCCAAGACAATGGGAAATAAAAACACAAGGCTCTGGCCCTCTCCATCGGCTTCCCCACCAGTCATCCAGGGTCTCAGTCCCACACCCTAGCAGGGCTCTGACCTGCTTATCACAGTTTTGCTGCAGGAACAAAATCCAGCTTCAGAAACCTAGCACAGAGGAATCTTAATACTCCCCAAGAAAGTTACCCTGAGAGTGAAATATAAACAGCGTGTTTGGGTGGTGGGAGTACAAGAGCAGTAGAGTTCTATGGCACCTTTAGAGACACTGTCCAATCTAATCTCATGCCATACTACACAGCAGATAAACCCCCATCATTTCAGTAAAACAGCCACATGCATTTTCCTCACAGCAAACCAGGAAATTCTTTCTAGATCTGGCAGTGAGACCACACCAGAGAAATCTTAATTTGCCAAGGACTCCTTCATTAGGAGTAAAACAAGTACCTCATGCCTTTAACCCCAATACTGAGCTTCAACAGCTCACCTGATCTAAAAAAAGTGGAAAATTCAGATAAGAGCTTTTACAGCTGGAAGGAAGAAAGCAATCAACGTTTGCTAAAGGCTCGGCTTCCAGCAAAGCTACACCTACACTGAGCTTCTCTTTCAACACGTAACTTAAATCAGCATACTTTTCAACACTCAGGGTATTTGGCATCAATGTGTAAACCAGTTACAATCAAATGTACTACCTTAATTAAAAATGCTCACCTTTATAACACATAATTTAATTCACTGGAAAGCACTAACCAATTTACTAACCGGCTTCCAAACTCATAACTGAAGTTGCAAGTATCAGCTTTCATACAATAAACTCTTGACACCACATAACCTGTCAGACAGCAGAAGTAAAGATGCAAGAAGCTCCAGATACATCAACCAAGTGTCAGCAGCCAGAAACACAACACTTGTTGTATATATACAGTTTATATTTTTATATACACACATATATATTTCTAAAAAGATAAACATACTATGTAGTATACATAGTTGTAAGAAAAAATAATAGGAGAGAAAATGTAAAGAAGCATTTGTCTTTGAGAATGTCTGGATGACATACCAATAACCACACCCAGCCTGTGAAAAGACAAAAGCTGGTTTCCAGAAGTGAGCAGCACATGTACAAAGGAGGTGCACTAGATTAGAACCACAGAATAAATGTGGCTGGAAGGGAGCAGCAGAGCAGAGCCTGCTCTGCTGTTGTTCAAAATGGGACAAAGGCATTCAATCAGGTTGCTCAGGACTCAAGTCTATAATCCTTATTAGGTTTGTGGAGCATTTCAAACAAGACAAGCTAGAACAACATGATGACAGAAGTGCTTTGACTGCAGTATCCAAAGCAAAAAAAATAATCCTGTATCACATTTAGAGCCAAATTAGCAAGGACAAGAAAACATTTCACACAAAACCCAAGCCAAATCAAAAGATTTAAGAGCACAAGGAAGAGCAGATAACTATTCAACAGTCTCAAGGAAGCTTCTGTACTGAATACTCTTACATTCTTACATTCACACCCTTATATTTAACAAAAGGCACATTCAACGGCCAAAAGTTTGCTAGTTTTTTGCTGTTTTCCTTTTTTTTTAAATGTCACTCTCTCCCACTATCAAACCGACCCACTATACTATGCCTATGGTAACAAAACCAAAATCTATGAAGGTACATCTAAGTTTCATTCCATCTCGTCCTCTTAACAACTTCTCAAATGGCACACAATTAGCTTTGAAAAATCCCTAAAGGAAAATCAAGTTTTTCTTCTCTGCAGTGAACTGAAATGCAATCTCATCTATTTTCTTTAGTGTCTTGGTGGCTGATTAGCTCCTTTTTTTGCACTCAGGTAAGACCTCAGTTGTCACCGGGATCCCCTCCAAGCCTACAAATCAAAATGCAGAAAGGAAAAGGTGCTTGTCAGTCCCCAAAATTACCATTTTAAAGAGCCCTGTGTTTACTTGGTTTCTCCTATGTAAATCAGTTCAGTATACACAAAATATATTCTAGAAGGAGAAGCCAGGGCCCAGATGAGCTGAATAATCAAACAAGATCAACTAAGATGGTGGGATGCTTTCTCAGGTGTTCCCCCCATTGCCAGCAAGTTTTCCAGAGAACTTGCGTCTCAACCCATCTGAATTAGCCACAACAGAAATGGATGACTGGAAATGTCACATACAAGATTTTATAAAGTCTGCACTTTGTACAGGCCCAAGAAAAATAACCTGGTTTTAGTACTTCCATGTTGTTCTACTGAAAAAAAGAAAAAGGGCATTTGTTTTAAGCTAATATTTTGGTCTACCTGAAACAACTTTTAAGAATTATGCTCTAAATAGTTTCATCAGTAGCCAGAACATGGACTGTACTGAGGGACTACAGTCAACTTAATTAATAGGTATAGTAAGCAAAAGGCATGAACAAAGTTTCTTTTCAAGAGAACAGATGTTATTTTGCAAGACATCTGGTATTTATTTTTATACATTAGTCATACAATATTACTACAGGTTTTATTTTTCTTTAAAATAGCACAGTATTTTATGTTGAGGTGCTTTGCTGATATTAATTTTGTAGAGTTTACCATTTATTTTTGCCGTTACAAAATGTTTGACTGTATTTTTCAAATCATTAACATACTATACACGTAAAGGAGCATTCAGTACATACAGGTGTGCAGTGCACTTTTTAAAAAAGAACAGTTTTCACACAAACTAGTACTGAATTCAAACACAGAAAGAAAAAATTGCCATAGGTAAACATGTCATTTTTTGAGTATCTATTATCTTTTCAATCAAATTTCCCAAAAATCTCATTATACATGAAACAGTAACAGATAACTGGCTTTGGATTGCTGTAATGCCTGTCAGGCCAGTACAGTGCAGGTAAAAAAGTACTCAATAATACCTGCAACAGATTCCATCTCAACCTTAACATACCCTTGTTGACTTCACCTACGCAAAACGTGTTTCAAAGCCTTACAATTTTTAACATTTCATATTTTTTTATATGAGAAAATAAGAAAGAACATATCCCCTTTTTCAGTTTATGTGGGTTTTGATTCAAATCTACACATTTTTCTAGCAGCAATTTCAAGGATATTTATTGATTTATTACAATGACCATTTACTCTCAGTTAATGCAACAGATTCTTCCGGCAATGTTGTTCCAGTATTGCCTATGTAAATTCTGTATAGTTTTTTCATATCTTTACCTTTGTTATTCCCCTCCCCTTTCTCTAATATATTTTCCAGCTACAGTACTTCAGGGCTCTACTATATGAAAACTTCTAGGTAGCAGCAAAAATAACTACAGCAAAACACTATCTATTCCTTAAAGGAAAAAAACCCAAACAAATGCCCTCCTAAAAAGCCCTCATGCTGATTCAAAGCAAAAAAATCTAATAAAAATTTGTGAACCTTGCAGACACAGCAAGTAGAGTTTGCAGCACTTGCAGGGGTCGGCTCTCAGAGAGAAGACAACACAAGTTGGTTGGGGCCTCATCATTAAGACACGGTCTCCACCATGGTGAACCCAGCATGTGTTTGAAAGAGTAAACCACCCAAATATTATGTTATAGTGTTTGAGCATGGATTTCACAGTCACAGAATATGCCAAGTTGGAAGGAATCCACAAGGATCATTGAGTTCAACTCCTGGCCCTGCACAGGATTTGTTGTTTTCCTTAGTGTTACAGGAGCCTGGGAAGTACACCAGGCTTTTTAGTTTGCATTCATAGAAGATCATAAAATAGAAAACCAAAACTAACAAAAATAAAATTGTCCACAAATATTTGTGAGACAATGGTTAAATGTCTCAGGATATAACCAGGTACTCAATTCCAGTTGCTACTGATTCATATAAAGTTGTCTGCAAATCCCAGTACCCACAGTTGATCACAAACCCCTACTACTCCAGGCTCAAAGAGCAGTTCTTTTAGTTTAAAAGTTTTTACACTAACTTATTTTACTTGCTTACCTACGTATATACATATATATATTTAAAGAGGAAACCCCCACCACTTATTTAGCTTTCTTCTTTGAAATTTGGTGCTATTTCCAAAAACCTTTGCGATAAACCTACTATATTCTTACTTCAGTCCAGAAGACTTTACACAATGAGGACAGAGAGCAGATTTTTTTTTTCTGAAAAAAGTTCTCTCTCTTTAGGTCACCATCACAGCAGGCTCATGGGGACATTCAGGAATAGCTTTGCCATCTGGATCCCACGTTGCCAGCTTATTAATGCTCTGTCATACAATGACTCCAAAAGAGATCAAACATTTTTTCAGAGTCCTGCCACTGTTTTCCCCGGCTACATGACAATTCCAGCCTCATGTCACAAAAGGTAATTCACAGATCAAGCTACCTAGAATATATGGATTATCATGCACCTCCTCTTACCCCAGTTTAGGTTAACATTTTAAGATTTCAACACTACAAATTTAAGGTTGTCCTCTAACTCTGTATCAAACAGAAGTGACTAAGTCTTACTGTATCACCAACAGATTAGCAGTATGACAATTTTCTTCATAGTACAACAGTTAAAATGGTAAAAATCAAACCTGTTAAGAAAAAAAAGAAAAATTGAATGTGTTCCGGTTAGCTTGAATAAAGACTGAGAAAGACAGAAATATTTTTAAAAAGCAGTAGATTCATTTAGTTTTAACAGCTGCAAATGTGTTTGCCATGTAACACACTTAAACCTGGGTATATCATTACCCTGGTACTGTTTAATTCCATGCCTACAGATACTAAATATAGATCATTAAGTTACAGTGATGAAGGAACTGGAGTAAGCAAAAATAAAGCATAACAGTTGATCAGCATCCCCATAAAAACACACAAGAATACATGTCTACACGGTAACTATCCATCCCTCCCTTCCTAATGTGAGGGATAAGATTATTCAAGTACTTGAGGTAGAATATCCTTACATTAAGTTCAATATTTAAGACTTGTAGGATGATATAAATACACTGAAGCATTATGAATCATTGTGAGAAAAGGGATACATTTTGTTGTCTTAGAGACCCTACAGCATTCAAAAAAGTGGACATTTATATCTTTTCTTCACTTAAACTTGTATTGGATATGTACTGCTATCCATTCAGTTACCAAAAAACCAACAGACAAAAACTAACCAAATAAAACGAAACAAAACCCCCAATACAAACAAGCTATTAAGGAAGAGCCAAATTTCCTGAAAATCACCTAAGAAAAATGAAATCATCTCCACCCTCCAACTAATTAACTATACCCTCTAATAAACAAAGGAAGTTAGTACAAATAAGCCAGTTATATGGACAGGAAGTTTCTGGAATTAAGTTCAAGAAGTTCTAGCACATGACAAACAAGTCAATAAATTTAATTATTTCCAAACGGTCTGCACTGAAACTCCATTAAACAAATGCTACCAAGAGAGTCTGTACAGCACGGAAAGACTCTTCTGTCATTCTGCCCTGGGTTCTCCTCTTGGTAGCTTAAGCAGGGTTTTCCAAGCATGGACAACACTCATGGCTGCAACCAACTTCAAGAAGAGTAAAAAAGCGGAGCACTAAACGAAATGCTAAGAAGTAAGCTACCTAAAATAAGATACTAAATACTAAAAAATATTTTAAACATTATGTGCATTCAAGTCTGGAGCAGACTTGAGCTCCAGACTTGAGCACAGATCCCTCCAAGTATAAGTCAAACTCAGAGAATTGTACCAAGTGCTCATTCCATACAGTGATCAAGACACTCGGAGCCTCTGGGAAAGCAAACAACTTTGCTTTCCTATCAGTGTTCAAACACTGTAAATACTGTTTTCTTTACAACTTTGTCCACTTTGCACCATATATAATGCTCACTTAATAATTGGTTATTCCATATTTCACTTTTTTTTAACTCCTATTTAGTGTGGGTATGCAATCACATGATTTTGAAAGAGCAAATATAGTAGGCCACAAATTAAGATGGGTACCTTGATTTTCTCTTTTCTTAGCTATTTTGACAGTCTAATATTTTTAACAATTTGCTTATGTGCACACATGCATACCTCTATGCAGGTTCCCCAGGTGGTGTGGATAAACTTGAAGAGCAGATTAACTGCATTCTACATGATGCTTGTAGATAGTTCAAAAGCTGGTCAAAACCTCTGACTGCCCCAGACATATCAGAAACACCTTGCTACCAAGTTCACAGCAGAGGGAGACCGAAGAAATTCCCTTCCAAAAATCTGGCGTTCTAGAAGATTCCCTTTCTCTTGACTTTGTTCTCTTATAATCTCTTGATAACCAATTTCTACCTTGTCCTCAAATACCATCTCTTCTCCTTCTGCTCCCCATACCATTATCCTATAAGCCCTGTCTCCATATCAAGTTAAATCAATTTTCTACTGTCCTCAGGCTTTTCAGCTTTGGATCCAGGTAACTGCTGAATTCCAAGCAGAAAAAAGCACATTCAAACAGGACTTTCTAATATTCTTTTAAGTGTATGAAACCTGGCCAGGTTTTTATCATTATTTGTGAAAACTTGACCATAACTGTAAGAAGATGCCTCTTCCATCCCTTATTAGATATTGTAACACCACTTTAAAAGAAACCTTTGATTCTTTTTCTTCTGAAGTAGCTTCTTTCTCAACAATTAACCGTTTTGGCTTGAATTAAATAGAAGAGTCAGAACCATATCACATGCAGATCTATAAAATAATCAGGCAAAGGCAGTCATCCAGTATAAGGAGGGTGGAGGAAAGAATAAAAAAAGTCAGCCCAGACACATTTGGCAAAAGTTTTAAGCAATTTAAAAGTTGGATCTTAAAGGGGAAGCTTTGAAAACCTTAATTATAGATAGAGTTCCAGACCTGTGTGCTAAAAAAAACCCCAAACCCAACAAACTAAAAAACATCCAAAGAGCTAGCAAGACCAGATGTTTCAATTTATTCCTTTTGTGTCTTTGGTAAAGAAACATCACTTACTTATTTTAAATAAGCTTAGAAACTCCCATATATAAACATCTATTCCAAACCAATAGGTCTCACATTTTATCTCCAAATCTGTACGTATCACATAATATGAGTACTGTTACAGTATTCAGTTCTCAAGTTTACAAATTTCAAGCTGACAACCATGATATTGATGAAGGTTTTGTTTCATTCAGAGCAGAGATCTGAGACAAACAGAAAGGGATGGATTCACTATGATGCATGTACATAGTGTGAACTGGTGGCGACCTTCCTTTCAGAGACAAATAAAACTGGCACTGCAAGATAAACAAAATACTGCTTTAAATGTATATGCTTTTATCTTTAAAATAAAAAAGGTTCTTAATATTAGCCAAGGATTGCAAATCATAAACAGAGCAGGCACTGGTCTTGAAAAAAACAAAACTAAAAAACCTCACACCTTAGCACAAACTTTGAACCAGGGTCTGGGCTTTTGTGTTTGTATTTTTGTTGTTTGTGGGGTTTGGTTTTGTTTTTTTAAATCCCCTAAACTGTCTTCTGATCTGACGTAGTTTAAAGCCATATCAAGAAGCCCATATCAGCTAACCAAGCACTTCTTTCCTGCACAATACGGCTTCTTCAGAAGTTTCACTTAGTGAAATAAAAGAAAACAGATTAGATCAAAAGAGCAATTCATGCAAAATCATGGATACACGACTTCTGTTAGATCTAATAAAAAGAGTGATCTGCAACCAAGAACAGATGAGTTGCTCCTGGTGAAACATGAAAGGCTGAAATAAAGGAGAACTGTAACCAAAAAAATCTCAACAATAGAAAAAAAAAAAAAGAGGAAACATAATGGCCTACAAAATGAAAGGTAATTACCAAGGAAAGTGTTTCAAATCCTACATATGGGGTGGTGGAACCACTCCCTTCTGAAGTACTCCAATTCATTAGGTAGTGTATGGGTGTAATTTCTTTACCACAAAACTTAGATCAGCAAACTGATAAAGACTTAAAACAGATGTGAATGTAATTTAAGTCGAAGACTGCCAGTTGCTTACTGAGTAGGACATTTTCAGGATTACCTGAAGGGAGCAGAAATTTCATTAGTAAAACTTCATTTTCTGGAAGGGTAACCCCCTCAAACCCTAGCCTTTTACATCCATTTTTACTGCAGATTCTTGGGCTTTCTAAAATGTTTTACAGTAATGGTTTTTTCCTGTCACAAGAAAAATAAAACTCTACAGCTTGAGAAGAAGCATTTAATATTGTTTTGTACTAATAGAGACTCGGCATACTCTCTCATCAGAGCCTTCAAAACTCATTCCTGGGTGATGCTACGTTGCCATTTCATGACCATGAAAAGCATTAGCAAATACTGTTTCCTGAATTAACACTGCAGATTAATATTGATAATTGGATTTATATATCTGCCAAGAAAATGTGATTCAATGTTCATTCATGGTATTTATTTCTCTTAAGTCTTAGCATCACTCACTGTATCAACATTATCAGCAGGGATCACATACGAAAATTCTTACAGTAAATGAAGAGAGCAAAAGAAATACTTAAATGTTACTACAAAATTTCCTAATAAAATTTAGAACTTCTGCTTGGAATTATGTAATTTGAATGGATCAGATTCAATTTTGGAACTCCCTTTATGCTCCTGTGGAGAGGGAAATGTTACACAACCTTTTAAAGAATGGTATTTGGGACCAGCATCCACAGCTGTTAAATATTGTTTAAATATAGATCATGGAACCTGTTTTGCAGCTTAGTTAAATTTAAACTTGAAATGTAGGCCTTGGAGAAAAGCAAAAGGCATTTGATCATCTACATCAGTTATCTAATGGCAATATTGTTCTCCATGAACCCAAATTTCAGCCAAATCCTGAGCTACATTTGTATCTCAAACTGTACTGCAGTGGTATCTCTCTTAGTTCCTTCCTATCTCCTTGGGCCACTACAATTTGGTAGGCAAATCAGTTTGCATCAGAGCACACAAGGAGACTGGCATTAAGGCTGCATTCCATCCAGTTATTAGTTTTCATAGAAGATTCTTCAGCATTCATATTTTTCTCTACACTTCTTTATCCTGACCAAAAAAAAATTGAAGCATCAAAATAATCACCTATCTTCTTCAAAATAACTAAAACTTGTCCCTCCCTGGCATGATGTACACCTCTAAAACCAAATATATAACAGCAGTCAATCACCTCAGTGACTTTAGTACTGTACATACTCATTCTATAGGTCTCTCTTCTGAGAAGACATTAAGGTCTTGATAACTTGGATAGTGTTCATTAAAAGAAAGCAAACCAATGTTAAAAAGTTTATGTTTCTACCACAGGTAGAGCATATCTATATCTATAGCTTGTCTATACAGAGCAATAACAATTAACTTTATAATACTTATAATATTATTCCCTGCAGCAACTCTAGCACAACCTTTCTTAAGTCTAATTTATTGCTTCTATATATATCAAGTATTTTTACTGTATTAAATCCCCTTCCATATGATCCAGTTCCATATGTCTTTAACCCCTACTCAAACGATTAAACAACAGAATATTGCATGAATACATGGACATCTAAACAGAATACTATGAGTCACTTCTTTCTGTACCAACAAGCAACAACTGATAAAAAGAGCATTGTTTCAATCTATACAATTGCACAGCAACAGTGATCACCTCAAATACCCTGTGGTTTGCAGAAACGGGCATAATGCCTTGCATGTCAGCCTCAGTAATTACAAGAAAATTTCACTAACAGCATAAGAGTTCTTGGGCTAATTGCTGTAGCAATAGGAAATCATAAAAAAATGTTCAACTGAGTGTGAAGAATTTTACTTATGATCCATTCATGCTACTTGGTTTGTGTGCATTTTGGAGGTACAGAAGAAATGGCTGAGAAGGTCAACTGGTAAAAAAGGGTCAGTTAGAAACCTCACAATTCCAGCAGCAGCAGCTGGAAAGCCCTGCAATAAAAAGCAAGTCACTTGCAGAAGGCTACAGAGGTTTCCTAGTTACTTGGACATGCTCCACCAGCACCTGCAAACTAAGGATACTCCACAAGCTCAAATAGGAGCAACCAACAGTTAGCTGATGTCACAGTGGCAGAATAACACTGGGGCTACAGTGCTCCCTCCCTTACACTTTTAGCAACACTAGAACGGTACTGGCACGACACAAAAAGTCCTGACAGCTTCAGATAAACAGGGTTCCCAAATTCCCCTTTTCTCCAGTGAAAAAGGCATTTTTTCACTGTGCTTCACAACCCACCTGATCACCATGGCAATCTCACAAAAAATAACATTGCTTTTTCATGACTAGAATCTTTAGCAAGTCACACCTCTGAGATGAAAAGCATGCTGCCATGGACTCTCATTCACTTTCATCATCATGACCAAATCAATAAGATTATGATGTTCTTCTTTTCATTTTGTCAATTCAGAAGCTTAATCCACGGAAATAGAAAATAAACAGAAGATTAACAATGAATTAGAAGAGGAACTGCTTAAGAGATAATTAACCAACTACAGGCTGAACATGTATCCGTGAGACAGAAAAGGATACGGTAATGTGTTTGATCAGATTACAAACTGCTGAGCAACGTTGTTTATAACTGCCTGTGCAACATCTGTGAACCTCACCAAAGGCTGAGGGAGAAAAACACTGCTGGACATTCTCCTCAGTTATCCAAAGCACTTACACAGTCCAAGTAAAATTAACAGGGTTCATCTCAAGTTGGAGAACAGAAACTTTCTTTTCCTTCAAATTGAAAACCAAATGAACTTTAGCAACCAGTTCAGTGATGTATAGGTGCAGATAACTTTTCAGCTTTTCAAAATCATTTGAAGAGACTTATGGGATTTTGGGAAGTATTTATATACCATTTTCATATATACGATTAAATATCTTGCACTTTCACTTTTGAAAATACCTCTACTTAGTAAAGATCCAATACGCAGTAATGAGATTTTATTTCTTTATCTTTAAAAAAAAATTGCTCTAAGAATCAAAACAGTCAAAAAAGTTGTGAATCAAAAACTTGAGAGGCAGTATGAATTGCAATTACACATGCCCTCCACCTGAAGTGGTGCAACAGCAACTCCAGGAATGCTCGAGTATTCAGCGTGGCTTTATGAGTCCACAGGCACTGCTGCTCTCCAATAGCCTACACTAGGCTGCCATGGGCTTTGGACAAGTGACCAGAGGGGGATCTTAGCAATGTTGAAGTGTCTCTTTAGCCCTGAGATATTCCTTTGCTCCTGCCCACAATTCAAGGCAGCTAGCAGTTTTTCTAAACATTATGCTATCCATACACAGTCCCTTCAGATATGCCTACATTAAGACAGTTTTTAAACTTGGTGTTGCTAATCTTGGCTCAGATGCCTATGGTGCCAAAGGTGAATTGTGTGTTCTGTTTTTCAATGAAAAGTGAAGTGTCTCCCTAATGTTCTGAACATCTTTAGATTCCTAATAAAAAAACCTTAAAAAAAAAAAAAAACAACGGGGGGGGGGGGGATAACTGCTTCTTTATTGCCACATTTGCTACATTAAATTAACCAATTTTTTACATTGTATAGCAGTTACTTTGGCAGCCAGAAATTAAAGAATGCCTGAGAATTTCAGGGATAGATCAGCAATTGCAACTTTTGTTTTTAAATAGTTTCAATGATCCATCATCAAAATGCTAATAAAACTGAGGCAGTAGGTTATTCATTTACAATTCCTACCAGAGGCCCCCGGAATTAAATTAGTTCAATGGGCTAACTTCCTGTATTGGAAAAAAAGAAAGGAGCTGTACCATCTTCATTTGTGACCATAAAATGAAACAGAGATACAAGATGAATTTAAACTTCCCTTGAAAATGCTGCATACAGCCTGAAATTACTTTTCAAGACATTCTAGGTTACCTATGTTTGCCTCACCAGGGGATTACTCCCCATTTTGTGATTTTATTTGTACAGGGAATGACATATCAGCTGCCTAAATTCTCTACTTTGTATTACAAAGAAAAGACTGTCAAGTCTAAAAAGCCATGACAGAACACTAGAGTATTACTAGAAAAACATGGTGATATAATGCTATAAAACCTCAATCCTACAAGCAGGACATTCATCAAACTTTGAACCAAACATAAAAATGTGTCACCAACTCACAACCATACTAGGATTTTAGTCTTTTTAATTTACTGTGGAGATGCAGAACAAATGGGGAAAAGTTTATTACTTAGAATACCAAAGAAGAGAAAAGGTTTCAGTAAGAATTTACTGAAAAGGACCAGACTATGTATTTTTATTCCCACAAGAACAATAGGTTTTAGCCTTTCCATTGCTTGCTTAACTCTAAGCATACTTATGATTTCTCTGGAGTAAACCAGTATGTGAAGCAATAGCTGTCCAAATTAAAAAGGATGGCCTCCTACAATCAAGGAAGAAAGCCTGGCTTCTATTCTCTCTCCTACTCGCCACACTGAATAAGCTGAAACTCTAGGGAAAAGTCTTGGCTTACAAGATCCCTTCTAATACACCTCTCCCATTTCAGCATGCGGGCACAGCCAGCCTTGGCACCCAGTACAAAACACAGCCCCTAAATTTTAAGTTTCTTAACTCTGTTTCAAAACTGATGCCTGCACAATTTGTCCTTTACAATTAGACTGACAAGGCACAGTTCAAAGGCTACCAAATCACATCCACATACTGAAGAACTGCTCAACATGTCTTCCCCGCAGAGAGGCACTAGGGGAAGAAAAAGCTCAAGTAAGCATGTCCACTCATAGATATCATGTGCCAATTATAACATTGGATATTACATAAAATAAAACAATATAAAACAGGAGGAGATAATATTTATGGTCCTTTTCCCAGGTACATGGTTTGAGTATAACTGGCATTGAAATCATTGCATCTAACCTGCTTAAAGCTCTTCCATCATGATGACTTAATCCATCATATGGGATTAAAAAAATGCTCTCTCTTTCTCAGAGTTCCTGAGGTTTTCACAAGCCTCATATTCTTCCATTGTGTTCACAAAATGTGATCTACTGATGACACCTAAATGCTGACAGACAGGCTGGTGTAAAAGGAATTATTTTAATGAACCACGGTCCCAATATAACATCGTGGAAGAGCGGGTAGAGTCACCAGTAAAAACCTCCTCACATTATCATCTGTCCAAAACATATTGCTTTACTCCACTAATTTGTAGCAGACTAGGGCAGTTGATTACAGTAATTACTCCAGGTCCTAAAACCTACTAGCCTTAGCTGTGGTTAAAAGAATATAGCTGTACATAACAGAATAAGCTAAAAAGCAAACTGCCTTAGCAAATCAAGTCACAACAGTTAATTGAAACAGACAATAATATTTCAGCCATATGTTCAAAATATTTTTTTTTCTAAAAATGTCACATTCATTACTAAAAGGCCACAAAGCATGTACCTTATTTGAAGGACCTAAAGGGGGTATACATCAACAGAACAGGTCAGGATCCCAGAGGAAGTAACTAAGGGCTAAAGGATTTTTCACCTGCAAGAGTTCATCTGAAACACAGAAAAATTAAGCATTCTATGTCTAAACTAGTAATAGTCATAGACTATTCTGTCTTCAGATTGCTTTCACTGAATATTGACAATAGTGCTAAGCAGTATCTGTCAGAAATAACACGGAAACATAGAAATTTCAAAAATTATTAAGTTACAGCTGTAGTCACAGCTCATCTAGCCAGGAGTGATTTTTCTCATTTTACCAGTCAGTGCCATTAAGTGCAGCAATGCAGTTATACTGATGAATTTGAACTTTAACTACAAAAAGGGAGCTGAAGAGGGCAGGGAGAGAAGGGAAAATAGCATGTCCATTCCTCCTATATTTGAAGGTATACTAAGTAAGTTTGCTGATAACATAAAATTGGGAGGAGTTGTTAACTCCCTCAGAAGCAGAGAGGTCCTGCAGAGAGATCTGAATAAATCAGAGGGCTGGGTAATCACCAACCATACGAAGTTTAATAAGGCAAAGTGCCAGATCCTGCACCTGGAATGGGGCAACCCTGGATGTACAGACTGCGAAATAAGATTGAGAGCAGCACCTGGGAAAGGAATCTTGGGGTCCTAATGAATGGCAAGTTGAATATGAGTCAGCAGTGCCCTGGCAGCCAGGAGAGCCAACCATGTCCTGGGGGCATCAGGCACAGCATCACCAACCCTTCGAGGGAGGGGATTGTCTCGCTCTGCTCTGCACTGGTGAGGTCTCAGCTTGAATATTGTGTGCAGGTTTGGGCACCACAATATAAGAAAGATACTCAGCTACTAGAGAGAATCCAAAGGAAGGTAAAAAGATGGTGAAGGGCCTGGAGGGGAAGCCATACGAGGAGTGGCTGAAGTCACTTGGTCTGTTCTGCCTGGAGAAGGGGAGACTGCAGTTCAAATAACTGCAGTTACAACTTCCTTGTGAGGGGAAGAGGAGGGGCAGGCACTGATCTCTTCTCCAGTGACAAGTGACAGGACCCAAGGGAACGGCCTGAAGCGGTGTCAGGGGAGATTTAGATTAGATATTGGGAAAAGGTTCTTCACCCAGAGGGTGGTTGGGCACTGGAACAGGCTCCCCAGGGTCACAGCACCAAGCCTGACAGAGTTCAAGAAGCGTTTGGACAACACTCTCAGGCACATGGTGTGACTCTTCAGGTGTCCTGTGCAGGGCCAGTCAGTCCTTGTGGGTCCCTTCCAACTCAGGACATTTTATGATTCTAAGAATTCCCTCTCTTCCTCTCAGTTGTTACAAAATTCAACAGATTTTAATCTTGTGAAATTCTCATTTAAGTTGCTTAACAAAACAGAACAACCATTATCTGCTTATGCCTTTTGAGAGTTTATTTGCCCCTTTGGTTTTCTACAGATTTGTGACATCCAAAAAACGGTACTACCTTTTGACCTTCTTATTTTAAAATACACAACTGTAATACTCATCTAATAGTTATTAAGTGTCATAACCCCTTTAAGTAAGGAATCCTGACCACTAACATCAAGCTAGTACACAGCAACAGTCGTATTTCTTCTTTGTCTCTCCATTTATTTAAGTAGTTTAAATGGAATTGGAATGGAAATTGAAGAGGGTGGTTTCAGTACTTCAAGAAGTTTAGATTATTTGATTTGTCCAACTCAACACCCATTAAGAATTGTAATTAAATTTTTTTAATTTTTATTTTTAGAAATAGTTTTATACTTAGAAATTGTAAGCAAAACATATCAAACTCTTCCTGAAAAAGAAGCAAAACTTATTATTTCTGGTTTAAAAGCATTTCTTTAATGCTTTTAATGATACAAAACCACAGAACAATGTGAAGCTACCACTCCATATTTTCTGATCTCCTTCAATGTATCTCCACTAATTAGTACACAAACATGTGACTATTCACCACCAAATAAAATATCTTGTAAAAAGAGGTGATCCTAAATAACACCTTGTATCTGCCAGAAATATGCAGTGTGAACAAGTGTTATGCAGTGTGAACAGGTGGTATACAGACCCAGTTACAGAAAAACAGATAAAGCACTAATATTGAAGACACTGTCACATTATCTTATGCTGCAAAACAAATCCTATAGGCAGTAACAATGAATGTGCATTCTCAAGTAAGTAAGAGAAAGTCAGAGTTCCTATGTGTAGGAGTTCCATTTATAAAATACACCTTTATAAAAATCAATAAATTTCAAAGACTGCTGATAATAATTTCATTATTTCCACCATATATTAAGATGTTAGACACAGGGAAGTGCAGCAGAATAACAACAGAACTTCCATATGTAGAAGATGACTAACAAAGTAGAATTTCCTACACCTCCTACCCACAAGCAGTGCCTGGTAAGTAATGTCAATTTTACATACAGGTATCAATCTTCTAGAGGTGAATAATTTCTTGCATGTTCTCTTTTTGCAGAGTACCTGATCAAGGCATTATCGTCTCATCTGAACCAAGAAAATGAGCATCAACTTTTTCAGGTAATTTGAGGTAGACATCTTACATTATTGTGTATTTTCTGGGATATTTGATAAGAAATAAGACTTTGGGGAATAGTTCTAGTCTAGTTCAGCATTTAATTTCATTACTGCTACCATAGATACATCTTTCAACAAAAATAGTAAGACTAGAGATTTTTATTCTTCAAAATTGGACTGTGTATTTTAAAGATCTAAAGGTAATTATTAAAACACCAGCAGAAATAAAAGACAATTAACTAGTTTCAGTCTTTTTTTTGTTTGTTTGTTCAATTGATAAAACACAGTTCACCATAATTTTCAAAAGATGCTTTCTTAATACTTCAGTTGAAGGAACTTCAAAACCCTATTTGGTAAAGAAAAGTGGGCAATGTAAGACAAAACCAAAACCACTTTCTTTTCCTCTAGTGAAAATGAATGCAAATGCAGTGCAGACTGACTTTTTTCTATTTCCATTTGACACAGCACACAACTGGCATCTAAATATGGAGTTTTTAAATGCTAAAAAGCCCACAGAAGTGTTGAACTTGATATTTCACAAGGATTTTTTCCCAACCACGATTTTTTTTCCCCTAATTTACTGCAACATTTGCAGAAGTTCCCCCCGCCAAAATTTCAGAACTGTGGAAGCCTTCTAAAGAGAACAACCCACACTGGAAAAACCAAGAACCAGGAGATTAAGAAACAGAGTGGAAGAGCAGATGTCATTAAAGGTGTATTTCCCACTGTTGAAAAAGCAAATTAGCCTGCTATTTCTGAATTACAGTATTTGTAAAATGTGTTTATAGATGTGCTACAGCAATACACTTCCCCTTCCTCCCCCACAAGCAATGCTTCAATGCTTCCCCTCCCGGTAATTCCACATTCTATCACTTCATTCATCAATTATTGCTTTTTATTTTCTTTATTTTTACAAGAGTACAACTGAACTGCAAAGCAAGAAATGTAAAGTTTATGTAACTATGATGTAATTACTACCAGACCTTTAGTCTTCAAGACAAAAATATTATTGAGATCATAGTGGGGTTTTGTGTCCCAGTTAGAGGAACAAATGCATTATGCAATTGAATTACTTTCATTTCTTTAATACAAATGGACAAAACCATGAAGGACATATTCCTGGTACTTGTAGGGAGAAATTACAATTATCATTAAATAAAAGAGCTCACCACACTTCAGTATTCTATCTTAAAAGCAGTCCACAACCTATGGAGCCTTTTTAAGTTTGGTTTTTATTCAGTAATCTCAAATGCTGAGCCAGGAACTCTACAATCCAAAAGGAGAAAATTAAGGAGTTCCAAATAACTTCCTATATACAGAGATAGGAGCAGGGACACTGAGGTGTGCTCAGAACACCCCATCTCATGTCACTGACAAAGCTGCAAAATCTGTCTAAAATGTCACCTCAGTATATCCACCAGCAAAATCATTTCCACTTAAGCTCTGCCTTCTGGTACAAGTAAAATAGATGAAAAATTTTGCTGTTCACATCCTCCAGCTCTGATGCCATTACGTTGTGTCTCTACTGCAAGAAATACATACAACACAGGGACAGTTTACAGTGTTACCATATAATTTGGGGAAATTATGTTGGTTTTTTTGCAAAAAGGCTACTTGATGATTACACTCGTCAACTAAAAGAAACATTACAAGTTTTTTACCACTTTTTTAACTTAAAACTGTATAAGCAACAGCATATGAATAGGGGGGAGTGAAAGAACAAAGGTACCACCCTGAACAGAGCCAAGCAACAAAGATGAAAATGACATAGCAAGTTCAGCTACAGCCCAGAGTGTTCACTGTTTCCATCAAGAGGCATAAGCTACAGATTTATGTTTTCCCAAATTTTGCTTCAATTTGTATTTCTCCACCTTGTTTCACAAACTTTTTAAAGGAAGACATTCAAAACAAGGCATTTAAATAGGCCCATACATGGAACCTCAGGCCATGCTCAGCACAACTCCTTATACAGCACAGATTTTTATTTTTTCCGCTGTTTGTAAATTTAGTATATTTTATTTACTCCACTTAATAACTTTGAACAATTGGTCACAGCCATTTATACCATGGTACACAACACTTTACTACCTAAACTCCTTGAAGGCACGAGGGCAATTTATTATGTCCCACAATTTTAGAATACTTTTAAGCAAAACGCTAAGTCAGAAGACTATTTGTTTGCAAAAAGTGGCTCTCAAAAGTGCTGATAGAAAAGATATAGTTTTCATCATATCTGTTTCACATTTCCCAAAGACCAAGTCCTGTTTTCATCTAATCCTTCTGTTGTGAAAGGGCAGGGTCATAAGGATATATGTTTACCAGTGGTTAGATTTTAACTCAGGTATGCCCTGTTCACAGTATTTTAGAAGCATAGTAATGAACCAGAATAAGTGTTAGTCAATGGCTGTACCCTAGAACTCTTACTCACCTGGAATTTAGTCCTGTTGCTACCTTGACTTATATTCCACTTTTTTTTTTAGCACTCGAGTCACAGCTGTGTTTCTCCTTCAGGAAGATGACATTTCTATTAGGTATAGCAGTGCAACAGAGCAACCCTATTTTTTTTTTTTTTTTAAATTACACTGAGCTTTTTCTCCTCTGCCAATGATTTGGTTTTGCTATTAATTAAATGGCAGTATTATTTTCCTTCAGGTGGAATTATCAGAAAGCATCCTAATGAGTTATAATAAAAATGATAAACACAATATACATTATTCTGTATTGATATGGAACCATGTTCAGAAGAGAATGTCTACCTGTCTTCATTTAATCAGAGAAAATGGAAGAAGACACAGCAAATTGAAAGAATTATTAGGAAAAAATGTGCATATTCCAGAAGCCTATTTTCTTAAAAACTATTTAAAAACACTTTCCTTCATATTCCAGTAATCCATAGAATTTTGGATAATTTCTCTTCAGTTCAAGTATTTCAGAGGCATATTTAAAGGACAAAAATTTCAATATAATCTGCAGCCTTTGTACAAGCACTTTCAGTTTTCTAAAAAAAAAATAAAAAAAATCGGGAGAATATGAGCTGTTAGGATAGTATTATCTTATCTGTTTCTTAAATATGCCACGAAGGCATTTCGTAATTTAAAATAATCTGACTTCGTAACAAACAATTTAATAGTTTGATTTACAACTAAACTGTACAGCATTAATGGTATATTTTGTACATTTTTGTACTCATGGAGCCAATCTTAAAGCACACATCACAGAAAATCCTGTAGCCTACCAACACTTTACTGTTCTACCACTGGCCCTACAGAACCTGAACATCAGCACATACTACATTACAGTAATATTCTTGTGCTTCTGCTTGCAAAATGTAACTAGACAAAAGCAGCTTCATGCAGGTATAATCACATGTTAAAAACAATCTCAGCTTTTGTTATTTTCCTTCCAGATTCAAACTTCAGGATAAAGCATACTATTATGCCACTTCTGCTGTGGTATCATGCCGAAAATCTGTTCTATGTAACCAGCACACATTTGCAGGCAATAAGCAATTCACATCACGTTCAAATTTATTTCTGATTTACAGCAGAGGAACTTTACCACCACAATCTGCCATATGTAATTTAATCTGTCCTGCAGTTCCTCAACAAAATGGCAAAGTCTATTAGACAAGTAAAAGGAAGTTAGGAAAAAATTACCATGCATACCACAGATCTAATTGATTCTAGAAGTCCATTTTTATCTTTATATATCATTGCACCTGAAATAAAACCCAATTATTTCAGCTTCACAGGTGGACTGGATTTTCATCCCAAGAGATATGAATGAGCCATGAAATGATAAAAAAAGGAGTAAATTAATGCTGCACAAATATATATGCTACATACAGAGCTGTCAAATCCCACACTTTATACATCAAACTTAATCTGCAGCTCCCCAATTTAAGTATTTATTTAAATATCCTCTCAAACATTTCCCAATCACACATCCCAGCATAGGTACATAGTCTTCCGTAAGACCCAGCACACAGGTTTCCCAATGTCAAGGCTCCACAGCAGATAAAAAAATCTGTAATTATGCTCAACAAAATGGCTTTCATGCCTGCTGCCATTTGACTACTGCAACCCAGCTTCCCCTGTTTCATTCTCAGCACCATACTCAAAACCAGCTGTAAGGATAGGAAAGACATCATATTTTCCTTTCTAACTATTAGTTACATTCACAACAGGTAGGAGAAACTGGAAGTGGTCATTTACCTGTACAACAACTTCCATAAGCACAAATTAGGTTGTAGGTCCCTTGAGACTGAGAGAGTATAAAAACACAATCTTCTTTTCATGTATTACATGCCCTACACCATCACCCTTGTACATTTAATACTAAAAGTCACTCCCTAGATTTGGGGGTATGAATGCCTTTGGATGCTAAAGGTCCACAGGACTTGGCAATTTGTGAATTTTGGTGGGAACTGATTTGTTGTAACTATTGCTGTACTTCACGAGTAACAAAGAGATCAAAAATAAAACTTATTATCAAAATATCAGGAAGTGAGCAAGAAAACAATGGAAGAAAAATTCACAAATAGTTTGACAGCCACAAAGTGAAAGTTACAACTATTATTAATAAATTCTTTAAAAATCCGAGATGATAAAAAAGTGTAAGAACTAGTATTTTAAAAAAAATCCACGGATTTAAAGTGGGAAAGTAAGTTTACTAGTGTAAAACTGTTTATTTATGTTTTCTATAATTGAACAATCTCTTCTCACTAGCTTCTCACTGAAGCTTTGTGTAGACTAATTCTTTAAGGACAGCATGCCTCCTCTCTGTTAATTACTCCGAAGAGCAGCAAGCTAACAAGCTTGATCTGCCTTCCATTTTCACTGAAATAGCCAACAATAGCCCAAATGTTATTTTAAGTGACTATAACTGGAACAGTCAAACAAAAGGTCACCCATTTTACTGGTGTGGAAAAATACAGGATAGGCCTCCTAGCTTCCCAGGGCTGTTCAGTATTTTGTATGATCAAAGGCAAACAGACTTCGACTCAATACAAGTATCTTCCTATCTCCCCTCATCCCTACATATTATTTGCAACACAATTTTAGTCACTGTATTTTATGGTGACTTATACAGAAAAATTTCATTTTCCCCCAGAAGAAAAAACAAACCTCTTCCAGCATCCAAACTTACAGTTAAAACAATTTTGAGTTTCAAATACATTAATTACAAATATAAACTTTTTTTTTTTCTGTGAGTTACATCACATCATAGTATTGAGTCAGTGGAAGCAACTGAAAAACAACTAGGTTAAGAGACAGAAGGCCATGTCTTGTTTTTGTGGGTTGGTTTTTTTTTTTTTTTTTTTTTTTTTTTTTTTTTTTTTTTTTCAAATACGTTGTTCACCCACAGAGCTTTAGGCAACTAAAATGTCAATGTACATGGAATTTAATGAAACAGATTTAATGATCCCCAAATGACAGGAATAGCTATTTGGTTAGGAAAAGCAGAGTCACAGTTCACCTTCTGAAAATACTGTTTTGTTACTATTATCATGGGCATCCCACACTGTTACCTTCATACTGAAAGCTGGTTTTATTTATAGTAATAGTACAGTTTCTGAAGAGTCAAGGAACTCATTTGTGTTGAAGTCACAGAATTGTTTAAGTCCTAAACTGAAAAATAACATTTCAGCCCTTCAGTTTTTGAAGAAATACTTCAATGATTTCAATTTGATTTGCTCTGCTACAGCATCTCTTTTCTCTCCAAACCCCCTCATTTCTATATATGAGGTTCTATGTTTGAAGTTCCTCCTGGATGGTTGAGAGTCTTCTTCCCTCATCAAGCTCATATTTCTGTCACTGACTTTGCAGGATATGCACAACCCCTTACCCACGTACATCAGATGATGTTTTTCTATGCCACCAGTTCTTCCTTGCTCTTTATAACAGGTCTGAGCTGAGCAGCACTTTCTCCAATTCCTTTAAAGATGGTAAATCCTTTAAAGAAAGAAGTTACACTGACAATCTGGTCTCTCACAGTAACTCCGAATCCATGAGAATAACCTTACTTCCTACCTAGAATAACATCCCCAAATTATCACCCCTGTGACATGCCTCTCATCATGCACACTGCAATAACCTACTGCATCAGCTTCATGACTGTCCTGCTTTCCAAACTACCTTCCCTTTGCACACCAGCTTGGCAAGAGGCAGCAAATGCCATGATTGCTATTACTACAGGCCAACCACAGAGACACAGACCAGGGTTCCCCCTGTTCTTTGCTCAGTCTTTCGTCTAAGTATCTGCCTGTTTCTGTAAGACCTGTATATGTGTGCAGCAGGGCTGGAGAATACTGCCCCTCTGCCAAAGTCGAGGAGAAATTAGGCAAGTGGTTCACAAGTTACTGACGGGGTGGGAGGACAGGCTAATGGACAGATGGCTGGACAGATGGGACAATTGCATAAGCAACCTTCCCTCAAACTAAAATAAAACTTTGAAGTCCCACCTGTTCCACAAAGCATTTCATGAGCACTGGCCACTCCCCACTTCAAGGTTTTCTGTTTTATAATAGGCTATACTGCATAAAGTAGTAGCATTGGTCTATAGACTTCCCAGATCAACACATTACTGACTGTACCTCACGATGTACAGCTACAGCACTCCATAAATAACTGTCTTCAAACACAAGCTGTACCCAAACAAGATTTCACAGTTAAGTAGAAAAAGAATGGCTGCATAAAAAAGTTATAATGGCATGTAATTTAAACCAACCTTCATAATAATAATGCCAGCAAGGAAAGGAGAAGGAAAACAGAAAAAAGCTTTTGGCGAGGGGGGGGCGGGGTTGGGTTGGCTTTTCTTTTTTTTTTCTTTTCTTTTTTTTTTTTTTGGGTTTTGGTTTTGTTTTGGTTTTAGAAAATACAAAAAGATGTAGAGGAGTAAAAATAAAGACTACTACCAATTAAAGGATCTGCAAAGGCGTCTTGCATCTCAACAGCCTAAGATTGTGTGAAGGGACAGAGAAGAAGCTGTGCTAGATGAACAGATGGATCAGGAAAGTGTGAAGAGGTCCATAAGGTAGACTCAAGTTTTTAAAGCATGAAACTTCTGAAGCGAGCGCAGACTCATTGTAGGTGTTTTTATAAAAGGATTAGTTAAGGTGAGGGGAGTTGGAGGTTTCTTTGGGGGTTTTTTAAAGCTTACAAATGTAGGTAGATAACAGCATACCATGTGTACATGTCTAGAGTGGTGGATTTGGGGATACTCCATCCTTGTCCAACATGCAAGGCAAGAAAGACTAGAAGCATTTCTGCAGAGGGTAAGCAGACAACAAGATGGCAACATTGTGGATGTGGTAGATTAAAAGTAGAAACAAAAATGCAGGAAGATCACAGTCAAAAGGAGAGAGAAAAAAACACCTGCTTGCAAAGGTATTTGCTGCCTTTAATGAGGAATTCTCTTTTGAAGTGCTCAAAAGAAAATAATGCAACAGTGTCATTAAGATGAGTTAAGCAGTGAAGTGTATGCATTCCCTGGAAAGAAAAGAATAATTTAATTTTACACAACTTCTTCCTAGTGACATTTTAGAAATAAACATAATTTTAGGAAAAT
This sequence comes from Pachyramphus minor, assembly GCA_013397135.1. Lineage (NCBI taxonomy): Eukaryota > Metazoa > Chordata > Aves > Passeriformes > Tyrannidae > Pachyramphus > Pachyramphus minor. The sequence goes on from VYXB01010567.1 coordinate 2,567,498, forward strand.
ACAGTTTTTGAGCACAAGGTCTAACTAGAAAATCTCCTGAGGGCCTTCTTCCATCCCTCATGTCAATTATCACTTCAAAATACTCTATGCAATCCTAATAAAAACAGCAGTAGAAAGTTGGAGAGGGGGTATTCTATATTTACTAATTGATCCAGCATCATTTCAGTAAACACCCATCTTGCCATAAAAAAGGTCAAAATTAAAAGAAGTGGATGTTCTGAGGTTCACATCTGAAAACTAGTAACATTTACTGTCACTGCTATGACTATTGCTTATTCTTTGACTAATAAACAGCTTTAACTGTTAAATAACCCATAAGAAAAATAAACTATTTTGATCTCAAATGTATATAACATTAAAAGCAAACTTGTTTAAGGTATTATAAACCTATACCCAACTCCTATTTTACCTCCCTAGAGTAAGTTCTAACAACACAGAAAATACTTAGGAGTTGCCAGTATGTCTACCAACTATTTTGAGCAACAAGAATTTGAAACATCAATTAAAATGTGAGGTTAAAAACAATTTCCTGTACTATATGAGGTGTTGTATGTTTTGATAGTTTTAAGATTTCTTCACCTCTCAAGGGGGTCACATAAGGTCAGATGGTCCCCAATACTGCATACACTTCTTCGTAAGCAAACTGAAGTTAAACATATGTTTAACTTATTACATGTGCACAAATATTTGTAGAGAGGGCTTAAGTCACTCCAGGGAATAAACAAAATGCTGCCAAGTGTTCAAAATAAAAACCAGAAAACTTTTCCTGCAATTTGTTTTCAGCTACTGCAAAGTTTTACTGAACACAGCAGGTTAACAGGAATTTAGAACAACATAATAGGTCTGACAAGAGGAGCTTCATGAAAAGCAGCCTATGACATGACTATGTCCCCACCTTCCAGGCACCTAAGTTTTGCTATTAATATTTAAGATAAGAGCCAAAAATGCAACCTACAAGAAAAAAAAAGAAAAAAAAGAAAACCCAAATCACTACATCTTGGAAGAAGCAGAACAATCAAACTACATTACACTTATTCATGGCAAATGCCCCTGAGGAACCTACAATTAATATGATATGCTGCAACATGCAAGACACTCTTACCAGGCACATTGAAATTTGTTGTAAGAGCCAGCAAAGTGTAATATCCAAATCCTTCCAGAAAACTTTGAAGTTTATCTACTACAGGACTCTCATCAGAACACAGTTTCCTCTTCATCATCACCTGGAAATGCTGTCCAGATGAAAAGGGAGAGGAGAGAAAAAGAGCAGCACACACCACCAAGCACCATGAGCCCCCAACTCTCAGGGCACATTGGACCTTCTGCTCTACCAACACCAGCACAGAGCTGATACATTCTTAAGCAAGGAGCTTGAGAGAAGCAAATTACGCAAACGATACACACAAAACAAATATGGCCTTCTTTAAGATTAGGAAATCTAGCAAAAGGTAGAAAGCTTATGAACACAAATTTACTGTGTTATCAAGTCTAATTCAAAAGTTTCTGTGCTTTAAAGATAAATATATACAAGTACAAAGTCCCACTTGCTAGTACAAAGCAAGTGAAATCAGATTGTTTTAACAAGTTAAAGTATCACCCAGACTATCACATGCAGGCCAAACATAAGGATCTACCTTCTCTAAGTCAAAAAGGGTAAAAAGACTGAAAAGCACTGAACTGATGTACTCTCAAAGTAGCTATTCACTTACTTCACATATAAGTGGGACTTAACAGCCGAGGAGTTGCTCACTTCGTAAGCACCGACTAAACTCACTCGAAGTAAACCAAACCCACCGAAAAACTCCAAGTGATTCTATACCAGACACTACCCCAGATAACTATCAATTTAATAGGTACTTAAAAAAATCCATTTCAGGATTACAACTTCTATGAATTTGATGATGAGATCAGCCAAAACAGAGTTCTACAAAGAAATCATGGTAAGTGTAAATCATTTCTCCAAATTAACTAAGAAATGTACAGTTCCCACCATACAGGATGACTTTTAAACACTGACACCTAACCATGAACAGGAGAAGGGGCTGAAAAAAGTTGTGTTTGCATATCAAGCTCCAAGAAAGATTTTTCTGATACTTAATAGTTGAATAGTTGAATAAATACTTAATTCTACTGAACCTTGTAGCCACATCCTCCCCTTTTTTCAGCTGAATGAAGCAGTGTGTTACCATTAACATCAGTACTACTACAGTCATCTCTCAGAAAAGATTAACAGAGAAAGTGTTCACCAAAACAATGGAGCTCTATGTGGCTGGCATAACGAAGATTCAGTTAAGAATTGATTCACACTTTGTTTTTTTCAGAGGGATTTTGTTTTTTTGGTTTGGGGGCTTTTCTCCTCCTTTTTTTTTCTTTAATATTGCCAGGCAAGTATTTCTTGTGAATGCCACCCACAGCAAGATTATGTTCTTTTCCCAAACTAAGTGTCAGTGTTAAATTAAGTTATCCTATCATTATAAATGAATCAACAAAAGGATTAGTTTTCAAGACATTAACGGGCAATTCCAACACAAGAAGGTTCAACAGTCTTGTATTACAAATTCAAATTCGAAGCCAAGCTGGAACACAAATATCTCTGCTGAAGCAATGTTGCAAAAGTAAGTTTAATTGCACTAAAGCTAGAATTAAAAGCTTCTGGAGATCTGGACACTTCAGTATCACAGAAAGGTATCTCACAAAGTCATCATATAATAAGTACATCTATTCCATATGCATTTTCCTCATTTTAAGACACAGCAATAAATTATTTTTACTGCAGCTAAACATAACTTATGTCTCAAACTTCTTAGGAACAGAGAAGTGGAACACAACTAACTTGAGAGCCCACACATTCATTTCTGAAAATTCTGTTGGCTAAAGGAAACAGGTATGGAAGTTCTTTGAAAGCTAGCCTTTTCCAATGAAATGCTCATGGTTGCTTCAGAGAAGGGAGGAAAAAATATATGCAATATTTCTATAGCAACACAGTTTAAGATATGTAGCACCTTTTAAATTTATTTTGTTCTTTCATTGTGATTTAGTCAAGATATTTTACACAACTATTTCTGCCATGCTAAAATATTTAACAGTGACAAAGAAATAAATTACCACATTCAAAATTTTTTTAAAATGTATATTTTAAAAGCTGAATACATTAGTATTGTGAACATTTAGAAGTGTAACATTTTTCCTTCACCCACATTTAATATTACGAAACTGCACAGACTTGGAAAGAGGACTGATGTAACAGTGATTTCCTCAGTTTACTTATGTATTGTTTTAATACTCACTTAAATTTATATTATGAAATTAGTGCTTATTGCTTCTGATGCAGAAAGCTGGTATAATCATTCACAAACAAATCTCCATTTAGATACTAAAGTATTATAGTTAGAATACAGAATTTGGAACGAGGAAATAGAGTCTATTATTCACTATATTACATACAGTCTTTAGTGACAGCAAGTCACTGTTCATTTTCATGTTAGAAGTAACATGAGAATGCTGATGTCCTGAAGTAAAAATCCAGACCAAAATCTGGTCATTAGGTATAGCTCATGAGTAGTGCTAAAATTCCTTAAAATTCTCAAGCAGAAATTATGACAATATATGGCATTTCTGTTCATTCCACATGACAAGCACAATGACTTCATTTATTCTCCATGTCTACATTTTCAAGGTAGTTCTCCCTCATTATTGTTTCATGACGAATGTTTATAATCTACACAGAATAAGCATGCAAGCACGAGAAAATTTTCATAAATAAGAACTCATATTTTATCCAGAGCTTAAATAGTACCTATGAAAACTGTTTGTTAGCTTTTATCTGTCCAGATTTCTACTGCTGAGTGTTATGTGTTCGAGAGAGACTAAAAGCCAAGGCTTACATGTGAACAGTTTTCAAGGGTTTCCATATATAGTCAGTATTATAAATAGCTATTTTTATAACAGCACTGAACTGACTTTTTGTTATATATAGAGAGGGTGTTTTCTGAATACAGAAATTATTCTGTTATTCTACCTTGTACTTGCAGTCTTAGCTCTCCTCCCACTCTCAAGGTCCTGCTCTATTTCCAATAGAAATAGCCATTGTTAGTGTCAAACCACACTGGTAATACAGTTCAGAGAATACCAGGTTAGAAGGGACTTAAAGGATCATCTGGCCCAACGTTTCTCGGAAAAATCACAGCCTAGATAAGGTGGCCCAGCACCTTGTCCAGACGTATCTTACAAATGTCCAGTGTTGGGGAATTCACCAGTTTCCTGGGAAGATTATTCCAATGGCTGACTGTTCTCATTGTGAAAAATTTTCCTTTTGTGTCTCACAGGAATATCCCCAGGAATAATTTGTACCCATCACCCCTTATCTTTTCCATGGGACTCCTTGTAAAAGAGAGTCTCCATCTTCTTTTTAGCTCCCCATTAAATACTATAATGTGATGTTAATTAGATCAGTGCTCCAATAACAGTTTCCACCAAACTAGCCCTAACCTCTGTTTTATAAAGAGCTCTCTCTATACTGACCATACAGTTTTTTACATTTTCCTTTAGCTGCTTCACTAGTAAAGCAGGCTCATGAAATTGAGCCTCAAGTTTTTTGTTAGGAACAGAGACCTACAGTAAACATTTCAACACTTAAATCTCAATGTGTATATTTCCCCCCCATCATTATTAAACTAAACTGATAGGATCTATGAGAACACTAAAAATGGATCTGCAATTTCTTTGTTTCAACACCAAGTTTTGAAAACTAAGGCAGAACACATCAGCTGCAACACTAACATGTTTGTTATGACTCTCATTTTAAAGACGGACATGAATCAAAACAAATTTCTAGTTTCAACTTTCATAAAATTTAAATCTAAAACATTGGGAAAAGTCTTTAACATGAAACAACTATGGATTATATATCAGATTCATTAAAACTGTCAACATTAAGTTAAAAACCAGGCATAATGCAAATATCTTTTACATGAGTATTTTCGAACAATGCTAACTGCCTTTTAATCGCAGCTCTAAGCACTGGTTGAAATTAATTCAAAAGATCTAGTTCCAAAATATGGTATAGAATTTGCTCTTTGCAATGCTTGATTTCTACAGCTTTAGTTTTCCTCCTGTTCCTATAAAATGTGCTTTTTTCACCCATTGTAATATATCATCCAGTTCTTCTGCATGCTACAAAAATCTAAGTAGCTAAATCCAGGAAACAAAGATTTTGATACCATGTTGATTTACTTCCCAAAATACTACAGTTTTAGGTAAATACTGACAAACAAGGCCATACTCCTGAGAGTCATTCAATACGGAGGCTTCTTGAGGCAGAGAGCTCGCTCCTTGAAGAACATCTTTCCATAAGTACAATGGGGGAGATTTTCCTTCCTATTGCCAAATGATCAAAATGAGAGAAATTTTAAACAACCACACACCTAGAGGCAGTAGCTTTTATTTTTTACTAGTAAACTAGTATTTAAATCTGTACAAGAGAAAAGTCCAATACTTCCATGATTCAATCCACCTATTACAAATGGCACTTCGTGCTTCTACTACAGACAAGTGTATTTTATAAAAAGCTTCCTTTTTTTTTTTTTTAACTCCAGATCTCTCTGCGCACACACACACTAAGACAAGAGCAATCTTAAAATCATGGGTTTTTTAGGCAAACCCAACAGATTACCTGAAACGTTAAAATTTGACACACTTACACTGAGATCCGGGAAAAAAATAGTTAAGTGAATGCAAAATGAAGTGGGAATTGTAGATTGCCCCAGCCAAGGAGCCATTATCAATTGGCAACATACAACTTGATCACTCATTTCAATAGAAGCTGGTGGTGCTCAACACCTCCCTGAAAAGCAGCAGAGGCATGAGGACAACAAAAGAAACTAAGAGGACAATTTTAAACTTCTCTCCTGCAATACTGCAGAACCCCACAACCACTGGTGAGCTGCGTTTATCAGTACGCCAATGGATTGTCCTAGACCTTCTCTGTTGTACAATCTCTTACAGCCTGTTTGAGACGTTCCAAAGCTTTGCTAAATAAACGTGTATTTGCCATAAATGAGTCTTCCAGATGTGACTGTGACTAATGTATTACCATCTTTACAAGTCTGATGAGTACAAGTCAGGTAATAGCTTCCTTCACCCAAGGCATAGCACACAGGAATATGCACGATCATTATTAATTTCACTATGGCAGTTTCAGGCTGTTGCTGCCTCAGACATCTACCTGCCGCAGCCATGGTCGGCCAAGCACGATGCAGACAGGAGGAGGATCTCCGAGAGCAAGCCTGGAGTAGTTCAGCAACAGCAACAGCGCGCAGAGCCCTCACATACATAAAGAGAATGGAATAGGAGCTGAGCTTATTGCTCTTCCAGCCCTAGAAGAGGCATTGCTGCAGACAGACCAAATCCTACTTGAAAAAAATCCTTTTCCCTTCTATACGGCTCCAAGGACAGCAGCCGAGTTTTCCCTGCTCACCGACCAACACAAAAGATGAAAGGTGAGAGCAGAAGCAAGGTATAGCCCAGCAACGGGAATCCCGGCATCCCTCATCTTCCTAAGCTGCTCGAGATGAGGAACAGCCTTCCCTCCCTCCTGGGTGTTGTCCCCTCCGATGCTCTCCATCACCACCTGCCTACCTTGCAACAACTAGTGCGTCTTCTCGCAACTGGCACCGACAATACACAAGCCCAGCAACAGGGCGACGGATTAAAAAACAAACCACAAAAAAAAAGCAAAAAAAAAAACCCAAAAAAACCAAAAAACCCAACATCAAAAAAATCCACATACACACACAAAAAACCTTACCAGAGAAATACTCTCCTCCTAAACCATAATAATCTAAAGAGCATCTTTTTTAAAAAAAGCCCTTAGCCCTTCCAGCCAGACGGGAGAGGGTATCAGGGAGGAAGAGGGGAAAGCTCGCGCAAGACAAGGCACTCGGGCGGAATCCCACAGGCAGAACCCCAGGAGCGGCCGCCCCGGGGTATCCCCGTGGAACCACCCCCGGCTCTGCCCCTGTTGAGACCCCGCGCCGCCGCCGGACCCCGCCGGGCACGGCCGCCTCGCCCCCCGGGCGCACCTGGGCTGCGAGCGGAGCGGGGCGCACACACTGCCCGGCCCCGGCGGGATCGGGCGAGGGCAGGCGGCGGGAGAAGCGCGGCTGGACGGGGAGCAGCGGGGACGGACACGGAGCCGAGAGAAGGGGGCGAGGCGCGGG